>MCJB01011310.1:24621-133569 GCA_002018475.1 Nicotiana obtusifolia | reverse complement strand
CTATGGGGACAAAGCCCAAGCGAAAATAATCAAAATTACTAGGAAATCCCGAAATTAGCAAAACCCGAGCCCCGGGCCCACTTTTCAAAAATCAGTAATTATCACTTCAAAGGGTTTCTTATCTCCTCACGAGTTCAACCGTATAAAATTTGTCGAATTCCAACACCGGATCGACCTCTAACCCTCACACCTAAGCCTTAGGGTTTTCCACAATTTTTCCCAAATTAAATCACCAATTAATTGCTAAAAATAGTGATAAACTGAGGTAATTCCTCCAAAATTTAGTTAGGAATACTTACCCCGATGTTTCTCTTGGAAACCCTTCAAGAATTGCTTCAAAACTTGTTTCAATCCGAGTTCTATGGCCCCAAGTATGTTTAAGATGACAAAAACTCTTCCTTTAAGAATTTGTCCATGAAAATCTCCTTTGAATATAGTTTTGAGGTTGATTTATGGTGATTCTATGGTGTTTGAAGGTGTTCTTCTTCGTGGGTAACGAATATGGGTCTTGTAGGGCAAAATGAACACTGAGTTCTACTTAAAAGCATAAAAAAATCGGGTTAAAACGCCTTCTTTAGGTCAAAAATGCGATCCTGTTTGCCAAAAATGCGGACCGCATTTCACCTTTGCGGTTCGCATTTCTCGCCCCCAGTTTCTGCCTCAAAATGCGACATTCGGGGCCAAAATGCGGTTCGCATTTCTGACGTTTCTTCAGATTTTTTTCATTGACACGAAAATGGGCATAACTTTCTCATACGATGTCCGAATTGGACGATTCTTTTTGCTATGGCTCCAAAATTTCGATACGGATCTAATGCTTAATCAAAACGGAATTTGGAGTTCATTTGCATAATATGATACCTCTTATTCTTGAAGGTACGACATCGGCACCTTCTTGAAATGCCAAAGTTAAACTCCATCAACCATCCAAAATCCATTCGAGACCCTCGGGACTTCAACCAAACACTCCAACATGTCCCATAACATTATTCAAACTTGTTCTAACCTTCGAAACGTTCAAATAAACATCATAACATCAAATTCGCATCGGATTCAAGCCTAAGGATCTCAAAATCTTCTAAATCGCTCTTTTGATCTAAACCCGACCAAACCACGTCCGAATGACTTGAAATTTTGCACACAAGTCATGAATAATATATCGAAGCTACAGCAACTTTCGGAATTCCATTCCGACCCTCGGATCAAAATCTCGCCTGTCAACCGGAAATCGCCAAAATTCTAACTTCACCGATTCAAGCCTAATTCTACACGGATCCTCCAAAACTAATTCCGATCACTCTCGTAAGTCATAAATCCTCTCCCGAAACTGACCGAATCATCGAAATTCACATCCGAGCCTTCTAACTCATAAGTCAACATACAGTTGACTTTTACAACTTAAGCCTCCTTGAAACTGACTAAGTGTCTCATTTCTTACCGATTTCACTCCGAATGCAACTTACTTAATTCGATCACATAAAACATGGATAACGAAGCATAATGAGGTGGAAATAGGGGAAACAGAGCGGTAACTCGTGAGACGACTCGTCGGGTCGTCACAGTTTAAAAATACATAAACAAAATTACAATTCTAAGTTTTCATGAACAAGATAGTATCTAATGACTAGAAAGCTACAGTCTTCAATTCTCATCCTCTGACTCCGTCGCTGCATAACTCCAAAATCTATGTGCAATGTACAAAAGTATAGTGTGAGTAAAACCGACCACATGTACTCAATAAGTATCTTGGCTAACCTCAATGAAGTAGTGGCGAGGTCTTCAGGTCGAAGAGACTCACTAATATAGCATGTGCAGTTCATGAGTAAGAGAAATAACAGGAAAAAGACAAGTAATAGTGAATTGATCAAATAAGAGAAATAACGAGTATTTTTCACAAATATAACAACCAAACCGTTCTCAATAAAGCAAGTCCGCGAGGAAGAAATGATATACGTAAAGCAAATTAAGCCATATTGACAAATCTATATAAGAAAAGGAATATAGACAATATATCAAATCAAATGGAACGATAACACCCTTCGTGCTTTTATCTCTTCCTCACCAAACATATGTATGGGTATCAAATAAAATGACACGACAAGACCCTTCGTGCATTTATCTAATCCTCACCAAACATATGTACAACAGTACCAAACCTTGTAAAAAACATATAGCTAACATAAATAATAAGGCAAAAGACACAGATGTAAGAACAACAATCAAGATAGAAGACATAGATGTAACAACGACAAACATAGAAGGCACGTAAATGATAGTAACAAACAAGGTAGAGAAAAGTAGATGATAGTAACAACCAAGGTAAAGGGCACGTGATAACAGTGACAAACATGATAGAAGCATGTAGGTAACAGTAACAAGCAAGATAAAAGGCATAGATGTAACAACAACAAACAATATAGAAAGCGTAGGTGCATCAATAACAACCTAGGTAAAAGGCTTTAATGTATATCTGTTGGGAAGGATAACACAGTATAATGCATGTCTATTATCCTTGCTTTATGAAAAAATCCTTCGTGCCATGAACTCTCATCCTCACTTGCACTGAAACACCATTCATTCAAATATCATATCACTCTTCTTTGCCAAGCAAAGAAACACCCTTTTCTGCAAAAATAAAAATGTCAAGAAGCATAGAAATACCCTCCGTGCATAATAATAATGGCAAGAAGCATGGAAACACCCTTTGTGCATAAATCACGCTTCCTCACAAGCACAGAAACACTCTTCGTGCAATATACTCTTCCTCACCAAGAATATTTGAAATTGTACCAAACAATGTGGAAATCATAGATAACATCAAGAAGAATGATTAAATATAATATACTCCACGTGAGAGACAATCATAAGTTTTTGCACCAATAGGCAAGCCAATAGTTACCATAATGTTCAAGTATCTCAAGAAACCTTAAGCATGATCCTTATCATGAAGAATACGGAAACTCAAGTATGACAAGATTAAAAATTATAGATATATGTTAAATATATAAACCTTGACCTCCACTAAATCGAGAAAGTTAAAAATCTTAAGAATAGTCTATCACGTTCAATTAGCATATCATAGAATAAGATACGATCTCTAACATGGATATTTGTGCTCATGTTATCATATGAATCAAGTGAAGCATAAGTCTAGAAGAAAATGCAATTCAACAGGGCAGACACATGCATATACTCTCGTTACCTCGTATACACATCACCCCACCATGTAGCAAACAATATCATTTATTAGGAATAATTCCCTCAAACCAAATCTAGGAAAGACACTTACCTTATTAGGATAGTCTTCAACCTCAAATTGCGTTATGAACTCGCTCTAGCCTTCCAGTCATGCAAATCTAAACCAAGCATCATCCAAGTAAGTCAAATAATGCTATAGGAAGCAACCACAATACTTTGATAAATTCTCAAAAAATCAACAAAAGTCAACCCGAGATCACGTGCTCATAATCTGAAACCAATATCAAATCTCGATGATCCATAATTTGCCGAGTCCAAATATGTGATTACTTTTATATTTTCGATTTCAAATCGATGTTTAAAATCCCAAAATACTCTTTCTTATCTTTCAAGCCAAAACCCTTCTTTTTTCTTTATGATTCCCTGATTACTACTAAAAAATGAGGTTTAGCGACGGACAAATTTTGTACCTAATCAAAAAAATTCATCGCCAATCTCATTTGGTGATGGATTAGCAACGGATTATCAAGAACTTCTGCTAGATACGAGCGTTTTAGTGACAAATTAGCAACGACGTTCATAGCTAATTCCAGTTTTCTTTTTCTAGTTGATTGGAGCTATAATCAATGATAGATTTATGTTATAATCGTAAATTCGAGTTAGAGTTCCATACACCGAAAAATACATGAAAACCCTCTCAAATATTACCTTTCTCCGAGCTATTAAAACATAGTGATGAAAAATGACTAAATCCAGAAATAAGTAAAAAAATTACAGCAGATGTCTCAGTGCGAATTAGAGGCTAGATGACCCCGAAATTCACCTATGATAAGCCCAAAATAGTTCTCGTGAAATTTTATTCAAGATAGCCTTCTAAATCACCCAATTTGGCCTTAAAATGAGAAAGATATGATATTTTGAAATTTTAAAGGAAGTCTAAAATTTATGGACGAACTCAGGGACATAACCGGTATTTTTAGAATTATTGCACCAGAAAAAATCAGTAATTGCAAAATCTTAGCTTTAGCCTCCAAACTCATCCGGAACCTCCCAGACATAAACCAAATATGCATTTCAATCATAAAATGTGCTCCGAACATGCTCGCACACTCAAAACATTGAGGTCGTATTTGCCTAATGTTGACTGTGTTCAAACTCGAAATCCTTAACTTAACTAGTCTCTCAACTAATAACCCAAAACACAGCCGAGCCTCTCGGGGTTCCTTCCAATCAAACCAATAAGTACAAAAACATTATCCAAACTTATCCAAAGTCTCAAAGCACCGCAAATAGCATCAAAACCAAAAATAAAAGATCAAATAAGTCTCTTAAGTTTAAACATTCTAACTTCGCCGAACACGTTTGAATCATACTTAGAAATTCCGAATCACAATCAAACTTTGCACTCAAGTTCCAATCACCTAAATAAACATATCCAAGTTTTCAAAACTAAAGAAGGAGTTCGATTACACCATAGTCAACTCGCGGTCAAACCTATGAACTCTCGAATTCTTCAAATTGCCAACTTTCAATAAAATATAGCCCAAACTTTCTAGGAAGATCCAAATTCAATTTTGAACACACGCCCAAGTCCAAAATCACCATACAAACCTATTGAAATCATAAAATCTCGATTTTGAGGTCGTTTATTCAAAAGTCAACCCTTGCTCAACTCTTCCAACTTTAGGTTTCCAAATTGAGAATTACTCTATCAAATCAATCTTGAACTTAGTGAACATCAAAATCAACCACATACGCATGTAATAATACATCATATGAAGATACACAAGGTCTGAAACCACTGAATGGAATTCTAAACCATAAAATGACCCGTCGAGTCGTTATACTTCTCAAACTCGAAGGCAAATCCTCAAGCTGCCACCTTTTCCTTCGTCAATGCGACCTCCTCATCGAGAACGTGTAGCTCTCCTGCAAGAAAACTTCGCAATGCGACCCTCAAGCGCGAACTCAAAGAAGAAACTCATCCAATACAAATTCCTTCATCTTGAACGCGATGCTCATCATGAGCACGTGATGAACACCAAACACTAACATATCAGCCAACTTCAAACATGCTCCGGTGTTCCAAAATGCCAAAAAGTCCATAAATACTACCTTGACCTGTGCAAAGCTTCCAAACACATACAATAACATCGCGTCTACGAATCAAAGACCAAATCACAAGTTGCACCTCTTTAAGTACAACCACTTCCAAGCTTCCAACCAAGCGCTCGCTTCTAGCCTAAACAATTCGAATCACAACAAAACTTTGTACGTATGTTTCAAATAATAAAATGAATCTATTCAGATTTGGAAATTTTCATAGGGCTGTCTTGTCATTTATGAATTTCGTGCAAAATTTGAGGTCAATTGGATTGATTTGATAGGTTACGACATCGAATATAGAAGTCGGAGTTTGTTAGTTTTCATTAGGCTTGAATTGGGTGCTATTCCTGTTTTTAGTGTTGTTTAATATAATTTGAGGCATTGACTAAGTTCGTATGATGCCTTAGGACTTGTTGGTATATTGGTTGAGGTCCCGGGATCCTCGGGTGGATTTTGAATGGTTAACGGATCGAAAATTGGACTTGGAGCAATTCTGAAATGTTTTCCTTCAGGTGCAATCGCACATGCGGAATTTTGTTCGCAGGTGCGAGCTCGTAGAAGTGAGATGGGAGTCGCAGAAGCGGCCAGGCCTGATTGAGGCAGCGGTCACAGAAGTGGGTAGGTGGATCACAGAAGCGGAGTCGCACCTATGATGAACGATCGCATAAGCGGAAAGGCGAGAGGGGTGGCTGCTTCATAGCAGTGGACAGCTTCTCGCAGAAGCAGACTTCTGTCCACTGAAGCACAATAAGCCGCAAAAGTAGGGGAAAACCTCACATCTGCAGTATCGCAGATCCGGCCAAGTGTATTGCATATGCGAAAACAATGGCAATGTTAAAACAAGGGGTTCCGAGATTCTTACTTATTTTTGGACTTCAAACACTCAGTTGGGGGCGATGTTTCAGAGGGAGTTCATGGGAATTCTTGAGGTAAGTCACTTGTGAGAATTGCTAATCAATAATATTGAATTATCATTGAGTATGCCGACTAATTTACGTGTTTTTGAGGTGTAATTCGAGAATTTGGGCCTAGGGTTTTGAATATAAGAATTCAGGATTTAACGGTCGAGTTGATGTCGGAATTTTGTAAATTTAGTATGGTTGTACTCGTGGTTGAATGGGTGTTCGTATTTTGTATCTTTTGTCGGGTTTCGAGACGTGGGCCTCACTGTTGACTTTCGGGTTGATTTTCGGATTTAATTGGGGAATGTAGCATTTTCATATCGAATAGATTCTGATAATATTCACTGACTTTTTTGAATTAATTGTGACAACATTCGAGGCGTTCGGAGGCCGATTCACAAAGCAAAGGCTTGCTAGTAGAGTGATTCGAGTTCTTGAGGTAAGTAACGTGTTTAAACGCGATTGAGGCACCAGTTGCCTTGATTGTTGTGATAGCGACGTGTTTTTAGGGTGCGCACATGTGTGGGGATGGTCCCATGTGCAGGAACTGGGGTTGTGTATTCATGTTTGGGTTGTGCTCGAGCTCCTATAAGCCAAGAATTGACTGTTAAGCTTCAAGCTTCGATATCTAACATGTGGTAACAGTCTATGTGATCTAATTAAGCCATGATGTGTCTACTTAGAGGTTTAAATCACTGAACGGACTTGATAAATGCTTTTTGATGAAATTTCCATATTTAGCTACAACAGCACCCTTTGCACCTGCCTACACGTTCGCATGTTATTTACACCAGTCCAAGGGTAGGAGAATCTCACTTCATTCATTATATACCTGTACATTGCTTTATTGTTTCTGTATGATATTTTGGACTGGGCCCTGCGTCTATGCCGGGTGCATTATGTTATTGTCACGTGAGTTGTCCATGCGGATCCACATATTGATATTATTGGCACGTGACTTGTCCATGCGTATCCATATATTGATATTATCGATACGTTAGTTGTACGTTTTGCACGTGAGTTGTCCGTGCAGATTTTATTGTTAGCACGTGAGTTGTCCGTGCAGCACATAAGTTGTCCGTGTAGTGTGTCAAACTTATATTTTCTTGATCATTAATCTATTTTACTTGTTTTCTTTCTCCCTACAAGCCATAATACTGTTGAGCAGGGTAGTTGAGAACAAGTGCACATGCACACACGGATATTCGTATCACGAAGCCTTATGGGCTAGCTTTAAATCTCATATTATGTTAATCGAAAAGTATAGAGTTGTACTGATTTAACTAGTGAGTTAAACAAATTAAGCTTCTCTTACCTCCCCCTGTTTATTTCCGATACTTAGTGAGTTGGTTGTACTCATACTACAACCTGCACCTCGCGTGCAGATCTAGGTGCTTATGATTTCAGTGGTTGTTGATTTGCAGAGGCTAGACCTTTGGAGATCATTGATGTAACTGTTTGGCGTTCGCAGACCTTGACTCTCATTCCTTATCTTTTAGTTTAACTATTCTGTTTTACTTTTAGACAATTTACTAGACTTTGTTATTTCGTAGATGTTCATGTGCTCAGTGACACCACAGTTTTGGGAAGAATTTATGTATTGAGTTATGATTTCCTATCCTATTTTGAGAGATTTTCCTCTATTTAAACTATTTCAGTATATTTCAAAGATTTAGAGTGTTGGAAATGTCTTAATAGTCGGCTTGCCTAGTACCATGATTGGCACCATCACGACGGGTTGGTTTTAGGTCGTGACAAGTTGGTATCAGAGCCTAGGTTACATAGGTCTCACGAGTCATGATAAGGTTTAGTAGACACTTGCGGATTGATACGGACACGTCTGTACTTATCTTCAAGAGTTGTCAAACCCTTAGGAAAATTTCACTTTCTTGTATTCTTGTCGTGCGAATTTGTTGATTCTAGAAAACTAAACTTCTGTTATTCTATCCTCTCACAGATGATGAGAACACGTGCTACCGGATCGAACAGCCAGCCACCAGTACCACCAGTTCGGGCCATGAGAGGTTGGGACCGTGGCTGGTAGAGGCCGGGGCCACGGTAGAGGCCGAGGTGCAGCTAGTACAGCAGCTAGAGCAGTACCTGTAGACCCTCCAGTTGCTCCAGCTCAGGAGCAGGTTCTAAATATAGTTGAGCTGGTGGGATCAGCTCAGGCACCAACTATGCCTATTGTGATACTAGGCATTCAAGAGGCTTTGGCCCATATATTGACTATTTGGACATGCCTTGCTCAGGTGGTTTCGGCTCAGGCAGCACCAGCCACTTCTTAGGCCGGGGGAGATACTCACACTCCCGTCGCATGTACTCTAGAGCAGGTAGGGCAGAGACTTCACGTACCGGGGACACTACCAGTACAGCAGGTTGTAGTTGCTCAGACCCAGGTAGGTCTTATTATGAATGATGAGGAGCAGAAGAGACTAGATAGATTTTGGAGACTCCATCGTCCATCATTCGGTGGAGCTGAATCAGAGAATGCTCAGGATTTCTTGGACAGATGCCAGCGGATACTTCGTACAGCGGGTATTCCAGAGACCAGTTGGGTCTCATTTACTACTTTGCAGCTGACCGGGGCAGCCTTCAGATGGTAGGAGACTTATGAGAGGAGTAGACCAGTTGGTGCAGCAGCACTTTCATGGCATGAGTTCTCCGTATTATTCTTGGAGAAGTTTGTGCCACAGACTCACAGAGAGTAGCTGCGCAGACAGCTCAAGTAGTTATGTCAAGAGGACTTGTATGTGACTCAGTATGAGATGAGGTTTTAAGAATTGGCTCGTCATGCAGTTTGGTTGGTTCCCACTGAGAGGGAGAAGATCAGGAGATTCATTGATGGCCTCAACTAGCAGTTTCATTTTGTTATGACTCTAGGGAATGTAGCAGGTTCTAAATTTGACGAGGATGTTGATGTTGCTCAGGAGCGTGAGAAGAGGGAGTCCAAGAGGCCGCGCGGTCCGGGTAATTACAACGGTGTTCCTTCTGGGGGACAGTCCTACCACGACAAAGGTCATCCTTAGAGGCCCGCTCAGATGACTCGTTTAGCTTATCGTGGTGCATCAGTTAGCGACGGTTCTTACAATGCTCGTTCAAGCCAGTCTTCATTCAATGCACTACCAGCGTAGAGTTCTGACACTTGCCTTGTCCTCTCAGGTTTCTACATGAAGTTCCTTGTCTTATTAGTAGCAGCAAATCCATCAGAGGAGGGGTTGTTTCGAGTGCAGGGAGATGGGTCATATCAAGAGAGATTGCCCTAGATTGTTGAGTGGGGCTCCACAGTAGAGTTCATCGCCGATGGTACCAGCACCAGCAGTTCCACCACCCACCCAACCAGCTCGGGATGGGGCTCAAGTAGCTAGAGGTCGCCCAAGAGGGGGAGGCTGATCAGGCGGCGGTCAGACCAAATTCTATGCTATTCCTGCCCGGCCAAATGCCATTGTTTTAGATGCAGTGATCACATGTATTGTCTCGGTGTGTGACAAAGATGCTTCCACATTATTTGACTATGGTTCTACTTATTCCTACGCGTGCTCCTATTTTACTCGTTATTTAGATATGGCCCGTGAGTCCTTAGTTTCACATGTTCATGTATCAACGCCGATGGGAACTACTATTATTGTTGACCGTGTGAATCGGCCGTGTGTGGTGACTATCGGGGGACTAAAGACTAGAGTTGATCTCTTATTTCTTAGTATGGTTGATTTCGATGTAATCTTGGGTATGTATTGGTTGTCTTCATGTCATTCTTTTCTGGACTTTCACGTTAAAACTGTGACGTTGGGGATGCCGGGGTTGCTAAGGATTGAGTGGAGAGGTTCTCTAGATTATGTTCCCAGTAGGGTAATTTCTTATTTGAAGGCCCAACGGATGGTTGGGAAGGGGTGTTTGACATATTTGGCCTTTGTGAGATATGTGGATGCAGACACTCCTGCTATTGATTCTGCACCGGTAGTGCGAGACTTTCCGGATGTATTTCTTGCAGACCTGCCATGTATGCCACTCGGAAGGGATATTGACTTTGGTATTGACTTGGTGTCAGGCACTCAGCCCATTTCTATTCCTCCTTATTGTATGGCACCAGCTGAATTGAAAGAATTGAAAGAGAAACATCAGGAAATTCTTGATTAGGGGTTCATTAGGCCTAGTGTGTCGCCTTAGGGTGCACTAGTTCTGTTTGTGAAGAAGAAAGATGGTACTATGCGGATGTACATCGACTACAGGCATTTGAAAAAAGTTACAATCAAGAACAAGTATCATTTACCACGTATTGATTATTTATTTGACAAGCTTCAGGGAGTGAGGGTGCTCTCCAAAATTGATTTATGGTTTGAGTATCACCAGTTGAAGATTCGAGATTCAAATATATTAAAGACGGCATTCAGGACTCGCTATGGTCAATATGAACTTCTCGTGATGCCTTTTGGGCTGACCAACGCCCCAGCAGCGTTCATGGACTTGATGAACAATGTATTCCAGCCATATCTTTGTTCATCTGTCGTAGTATTTATTGATGATATCCTGTTGCACTCACGTAGTTAGGTGGAGCATGCACAACACTTGAGTATTGTATTACAGAGGTTGAGGGAGGAGAAACATTATGCTAAATTCTCCAAGTGTGAGTTCTGGCTTAGTTCAGCGGCGTTCTTGGGGCACGTGGTGTCTAGTGAGGGTATTTATGTGGAACTGAGAAAGATTGAGGCAGTTTAAAGTTGTCCCAAGCCATCTTCAGCTACAAAAACTTTGAGTTTTCTCGGCTTGGCTGGGTATTATCGTCGCTTTATGCAGGGCTTCTCGTCTATTCCAGCGCATATGACTAAATTGACCTAGAAAGGTGCTCCATTCAAGTGGTTGGATAAATATGAAGAGAGCTTTCAGAAACTCAAGACTACTTTGACCACAGCTCCAGTTCTAATTTGCCTTCAGCATCAGGCACTTATACAGTGTATTATGATGCTTCTCGTATTGGTATTGGGTGTGTCTTAATGCCGGAGGGTATAGTTATTGCATATGCTTCACGCTAGTTGAAGCCACATGAAAAGAACCACCATGTTCACGATTTAGAGTTGGAAGCCATTGTTCATGCATTAAAGATTTGGAGGCACTATCTCTACGGTGTGTCTTGTGAAGTATTTACGGATCATCAAAGACTTCAGCACTTATTCAAACAGAAGGATCAAAATTTTAGGCAACGCAGACAGTTGGAGCTACAAAAGGACTATGATATTACTATTTTGTATCATCCCAGGAAGGTCAATGTGGTGGCCGATGCCTTGAGTAGAAAGGCAATGAGTATGGGTAGTATTGCTTTTATTCCTGCTGGTGAGAGGCCACTTGCATAAGATGTTCAAGCCTTAGCCAATCAGTTCGTGAGATTAGATATTTCGGAGCCACATTGTGTTCTAGCTTGTGTGGTCTCTCGGTCATCCTTATATGACCGCGTTAGAGAGCGCCAATATGATGATCCCTATTTGCTTGTCCTTAGGGACACAGTTCAACACGGTGATGCTAAAGATGTTACTATTGGTGATGATGGGGTGTTGAGGATGCAGGGTCGGACCGGTGTACCAAATGTAGATAGACTGTGTGAGTTGATTCTTTAGAAAGCCTACAGTTCGCCGTGTTCCAGTCATCCCGGAGCCACAAAAATGTATCAGGACTTGAGGCACCATTATTGGTGGAGGAGGATGAAGAAAGATATAGTGGGATTTGTTGCTTGGTGTTTAAATTGTCAGCAGGTGAAGTACGAGCATCAAACACCAAGCGGATTGCATTAGAGACTTGAAATTCTAGAGTGGAAGTGGGAGCGTATTACCATGGACTTAGTAGTTGGACTCCCACATAATTCGAGGAAGTTTGATGCTATTTGGTTGATTGTGGATCAGTTGACCAAGTTCGTGCATTTTATTACAGTTGGTACTACGTTTTCTTTGGAGAGGTTGGCTGAGATATATATCTGCGAGATTGTTCACCTACACGATGTGCCAGTGTCCATCATTTCAGTTCGGGGCACACATTTGACATCACAGTCTTGGAGAGCAGTGCAGCGAGAGTTAGGCACACAAGTTCGGTTGAGTACAGCATTTCACCCTCAGACGGACGGACAGTCCGAGCGCGTTATTCAGATATAGGAAGATATGCTACGCACTTGTGTTATATATTTCGGGGGTTCTTGGTATCAGTTCACTTGCAGAGTTTGCCTATAACTATAGCTACCAATCGAGCATTCAGATGGCTCCGTATGAGGCTTTATATGGGAGACGCTGTCGGTCTCCGGTGGGTTGGTTTGAGCAGGGTGAGGCTAGGCTATTGGGTACTGAATTAGTTCAAGATGCTATGGAAATAGGTTAAATTGATTCAGGATCGACTTCGCACGACGCACTTTAGACAGAAGAGTAATGCCGACAGGAAGGTTCGCGATGGTGCTTACATGGTAGGAAAGAAGGTACTACTCCGAATTTCGCCTATGATGGGTGTTATAAGGTTCGGGAAGAAGGGCCAGTCGAGTCCTTGGTATATTGGGCCTTTTGAAATACTTAAGAGGATTAGAGAGGCGGCTTATGAACTTGCATTGCTGCCTAGTCTATCGGGTGTTCATCTAGTGTTTCATGTATCAATGCTCCGGAAGTATGTCGGAGATCCGTCTCATGTATTAGATTTCAGTATGGTTCAGTGGGATGGTGATTTGATGATGTGGAGCTGGTGGCCATTTTGGACCGGTAGGTTCGAAAGTTGAGGTCAAAGAACATAGCTTCAATGAAAGTGTAGTGTAGAGGCCAGCAAGTCGGAGAAGCTACCTGGGAGATTGAGTCGGAGATGCGGAGCAAATATCCACACCTGTTCGAGATGTCAAGTATGATTCTGAACCCGTTCGAGGATGAACGTTTGTTTAAGAGGGGGATAATGTACCGACTTGGCCGGTTGTTTTAAGTATTACAGCCCAGTTCCCCCATTTACTGAATATTTTATGTTCAAATTGTGATTATGTGAATTGTTAAGAAGTTTCGGAATGAATTGGGATACTTTGTTCCAAGATTTAAAGCTTAAGTTGAAATAGTTAACCGGATGTTGACCTATGTGTAAACGACCTTGAATAGAGTTTTGATGATTCCCATAGTTCTGTATGTTGATTTTGGATTTAGGAGTGTGTCTGGATAATTATTTGGAAGTTCGTAATTGATTTTGTCTTGAAATGGCGAAAGTTGGAAATGAAGGTTTGGAAGTTTGAGCAGGATTGTCTTTACTGATATCGGGGTTGGAATCCAGTTCTGGAAATTTTCATAGGTCCGTCATGTTATTTATGACTTGTGCGCAAAATTTGAGGTCAATCGAACTTGATTTGATAAATTTCAGCATCGAATACAGAAGTTGGAGTTTGTTAGTTTTCATTAGGCTTTAATTGGGTGCAATTTGTGTTTTTAGGCATTGTTTAATGTAACTTGAGGCATTTACTAAGTTCGTATGATATTTTAGAATTTGTTGGTATATTTGGTTGAGGTTCGAGGGACCTCGGGTGGATTTCGGATGGTTAACGGATCAAAATTTTGACTTGGAGCAATTCTTGAAATTTTTGCCTTATGCTGCAATCGCACCTAAGGAATTTTGCTCGCAGGTGCGAGCTCGTAGAAGCGAGGTGGACGTCGCAAAAACAGCCAGGCGTGACTGAGGCAGTGGTCGCAAAAGCGAGCAGGTGGACCGCAGAAGCAGAGTCGCACCTATGAATGTGCGATCTCAGAAGCGGAAAGGCAAGAGGGGTGGCTGCTTCACATAAGCGACCAAGTGTGTCGCAGATGCGAAAACACTGGCAACGTTAAGACGAGGGGTTCCGAGATTCTTTCTCATTTTTGGACATCAAACACTCGGTTGGGGGCGATTTTATAGAGGGAATTCACGGGAATTCTTGAGGTAAGTCACTTGTGATCATTGTTACTCAATATTATTGAATTATCATTGAGTATTCCGACTAAATTACGTGTTTTGAGGTGTAATTCGAGAATTTGGGCCTAGGAAATTCAAAATAAGAATTTAGGATTTGGAGGTCGAGTTGATGTCGGACTTTGGTATGGTTGGACTCGATGTTGAATGGACGTTTATATTTTATAAATTTTATCGGTTTTCGATACGTGGGCCCCACCATTGACTTTTGGATTGATTTTCGGATTTAATTGGGAAATTTAGTATTTTCATATGTAACTGGTTCCTTTAATTTGTGTTGACTGTATCCAAGTAATTGTGACTAGATTAGAGGCGTTCGGAGACCGATTCATGAGACAAGAGCTTGCTAGCAGAGTGATTCGAGTAGCTTGAGGTAAGTATCGTATTTAAACTCGGTTGAAGCACCAGTTGCCTGAATTGTTATGATAGCTACGTTCTTTAGGAGCATGCACATGTGTGGGGATGGTCCCATGTGCGAGCATCGTGGTTGTGTACTCGTGTTTGGGTTGTGCTCGGGATCCTATAAGCCCAAAAATGACTGTTAAGCGTCGAGCTTCGATATCTGACGTGTGGTAACATTCTATGTGATCTAATTAAGCCATGATGTGTCTACCTAGAGGTTTAAATCCCCGAACAAACATGATAAATGGTTTTCATTGATGAAATTTCCGAATTTAGCTACAATAGCACACTTTGCACATACCTACACTCTAGCATGTTACTTACACCAGTACAGGGGTTGGAGAATCTAACTTCATTCATTATATACTTGTACACTTGCTTTATTGCTTCTGTATGATATTTTGGATTGGGCCCTGCGACTATGCCAGGCGAATTATGTTGTTGGCACGTGAGTTGTCCGTGCATCACGTGAGTTGTTCGTGCGGATCCACATATTGATATTATTGGTACATGAGTTGTCTGTGCAGCACCTGAGTTGTCCGTGCGGATCCATATATTGATATTATTGACACATGAGTTGTCCGTGTCGCACGTGAGTTGTCCGTGCAGTACGTGATTTGTTCATGCAGCACGTGAGTTATCTGTGCAGTCTGTGAAACTTGTATTTTCTCGATCATTTATCTGATTTACATATTTTCTTTGCCCCTACATGCCATAATACTGTTGAGCGGGGTAGTTGAGAACTAGTGCACATGCACACACGGATATTCGCATCACGAAGCCTTATGGTCTAGCTTTAAATCTCATATTATGTTAATCGAAAAGGATAGTCTTGTACTTATTTATCTAGTGAGTTCAGCAAATTAAGCTTCTCTTACCTTGCCCTATTTATTTGCGATACTTATTGAGTTGGTTGTACTCACACTACACCTTGCACCTCGCATGCAGATCTAGGTGCTTCTGATTTCGGCGGTTGTTGATTTGCAGAGGCCAGACCTTCGGAGATCTTCGAGGTAGCTGCTTGGCGTTCGCAGACCTAGACTCTCCTCTCTTATCTTTCATTTTATTTGTTCAGTTTTATTTCCAGACAGTGTACTAGGCTTTCTTATTTCTTAGATGTTCATGTTCTCAGTGACACCTCGGTTTTGGGATGAATTTATGTATTGAGTTATGATTTCCTATCCTATTTTGAGAGATTCTCCTATATTTAAATTGTTTCAGTATCTCACAAAATATTTAGAGTGTTGGAAATGTCTGAATAGTCAGCTATCCTAGTACCATGATAGGCGCCATCACGACGGGTTGGTTTTGGGACATGACAAGATCCATACATGAAATGCCAAAACGATGAGGATATCTACTATGCATATCATGCTCAGTCTTCCAAAAGTCGTGTCCTAGGCCGGTTGGCCTCTCCATTGAACTTTCACTGATGAAATATCTTTAGACGTCTATTTCCAAACATGCCTACCTAAAATGGCCATCGAGCCTTCTTCAGAAGCCTGATTCTCATCCAACTACACGGACCTGAAATCCAACACATGTGACTTATCTATCTGATACTTCTGAAGTATGAAAACATGAAACTATAAGGCCCCGTAAAATTTCTCCAAGGATTTAAGTTTTTATGGTGCCAGGGTTGGCTCATATATTTGGATATGGACTTTTGGACTTGCAATACATCGTAGAGTTGGTAGAAAATGCTGAAGAAAAAGGAAATTTTTGTTGTCCAGCCTGCGATCGCGGATCGGCTCCGCTGACAGCAGAACCATGACAAATTTGATTAGAAGCAGCTAAATATTGAGAGTCATTTCGCTGTCCAATATGCAACCGCATATGTCACTTCACGTACCGCGTATACATTGCATAACCATCATGGTGATTTTCGAAATAAAATTCTACAGTCCGATGTGCGACTGCATAACCATTTTGCGGATCATATATTCGCCGCACACCTGACTAGACCAACTCGGATTTTGAAGGCCATTTTGCGGTACATTTCACGGGCCATATCCCTTCCGCGGTGCATTTCCCGATCGCAGATTGGCATCAAAGGGTTATTTTTAGGAATTTCCTAACCCGGCTCTATTTTATATAAAAGGCTTAAGGGGTTGTTTTTGGGAATCAGATTATTTTGAAGAGAGTGATCACTCTAGAGACGGAATGGAAGAGCTCTAACAGTTATACACTTCATTTCATTCTCTAATCTTGGGGATTCAACAAAGGAAACACATAAGATCTTCTACATACAAGGTAAGACTTCATCCCTAGTTTTCATGAAATTTTTTAATGAATTTAAGATAAGATTTTATTATATTTGAGACTCATGAGATGGTGATTGGAAGCCATAATCTCTCTATTTCAAAATTTAGTGTGTGTGGAGAGTTCAGAATGTGATTCTCGTCGATTGGAAGAAAATGTTTGAGCATGCATGTTCCAAGGAAGGTTGTTGGGTGTTGTAGGAATATTGTAGATGGATTGGTTGCTTGAAAATTTGTTCCATGGTAGAGGAACTTCTAATATGGAACCTTCTAGTCGATTTTGCATATTGGGTGTTTGATGAAATTTCCTAAAAGACCTTTATTGTGAGAGTCCTTCTAATATGGTTCGATTTGATTATGTTTCCATAGATTGAAGTGTTTCGAGTAGAGGAACTTCGTAGGAATTCTAAGGAAATATTAATCGAGGTATGTTGGCTAGACTCCTTCCGTAGAATTGGATTCCACGAATTCCTTATATACTCAAAGCTTGGTTTGTTCAAGTTCCTACTCCTATTGTTCTTAATTGCTTCTAATGATTCATTACCTGTCACGACCCAAAATCTCACCTTAGGGGTCATGATGGAACCTAGTCTGTAAGACTAAGTAAGCTGATTACTTATAACAATTAAGCCAATTTAACGATGATATTTTAAATCAAAGATTTATACAAATATAATAAATGTGAAATAAGCGTACGCAACAATAATCACTACAACCTCCCAAGACTAGGTAATACAAAGTCACGAACACTAGCCGAATGCATAGAAAGATCTAAAGAATATCACGAACACTAGCCGAAATACAATATTGTTCGGATATCAAAGCTGAAAATACAATAAAAGGAAAGGACTCCAAGTAACTGCGACAGCCAAGTAGCTCTACCTTGAATCCTCGCGATCGATAAGTTAACTCTGCCGGAGTTCGATATCTCCAATACTTGGATCTGCAAAAAAAAAATATGCAGAAGTGTATTTTGAGTACACCATGGTCGGTACCTAGTAAGTATCAAGACTAAGCTCGGTGGAGTAGTGACGAGATAAAAGTCAGGAAACTGTTATTCAAAATAACTTGTGCAGTATAAAAGTATAAAGCTAATAATGAAGTCCGGAATCAGTAAATATTAACAAGAATTAACATATGATAAAAACAGTAAAATGATAAGAACACCGTTAAAGTACTAGTAAAATCATGTAAAGGAAACAAATGACGATCAACTAACCAAGTCGTTCTAACACAAGTCTCGCAATGAATTAATCTGAGATACCTCATCTCATAATAACAAGTCACGAGTCTTAACCACAACTCACATGCTCAGAACACCTTCTGCCCAAATTTCTAATCACAACCGCACGGACAACTCACGTGCCAATATCTCAATAAGCCGGACATGATCACAAGCTCACAATCATAATATGCTCGTTGTGATCACAGGCTCGCTATCACAATCTGCCCGACGTGGTCAAAGGCCCATTATGACAGTAAAAGTAAATAATACAAGAATACAAGGGCATGATCAGTAAATGTCAAGTTTCATACTCCTGAACTAGTATAAGTGGCATGCTACGGTATATGCTTGTGCGAATGTGCTATTACAACCCAAGTCAACAAGTAATATCAAAAACATCAAGTAGCTCACTGAAGCAACATAACAAGTCACGTAAGGTGTATGACACACACAGGAAAAATCACACCATCACACGAACATCATCAACATAATGCACCTGTATAACTCCGCGTTGACAATATCAATAGCCACCCATATCACTCTAATATCCACCCGTATCACTCTGCATAAAAGCCACTCTTATCGCTTCGCCCGAAAAATAATACAATAGCCGCCCGTATCACTATGCACAATAACAACAGTGAGGTATCAACTTACGCTCCGCATAACAACAACAATGAAATGTCACCCTTATGCCCTGCATAAAAACAACCAATCCACACAACAATTCACATGTGCAAACATCAAAATAACATAACATGTCAACTCGTACCACAAGTGCACACGGGCCACAACCTTTCCAAAAGAATCAACAATATCAATATTTCCACAACAAATAGCCTATGGCTCAAACACAAGGTGTATAGAATCTCAATATCAACAAAATGAACAGAAAGTAACTCAACAATGAACAACACCCCCTTTTAAACACAACTTCAATTTTAATAGATTGATGACTTTCAATAACTTCAACTTCAATCAATTGCTTACGGATAAACTCGATAATGAAGGTATTTCCATGAAATGGCAAACTTGGGATTCTAGTGTATGAAATAAGCTAACAATGAAAGAGATGGCATGAACTATAAACTATTTCTAAATGCATGAGAATAACCCGGCAACAAAAGGATATCATGTAACAACAATTTCAAAGAAGAATAACTCAACAATAAAGAAAGTCACAAATGATAAAAGAGGTAGCAACTTCAAATAAAGCATATAACAGTAAACTTGACAAGCAAAGGATATGGCATGTGCTAATAACTTCAAATAAAGCATGCGAGAGTAAACATGACAAATAAAAGATATAACATGTGCTAACAATTTCAAACAAGTATATGAAAGAAGCCTAAGAATCTAAATCGATCAATTTCAACATATAAGCCCGAGTACGTACTTGTCACATCATGTTCATAGCTTTCACATAACACAAATAGCACAAACGACTCAAATCCTAAGGGGTAGTTCCCCCACACAATGTTAGGCAACATACTTGCATAAAAGAAGCTAAATCAATACTCTAAATGACCTTCGCATGTGAAACAACCTCTGGACGGCTCGAATCTAGCCAAAATAACTTAATATCATAAATAAAAGTCATAGGAAACAATGCGAGGTAATAAAGTTTCGATCTTTAGTGAAAGCTAAAAAGTCAACCGCGGGCCCTCATCTCGAAACCCGGCAAAACTCACAAAATCTGAACGTCCATTCTGATACGAGTCCAACAATACAAAAATCATCCAATTCCGACATCAAATCGGCTTCAAAACATCATTTTATATTTTAAAAACAAATCCTCAATTTCTCCATTTCAAATCACTAATTTAATGATAAAAACAAAGATGGAATCGTGAAATATAATCAAATTAGGGTAACGAATACTTACCCCAATCCAACACGTGAAATTCCCCTCCAAAATTACTCAAGTCCGAGCTCTTTAACTCAAAAAGTGATAAAAATGTCATAACCCTCGAAATAGAGTACTTATAATTCTGCCAAGGTGTTTCTCTTACGCGATTGGGGGAATAGCTTTAAGATCGCGAAGCACAAAAGTAGAAGCTGCCCAACCACTCTACGCGATCGCATAATCATAGCCGCAAATGTGACTCAAAATTTTCCAGCAACAACGCAAATGTGGTTTCATCCGCGCGATCGTAGATAACCTGACCCGATGCCCCCTTCCAGTTTTCCTTATTTGCGATCGCATAACCAAAGGCGCGAACACGACGAATAACAGTTCAAAACATTGCAAGTGCGTACCCTCTGCCGCGTCTGCAATGACCATAATACTCAGCGCCCATAAAAGCTACGCAATCACGGCCCAGTCTTCTCTATCGCGAAGAACACTGAAACACAAGAAAAACCAACAACTCCAAAACATGAAGAAATGGCCTGTAACCCATCCAAAACACAACCGAGGCCTCCGGGACCCCATCCAACCATACCAACAAGTTCCATATGTAGACTTTCTCGAGGACTCAAATAATATCAAACAACATCAAAAATACGAATCGCACCTCAATTCAAGACTAATGAACTAATGAATTTTCAACTTCTACCACTCGCCCCGAATCAAATCAAATAAATCCAGAATGACCTCAAATTTTGAATGCAAGTCCCAAATGATACAACGAAACTATACCAACTCTCAGAATCATAATTCAAACCCGATATCAACAAAGTCAACTTCCGGTCAATCTTCTCAATCTTTCAAACCTTCAACTTTCAAACTTTCGCCGAAATGCATCAAATTAACCTACAGACCTCCAAATTCGAATCCGGACATACGCCTAAGTCCAAAATAATCATACGAAGCTATTGGAATCATGCAAACACTATTTCAGAGTCGTTTACAAAAAAGTCAAACTCTAGGCAACTCTTATCGCTTAAGCTTCTAAAACAAGAATCATTCTTCCAAATCAATCCTGAATCGTCTGAAAATCTCCTGGCCACACATGCAAGTCATATTACACAATACGAAGCTACTGAAGAACTTAAGCCACCAAACAGGATGCTAATTCTCAAAACAGCCGGTCGGGTTGTTACATTCTCCCTTTCTTAAACAAACATTCATCCCAAAACATGTCATGAGCCGGTATGAAGCCACGCAATCACTGAATGAGCTCATCATACATATACTCGCAGGTGATCCCACGTCACCCCAATCCACATAAGCCCGACAACACCATTTCAACTAAAGATTATTCTTTCCACCCACATTGATAAGTCTTGGAACCAAATTCTCTACCATCCGATCATTTCCCAAGAACCTGATTCTGACATAAACACACTGTATCAACCTCAACCAGCTGCCATAGCTCATGCATATGCCCACAAGGTATGACCACCCAATGTAATACATCGCCCATATGCCCATAACAACATCTCTAATCACAATAGCCTCCCATAATCAAATCCAGCACCAGCAAATAACCTCATATCAACTAAAACCTTCCCCCAAACCTTCACAGGGCTAAAAATTATGTAAGAAACATGAAGATCTCATAACCACTTACCCAATTCATCAAGTCACACCCAACGCCAGGGCACATACCTCACCAAGCTAAACCAAATAAGCACAACGCGAATATGATTGACATAGAAAGAGAAACACATGAGAGAACTATCAAACAAGTGCGACAGACACAACTCCCTATCAGTACCATACTACAAATCAATCCCTCAAGGAAGAATCAAAATATATGAACTAATCACAAGGATCTCATCCTAATATAACTCCACTGCGGCATGTAGCTCGGCTCAAACATATCAAACCACACAAAAATGCAAGGATCTCATCCTCAACTCGGAATCACAAGTGGAATACACATTACACTAACTGAAACCCTCCACTAACTCAATTCTGGAAAAAAACTCACAACACGTTACGGACATTCCATACCAATAGAGCACCTAAATCACAAATTGTAACAAAACCATCCAGAATTTACATCAAAACCTACTGTAATGAGTAACAGAAAGTTCATTCTAGTATTATAGCTCTCAATAGTGAACAATCAAACATGATAGACATGCGCTACCACTATAGAATCTCTCAACAAATATAAACACATAAGTAGAGTACAAGAATCATGAAACTCACCCATATATGAGACATATAGGAGGACTCACATCGATAAATATGATCGGATCAAAATAAAACTAATGTTCCTCTATGAAAAATTGAAACCATACACATAACGATACCATCCGGTACAACAGCCTTAGCCCTACAATGTAAAGCATATCAACGGGCCTGGCCTACCCCTCTAGGGCGCCCTCAACCCACCTATCCTCCACCCTTAGTTGGCTGTGCAAGTGGAGTAGCAAATGGAAAGGAGCCCATAGCCTAAGTTCTTTGATGAAATCCACCTCTCCCAAGTCTGGGACAATCTCTCATGATGTGCTTTGTATCGCCACACTCATAACAACCCCTCTACGGCCATGGCAGCTGGTATTGAGTTTGTGCCGGGTAACTGGAATAACCGTTGTAGAAACCCCATGCGGGTGGTGGACTAAAGTATGACTGCCCCATATGAGTACTCTGAGGTCCCTGACTAACTGGAGTACCACGAGTAGTCTGAAGTGCGGACTGGACTGGCTGATTGCCCGATCCTCCGCAACGATAGGTCGTAGCTAAAAAGTAGAATCTGTTGAATCCTCCAGATACTCGAGACCTCTTGTCCTATTTATCCTCCCTCTCCTCACCCTAAATATGCTATAACCTCTTAGAAATCTCCACAACCTACTAAAATGGAGTATCAATCTCCTACTCGCAAGCCATGTTGAATCTAAGACCATGACTGAGCCCCTTGATAAATCTGTGGACTTGCTCTCTGACTGTAGGAACCAAATTAGGTGGATGACGAGATAACTCACTGAACCTGATGGCATACTCTGACACCCTCAAGGTGCCCTGATGCAGCTGTTTGAACTCTGTACGCCACGCATCCCGGAGGGTCTGGGAACAAACTTCCTCAAAAATATCTTTGAAAACTATGTCTAAGTGAGTGGTGCTGCATCAGCAGGCCTACCCTCCTCATAAACATGCCACCACTAATACGCTGCTCGCGATAGTTGAAATGTAGTAAAAGCATCTCCGCTGACCTCCAAAATACCCATGATACGGAGAATACTGTGCCATTTCTCTAGAAAACCCAGTGCATCCTCGGTAGCTATGCCACTGAAACTAGGTGGACTATACTTCTTGAACCTCTCAAGCCTCTTCTGCTCCTCCTCTAATACCCCTGGCCTGATCTCAGGCTAAACCGGCTGTACCGGCACCGCATCCAGAGTATGACCAACATGAGCCTATTGCTCTAGGGTGGGAGTTTGAGCTCCTCCCCCAATCTGTGAAGTAGTTGGTGCAACAGAGATCAATCCTGCCTGAGCTAATGTACCAATCATGCTCAGGAACTGCGCTAAAGTCTCCTAAAGTCCAGGGGTAACAACAGGCACCTCTAGTGCTTATCCCCCAACTGGATCTACTAACGGCTCCTCAATTACTGCTCTGGCAGGTGCTCTAGCTGCGGCACGTGCCCCTCCTCAGCATCCTTCTCGGCCCCGGCCTCTTGCAGTTGTTGCAGGGTCACGGGTGTCTACTCAGCTGATCCGGTAGTGTATATCCTCACCATCTGTGAGAGAATAGAGATACATAAGCTAAAAATTCAAAATCAACAAATCCGCACGACAGTAATGAAAGAAGTGGAATTCTCCTAATAGTTCTATAGCTTCTCGAAGATAAGTACTTACGTCTCCATACCGATCTGCAAGACTCTAATCAACTTGCTCGTGACTCGTAGAACCTATGAACCTAGGGCTCCGATATCAATATGTCACGACCCAAAATCCTACCTTAGTCGTCATGATGGCACCTAGTCTCTAAGACTAGGTAAGCCAATTACTTACAACAGTTAAGACAATTTAACAAACATATTTTAAATCATATATTCATATAAATACTTAAATAAATATGAAATAAGCCTACGCGGCAATAATCACTACAACCTCCCAAGACTCGGTAATACAGAGTCACGAACTCTAGTTGAATACATAGAAAGATCTCAAGAATCAAAATACAATATTGTTTTGATATCAAGCTAACTGTATAATAAAAGGAAAGGACTCCAAGGCACTGCGACGACCAAGCAGATCTACCTTGAATCCTCATGATCGATAAGCTAACTCTACGTGAATCCGATATCTGCAATACCTGGATCTGCAAAAAGAAATGTGCAGAAGTGTAGTATGAATACACCATAGTCGGTACCCAGTAAGTGTCAATACTAACCTCGATAGAGTAGTGACGAGGTACAAGTCAAGACACCTACTGGTCAAAATAACATGTGCAGTATAAAAGTATAAAGTTAACAATAAAAGCAGGAATCCGTAAATAGTAACAAGAATCAATATATGATATAAACAATAAAGTAAAAAACACACCATTAAAGTACCATTGAAATCATATAAGGGAAACAAATAACAACCAACTAATCAAGCTGTTCCAATACAAGTCTCACAATGAATTACTCGGAGATACCTCAACACATAATTACAAGTCATGAGTCTCAAGCAGAAATCATGTGTTCACGGCACCTTGTGACCACATTTCTAATCACCACCGCACGTACAACTCACGTGCAAATATCTCAATCCACCTGGCATAATCACAAGCTCACAACCACAATCCGCCCAGCGTGGTCACAGACCCGCCAACACAATGAAAGAAGATAATACAAGAATACATGGGCATGATATGTAAATGTTAAGTTTCATACTCCCGAACAATTATAAGTGGCATGCTATGGTGTATGCTTGTGCGAGTGTAGTATTATAGTCCAAGTCAACAAGTAATATCAAAGACATCGAGTAGCTTATAGAAGCAACAGAACAAGTCACGTAAGGTGTATGGCATATACAAGGAAAATCAGACCATCACACAAATATCATCAACATAATTCCCCTAGGCCATCACACATTATTCCTGGCATTGCCACCTTTATCTCTCTAATAGCCAGCAATATCACTCTGCCCTTACATTATTATTAGCCACCCGTATCACGCCATACAATCAACAAAATTGAGATGCCACCCTTATGCTCCACATAACCACAACACTGAGAAGGCAACCTTATGCCCCGCGTAACAACAACCAATCCACACAACAATTCAAATGTGCTAACAACACAACATATCAATTCGTACCACACATGCCTATATGCCATAACCTTTCCAAAAGAATCAACAATATCAATATTTCCATTACAAATAGCCTACGGCTCACAGACGAGGTGTATAGAATCTCAATATCAACAAAATGAACGAAAAGTAACTCAACAATGAACAACATACCCTTTTAAAAACAACTTCACTTAAAATAGATTGATACTTTCAACTACTTCAATTTCAATTAATTGCTTAAGGATAAACTCGATAATGAAGGTATTTCCATGAAATGGCAAACTTCGGATTCTAGTATATGAAATAAGCTAACAATGAAAGAGATGACATGAACTAACAACTTTGTCTAAATGCATAAGAATAACCCGGCAACAAAAAGGATATCATGTAAGAAGAATTTCAGTTAAGAATAACTCAACAATAAATGATGTCACATAATAATAAAAGAGGTAACATCTTCAAATAATGCATATAAGACTAACTTGACAAGCAAAGGATATCCTAAACACTTCAAATAAAGCACGTGAGAGTAAACATGAAAAAGAAAAGATATAACATGTGCTCACAATTTCAAACAAGTATATGAAATAAGCCTAAAAATCTAAACCGGTCAATTTCCACATATAAGTCCGAGTATGCACTCGTCACCTCGTTTTCATGACTTTCACATAACACAAATAACTCAAATCCCAAGGGGTAGTTCCCCCACCCAATGTTAGTCAAGATACATACCGCAAAAAAGCTAAATCAATACTCTAAATAACATCCTCGGGTGAAACAACCTCTGGACAGCTCAAATATAGCAAAAATAACATAATATCATAAATAAAAGTCACAAGAAATAATTCCGAATAATAAAGCTTCGATCTTTAATGAAAATTAGCCCAAAAATTCAACTCTGGGCACACACATCGGAACCCAACAAAACTTACAGAATCCAAATATCTATTGCTATACGAGTTTAACCATACAAAAATCATCCAATTCCGACATCAAATCGGCCTCAAATCCTTATTTTTCATTTTAGAAAATTCTTTAAAAATCCCCAATTTCTCCAATTCAAATCACTAATTTAATGACAAAAACAAATATTGAATCGTAAAATATAATTAAATATGGGTAAAGAGCACTTACCTCAATCCAACACATGAAAATCCCCCCGGAAATCTCCCAAATCCAATCTCTCTAACTCAAAAAGTAATAAAAATATCATAACCCTCCAAATAGAGTACTTATTATTCTGCCCAGGTATTCCTCTTACGCGATCGTGGTAACGCGAAGCACAAAATACTAGCTGCCCAACTACTCTAAGCGATCGCGTAAGCGCAGTCGCGAACATGACTCACAATTTTCCAGCAACTATGCAAATGCAGTTTCATCACACGATCGCGGATAATAAGACCCGATGACCCCTTCCAGCTTTCCTTATACGTGATCGTGTAACCAAATATGTGAACGCGAGGGGCAATAGCTTAAATCGTCGCGAACGCGTACCCATATCCGCGTCCGTGATGACCAAAATACTCAGTTCCCATAAAAGCTACCGATCGTTGCCAGTCTTCGCGATCGCGAAGAACAATGAAACACGAGAAAAACCAGAAACTCCAAAACATGAAGAAATGGCTCGTAGCTTATCCAAAACACACCCGAGGCCTCCCGTACCCCATCCGAACATACCAAGAAGTTACAAAGATTAACGCGGACCTGTTCGAGGACTCAAATCACGTCATGCTCCAATCGATGCTATTATTTTACTCTCCTTTGGTTTAATTTCCAGGTGTGATTGATGTTTCAAAGGCTTATGATCTTGAGTTATGTTACCTTTGCCACCATTATGGCCTACCATTTGAATTTTATCTCAAATGTTTAAGTTCTCATGTGTTCATGCGTTCGTAGCCATAATGCTTCAAATGTTTGAATTGCCAAATGCTCATGAAAATCTAGACATGTCTTAATTTCCAATGTCATGCTCTCTTCCCTGAAAATGTTTTAGCACTTACTTTTAAATAGCAATTGGCTCATGAATATGAAGTTATGACCTTCCAACAGTTTTGACACATTTCTATGAACTTCCGATGATTTATGACATATGTTATGAAATTAAAGTATGAAATATGACATGCAACCATCGTGCCAGGAATGAAAATTATTATGTATGGACAAGGGTGCCAATGAAATACAAGATGTTATGAAAGGCTATAAGATGAGTACATATTTCTTTAATATATATATATAAACAATTTTTGGGAGTATCGTTAGCACACTGAGGAGGGGTGGGTTTTTAGGTAACACGCCTGAAACTATAAGTGCTGGTGTAAGAGATGATTGAAAGATAAATTTCCTTACATTATGATGAGATATTTTCCCTTGATTGGGATGCGTTTATTTCTAGCATCACTCTGTGTACTCGTGTCAACCCACACGGCATTATGGGGAGACGACTCAGCCTATCAAGAGAAAATCGGACACTATGTCGCGTACATAGTGGTTCCTCCTTTATATTATTGTATTTGATTCATATCACCATGTCGATATTCCTTTGTAGTGAGATGGCTCAGCTGATCGAGCAGAGGTTGGACTCCATGCCATGCGCATGGTGGTATCGTGTTTCTATTTCAACCCTCAAACATCGGGGTGAGACGGCTTAGCCGATCGAGCGGTGATCAGACTCCATGCCATATGCATGGTGGTGATCGGTAGCTAATGATATCTGAACGACAAATGTTAATGATTATTTGAAGATTGATTATGTTGTTAACATGGCATTAATATATTATTGATCTTTTTATTGCTTCCATGTTTCCCTCGTCTTGTGTTGGCATTTTATTCCATGTGAGGGTATTTTAGCTTTAAATAATAGTACTATTCCATATGTAGTAACGTCCATTTTGTCGGGGAGGCTGCATCTTTAATGGATGCAAGTGGTTCCTCATCAGGTGGCACAGGATCTAGATAGGCGTACTCTCTTCTCGATTGATTCGGTGAGCCCTACTCTATATCGGGGCCTTATGTTTGTATTGACATTTTATATCATTTTGAGGTATAATTGGGGCCTTGTTACCGGCATTTTCATATTATTCTCATGTCTATTTAGAGGTTCCATAGACATATTGTGGGTCGTGTTTTAAATGGGGGAAACTACAAAGTTGTATTATTTTGCCTTTTATAAATGAGATTTCGTAATTAATAAAATGGGAATTGTACATTTTATCCTCTCGATTGTCTATCCCTTCGAATGTATTCTTGAATTAAATCATGGGAAAGGTAGGTTGGTAAGCACCAGGTAGCCTTGCTTGACCGAGTTACCTTGGTTGAGTGTTGGTCCTGCTTCCCACGGTCGGGGCATGAAAGAAACACCGGATGAACTCCAAAAATGCTAGGTGGCAAACTAAGTCCATAGGCCAAGTCACCAACTCTCTCTAACAACTCAAATGAACCAATATACCGAGGGCTCAACTTTAACTTCTTTCCAAATTTCATCACGCCTTTCATAGGATGAATTATAAGAAGAACCTTCTCACCTTCCGTGAAAGCCAATTTTGAACCTTCCCATCAGCATAACTCTTATGTCTGGACTGTGTTCTACGAAGTCGCTTCTGAATCAACTTTATGTCATGCCTCGACCTCGGGGAGCGCGACCGATGCTCAATCGAGGCAATTCGGCTAGCAAACCTACATAATACCTTCGACCCAGACTCACCCATGAATAAATAGAAGGTATATTTCATTAATTAGATAATGAGAAGGTTACTTGAACAATCCAAATTTCATTATCGTTAGAACTTCATTCAAGATTTTCCCAAAACATCACATTACACGTTCATAGTTTAGAAGTGGAAACATATGATACAAATACAACATTTCTAATTTGACTTCCCAAAACAAAGGTTCCACCCACACTGTGTACAGAGCCTCTAATAGATACAAAAGAGTCGCATGATGGTGTCGGCAAAAAGGCTCCAGCTATATCTCAAAACAATATATACAAAGGACTAGAGATACAAGATCCTGAAATGAAATGGTGCTCACCAAGTTAGCTGAGGAGAGGGTGTGCTGCTATCACTGATCAATACCACCTGCTATGGAACCACCTGCATCTATTACAGATGCAGCCCACCCCTCTCCTCCCCCCCCTCCCGGCAAAGGGGGAATTAGTACATATGGAATAGTACTAGTATGTAAAACTAAACACCCTCTCAATAGAATGAGTAACTGTAAAAGGAGAAGGAAACATGAAATCAATAAAAGCCTTAAATAGTATCCAGGGGTCAAGTTAGGAGAAAAGTAAATTTCAGTATTTTTAATTTGGCAGATCTTTAGTACTGATATACCACCGTGCTTTTAGTGCGGAATCCGATTTAAGCCCGATCGGCTATGCCGTCTCAACCCCGAGACATCCACTCACAACACCACCATGTGCGCGGCATAGCGACCAATCTCAGCCTGATCGGCTAAGCCGTCACCACAATGCCGTGTAGGTCGACATCACATCACATCTCGCTAAGCAGTAATCTCATCCCAGTTAAGGGGGAATATCTCAACACATCAATCTCATCCCATATAAGGGGAAACAATCTCGTCACATCAACACAGGGATTTACCCCTCAATCACTCCTACGCCGGCACGTGTAGTTTCGGGATTAGGTTATTTTGACCTACCCTTCCTTGATGACTAAACATACTCCCAAAGAATTTATTAATTAAATGATTTACAACTCATTTCATAATCTTTCACACGTCTTTCCATTTCATTGGGACTAGTCGCCACAATTGTAATATCATTCTTGGCACGTTAGCCTTATTTCATATTTCATACTTACCCCTACAACCCTCAAATACATTATCCTACCTCGGCACCACGAAACCCTGAATTTTAGGGGCCTTCCTCTCCCGCTTAGGATCATTCATCCCTGAATGAGGGTCAAGATCCGCCATTAGCGTCCCAATGTGACCCAACTGTTAATTCACACACCAGCAGTTCCAAATTTTGACTAACGCCCTTAATTTTCAAAACTTTCGCTGGAGTCTCCCTTGTAATTGGGCCTGTCCACCATCCACAGAATCCCAAAACCAGTCCTAACAGCATAATCATAACACAACGATGTAAAACAACATAGAAACAACACCGACCATAATGCCATAAACATTACATTACCAAGAAGGAGTATTCTTAACATAAACTGTACAGGAAAAACATAGTTTGTAGAAAGCTAGCTTTTAACATCATAGACACAACTACATAGCTATTCAAACAAATGAAGATACTTCTTCTTCGTCTCTTCATCGGCTTCCCAAGCGGCCTCTTCGACCTGTTAGTTTTTCCATAACACTTTTACGGAGGCAATCTCTTTGTTTCTCAACTTTCGAACTTGCCTACAAAGAATGGAAACTGGAATCTCTTCATAAGTTAATTCCTCATTAACCTCGATAGTCTCAACCGGAACAATAAGCGACGGGTTGGACTCCAACCACCTTCTTCAACATGGATATATGAAACACCGGGTGCACTAAAGACATCTCTAGAGGTAGTGCGAGCCTGCAAGCTACCTGGCCAATCTTCTGAATGATTATGTACTGTCCAACATACCTCAGACTCAATTTTCCTTTCTTACAAAACTGCATTATACCCTTCATGGGGTAAAACTTCGAGAATGCCCAATCATCATCTTGGAACACCAAATCCCTACGACATACATTCGAATAGGACTTCTGATGCCTCTAGGGAGTTTTCAACCATTCCTTAATGAGCTTAACCTTCTCCATAGCTTGATGCACGAGGTCTGGCCCTATCAACTCCGCTTACCCAATCTCGAACCACCCAATGGGAGATCTACATCTCCTGCCATATAGAGCCTCAAACAGTGCCATCTGAAAGCTAGCATGATAACTTTTGTCGTAGGAAAATTCTATGAGTGGAAAATGATCATTCCAGCTATCCTTAAAGTCAAGAACACAAGCGTGCAACCAATCCGCTTGCCCGTTGGTCTGTGGATGAAAAGTTGTACTAAAATTCACTTGGGTACCCAATTCTTGCTGAAATTTCTTCCAAAAATTAGTTGTGAATTGTGCCTCTCGATCGAGATAATAGAAACTGGAGTGCCATGTAATCTAATTATTTCCTTGATATACAACTAAGCATATTATTCTGCCATGTCTGTAGCCTTATAGGTAAGAATGCGCTGATTTCGTGAGTCGATATGCAAAAACCCAAATTGAGTCGAACTTTCGAGGAGTGCGAGGTAGTCCTACCACAAAGTTCATATTGATCATCTCCCATTTCCACATAAGAATTTCTATGTTCTGTGCCAACCCATCGGGCCTTTGATGTTCGGCCTTCACTTGTTGATAATTTGGACATCTTGCAACAAAGTCCATACATTCCTCTTCATGTCATTCAACCAGTAGACTTCCTTAAGATCATGGAACATGTTCGTAGAGCCTGGGTGCACGCAATACCTAGAAGTGTGAGCCTCGATCATGATTCTTTCCCGGAGACCATCTACAATTGGAACACATAATCGCCCTTGGTACCTCAGCATACCATCATCCATGCCAAGATTAAAAGACATAACCTTATGTTTATGAATCCCCTCCTTCAATTTTACCAACAATGGATTGTCGTATTGCTTCTCCTTGACTTCCTCCAAGTGATGATTCAGTCCTATTTTTCCCAACCACCCTTCCTTCACTAGAGTCCGCGAGATAAATTCCCAAACTAGCCAATCGATGAACCTCCTTGGCCAACGGCCTTTGATATGCCTCCAGGTGAGCCAAACTACCCATAGATTTCGGGCTAAGAGAACCCGCCACAACATCAGCCTTTCCCGGATGATAGAGAATATCGATGTCGTAGTCCTTGAATAACTCAAGCCATCTTCCCTACCTCAGATTCAATTCCTTTTTCTTGAAAAATATAATGAAGGCTCTTATGGTCCCGTGAATATATCCACATGGACCCCATACCAATAATGAGGCCAAATCTTCAATGCGAAAACCACCACCGCAAGTTGTAAGTCATGCATTGGATAGTTCTTCTCATGATTCTTGAGTCGTCTAGAGGCATAAGCGATCACCTTGCTATGGTGCATCAATACACACCCAAGTCCAATTCTCGAAGCATCACAATATACCACAAACACATTCGTACCCTCTGGTAAGGTCAATATCGGTGCCGTATTCAATCTTGATTTCAACTCTTGGAAGCTCTTTTCATAAGCATCTGATCGTTGAAACTTAGCTGCCTTCTTTATAAATTTAGTCAACGGAGAGGCAAGAGTGGAGAACCCCTCCACAAACTTACTATAATACCCGGGTAAGCCCAAAAAACTGCGAATCTCTATTGGAGTTGTAGGTCTAGGCCAATTCTTCACAACTACAATATTCTAAGGATCAACCTTAATTTCTTCTCTAGAGAGGACAAGACCAAGAATGTGACAGAATCAAGCAAAAATTCATCGTTCGAAAAACTTTGCATACGATTTTTGTTGATATAGAGTCTGCAAAACTGCCCTGAGATGATCGGCATAGTGCTCTCAACTTCGTGAATATACAAGAATATCGTCAATGAAAACTATCACAAAGGAGTCAAGAAAGGCTTGAAGACTCGATTCACATAATCAATGAAAGCTGTGGGGGCATTTGTTAGCCCAAAGGAAATTACCAGAAATTCGAAGTGCCCATATCGGGTTCTGAAAGTTGTTTTAGTAATATCCTGCTCCCTGATCTTCAATTGGTGATACCCCGATTTTAAGTCAATTTGGAGAAGTACCTAAAACCCTACAATTGGTCAAACCACTCATCTATCCTTGGCAACAGATACTTATTCTTGATCGTAACCTTGTTGAGCTTCCGATAGTCAATACACATTCTCAATGACCCATCCTTCTTCCTTACAAAGAGGACTGCTGCGCCCCAAGGCGACACACTCGGTCGGATGAAGCCCTTCTCTAACAAATCCTTCAATTGTTCCTTTAGCTCCTTCAACTCTGTCAGTGCCATTCTGTAAGGTAGAACAGATATAGGCTGCGTGCCTGACATCACATCAATCTCCAAGTCCGATGGGATACCAGGGAGCTCATCCAGAAAGACCTCAGGAAATTCATTACTCAAGTGTAGGTGCTTCAGCATCGGCGTCGGTAAATGCACCCCTTATTGATAAATGCACCCCATGGTAAATGCACCCCTTATTGATCATTTTTGTGGCCTTAAGGTAAGAAATAAACCTACCCTTCGACACCACCTCATCCCCCTTCCATTCCATTACTAGCTAATTCGGGAATTCAAAACTAACTGTTCTTGTTCGGCAATCACGACCTTAGCTCAGTTGGTAAAGCGGAGGACTGTAGTTCGCAAAATGCCTAAAGTTGATCATTAGGTTGCAGGTTCGAGTCAACAGTTTTGGATATTTATTTTACTCTTATCTTTTTCATCAAAACATATCTCCATTTTCAACTTTCAAAAGAATGTAATTTATATAATTATTTATACTGAACATATACATGAGGAAATGAAGCAGCCGAGAGGTGGTAGAAGCAGCTATTATTTTATCACACTTCTGGACAAGCATTTCTATTTCGTACATGAATGACTTGAAATAGTTCACATCATTTTATGTTACTTTACTTTACATTACCACTATATATAAACGAGAAGGGGAGGACGAGCATGGCAATGAAATATTGTACCCAATGTAACATATACATTGTATAGTATAGGTGGGCCTCTCTTTTAATTCTGTCACACCTGGACCTATCTCATATATCATTAAATCACTTTGCTCAACACTTGTATCACTTCATTTCCTTTTTAGTTGACATGTTTTGACCTTTTATTTTGGGCTTAATGGCTTCCTAGTCGCTTAAACTTATATCAGTTTACAAACTCAATATATGAACTAACATTTTCCCATTTAAAACACTCTAAGTGACGGAATGGATACTAATAAACACTTTCTGTTGAACGTGTTTGTCAATCGCTCTAACATGAATGCCATGTTACATGTTTGGACTTTATTATATGACATGTGGATTTGTGGGTCCTAAATTTCAAAAAAAAATTATCTTTAAAATTTTAATTTCTTTTTCTTACTCTTTTTCTCCAAGAACACCAGGTCTCAGCCATTTTTAAAAATATATTGTTGTTCCACTTACCTAAATCAACCAAAAAGCCTAAGAAACATTTATTTTAAAAGTATTTTCACTAAATGCCATCGGCGTATTTCTTTGAAGACAAAAAATTACACTTCATTTTCTTATTCTTCTATATATCAAAGCAACCTAATTATTCCTCAATTCATATTGGCAATCTATCAGCTACAATTTACTAACTAAGCGTACTATGGAAGAAAGAAGTGAAATGGAAAAAGGAAGAAGAAGAGAAGGGGAGGGGGGGAGGGACTGATGCAACAAATAATGGGTGAAGGTGCTGGTTATAGTAGAATAGAGGGAGGTTGAGACGAGAAGGGTGGGTGGAGAGTAACAAATAAAAGATAATATTATTGAAGGGGGAAGAGGAAGGGAAAAAGAAAAGGGAAAGGGGAGGGGAGGGAAAGTAGAATAGAAAATTAAAAAAAATTACAGAAAGGGGGTGGGAGTTTGCTACGGAAGACGAGTGTATACGGTCGAAATCAAGCTCGATTGTATACGGTCAAGATCGGGCTCGACTATTGCACGACTGATCGGGCTCGAAATGTGAAGGGTTAAGATAGACCCTGTGTTTAATCGAAGCAGAACACAAGGTCAGAATGTCCATCCTCGAAAAAACACCGAGCTCGTTATTCGGAACCGATGCTGGCCCAGAACATGCTCGAGGGGAGAACACCGAGCCCGTTTTTCGGAACTGATGCTGACACCGAACATGCTCGAGGGGGGACCCTCAAACCTAAATAACGGAAAGCCAGAATATTCATAGTGGGATGAGCATTGCAGCGGGAATCTTGGCACGAATCAATGGAACTATTTAATTAGCAAATCAGGAGATTTTTTACCTTATATAGAGTTGTACCTAAAGTAGGATTCCTCTACTATTATATAAAGGGGGGTCTAATTATTTGTAAGGACACTTGGAATCTCATCAAAAAATACAGCTATAGATTTGTCTCTTGAATCATTATCTCATTATCTTGTTCCAATTTCAATTATAATCGATCCCCGCCCAAGAAGGACCAACCAACGTGGTCATCATTGTATAGCTTGGGTGGTTTGCATTCCTTCATTTATTACTTATTTTTAATTTCAGTTTGATTATTCGTCATTTATATCAAATTAGGTCACGTATCCTTAAGACCTCGTATAAATTCAATTATTTTCCGATTTTTAGGGTAAACAGTTTGGCGCTCACCGTGGGGCCGAGGATAATAGTGGTTATTTGATTCAAATCTCCATAACACATACTACTCTACACTTTGTCTTTGAAGTGTCTTTGATTTTAAGGCTATAATACAGAGATGTCAAACTTTCAATTGGCACCACTGCATGTCGACTTCGAATCCGGTCACCAAGGTTAAAATAATAACGTAGCGCCCGGGAACGAGATTCCGATCGCAGATTAGATTGACGCTAATTCGCATGTGGCTGTCGATACGAACCTACATACCGACCTAGAAAATAGCGTTTATAAATAACTCCGGTCGGTAACTTGAAACATGCAAAACGTTAATGACGACGAGATCATCCTACGATTAATCTTTGAAATGTTGCAGGCTCAACAGGCAGCGATAGTTCAGTTACAAAACCAAAGCCGTGCACCGAACAGGGATGAGCCCGACCCATCCCGGGAAATTGCCCGTAGGGACAAATCGGTCGTCAAAAGGTCGAATGAACATGAATCGGGAACTAACCCCGAGATTATAAAGAAGCTCAAGGAGCTGACAAAACGATTAGAACCAGGGGAGAAAAAGATCGAGGCCAACAACAAAAAGGTGGAAACCTATAGTTCCAGGGTAAACCAAATCCCAGGAGCACCTCCGATATTGGAGGGCCCGGATTACAGAAAGTTCGTGCAAAGACCTTTCCCGCCAAGCGCCGCTCCGAACCCGATCCCCGAGAAATTCTGTATGCCCAAAATACCCAAGTATAACGGAACGACCAATCCAAACGAACATGTATCATCATATACCTATGCTATTAAAGGGAACGACCTGGAGGACGATGAGATCGAGTCTGTTCTGTTAATAAATTTTGGGGAGACCCTATCAAAGGGAGCTATGATTTGGCATCATAATTTACCTCCTAATTTTATTGACTTATTTGCTATGCTTGCAGATTCTTTCGTATAGGCGCACGCAGGTGCCATCAAGGTCGAGACTAGGAAATCGGACGTTTTCAAAATCGAACAAAAGGATAACGAGATGCTCAGAGAGTTCCTGTCCCAGTATCAAACGGAACTGATGGATCAGTCGCTGGTCGCCGATGATTGGTGTGTTCAAGCCTTCACTCAGGGACTTAATATTCGGAGCTCAGTGGCTTCATATCAACTAAAGCAAAACTTAATAGAATACCCGGCTGTTACATGGGCCGACATACATAACCAATATCAATCGAAAATCAGAGTCGAATATGATTAGCTGGGGGCCCTTTTGGGGTCTATCTATCGCAAAAGGACCCTCGATAGAGACAAAAGAGATATCGATCCCAAAGCAAGACAAAACAGGGATCGATATCAGCCATATAATGGAGATACAAGGAGCAGTGGGTCATGGCGGAACTCAATAAGAAATGAAATGAGGGAGGACTGAGGCTAGAGCAACCGGGGACTCATGACCAAAAACAGCTTCGATAGGTCCATCGGGTGTTAAAAACACCGAGGCCATGAATACTAACCTGGAGCTGTTAGATGAAAGGCGCGAAACCGCCCTTGTTCGGTTGGCTGCCCAAAAACAATGAATAAAGAGGTATTACAACAGAAGGACCAACCTTCGATGCTTCGACGTCGGGGACATGGTACTAAGAAAGGTCACACCGAACACACGAAATCTGAACTAGGGAAAGCTGGGACAGAACTAGGAAGGACCTTATTATCGAAATCACCGGAGAGGGATCTTACAAGCTCGGGACGATGAACGGTGAATGACTTGAAAATAACTCACCAGAAGCTATATTACTGCCAAGGCATGGCCCTTTTTTTTTTCTTTTTTTATATTTTAAACTAACACTTGCAGGTAGCAAACAAGGGACAATAAGAAATGTTGGGTATGAAAGCACATGTTGCACTCTTTTTCCCTTGGACCGGTTTTGTCCCAAATGGGTTTTACGGTAAGGTTTCAAACGAGGCAACAAGTAAATCGTGCTAACATAGAATCGAAGGCCGGTAACGAACCGGTGGTGATGATCACGACAACAACTTACGTTCTTTCCTCTAATATCGATTTTTAGCATGGAAAGAGTCTTCAGAGTTAAAGGGTCTCGATCAATAGGATTCAATGAAAGGGCCAAACGGCCAAATGAACCGTGCTCACATAGAATGATCGAACCCTGACACAAAACTTGTACATATACATGGCAGAATAAAGTGAAATCTCTTTTTCTCAAACGGCTTATCTTTTAAAGCTTCTCCTTTACATTTCTCAAGGAACTCCTTGCTTCCGATCCCATAAAGGAGATGAGCCCAAGGGACACCTTAACCTGAGTTCGAATAATCACTCTCTCACTCGAGGACTGCAGTCCGAAAAATGAGCCCAAGGGCCGCCTTAATCTGAGTTCGAATAATTACTGTCTCACTCGGGGACTGCAATCCGAAAAACAAGCCCAAGGGCCGCCTTATTCTGAGTTCGAATAATCACTTTCTTACTCGGGGACTAATGTTCGAAAAACAAACTTAGACTGTCCAGGTTATTAGCACTCGAGGGAACGTACTACCTATAAGGCAACCCCCGAACTTTAAAGGCTAAGGCCATTCCGAGTTAACAGTACTCGAGTGCACAAAGCTTATTTGACAATGCCCGAATTAAAAGGCTAAGGCCATTTCGAGTTATTCGCACTCGAGGGGACGTAAGACCTATTAGGCAACCCCCGAACTTAAAGGCTAAGACCGTTCCGAGTTAACAGTACTCGAGGGCACAAAGCTTATATGGCAACACCCGAATTAAAAGGCCAAGGCCGTTACGAGTTAACATCACTCGAGGGGACATAAGACCTATTAGGTAACCCCCGAACTTTAAAGGCTAAGGCCGTTCCGAGTTAACAGTACTCGAGGGCACAAAGCTTATTTAGCAACGCTAGAATTAAAAGGCCAAGGTCGTTTCGAGTTATTAGCACTCGAGGGGACGTAAGACCTATTAGGCAACCCTCGAACTTAAAAGCTAAGGTCGTTCCGAGTTAACAGTACTCGAGGGCACAAAGCTTATTTGGCAACGCCCGAATTAAAAATCCAAGGCCATTTCGAATTAACAGCACTCGAGGGGACATAAGACCTATTAGGCAACCCCCGAACTTTAAAGGCTAAAGCCGTTCCGAGTTAACAGTACTCGAGGGCACAAAGCTTATTTAGCAACGCTAGAATTAAAAGGCCAAGGTCGTTTCGAGTTATTAGCACTCGAGGGGACGTAAGACCTATTAGGCAACCCTCGAACTTAAAAGCTAAGGTCGTTCCGAGTTAACAGTACTCGAGTGCACAAAACTTATTTGGCAACGGCTGAATTAAAAGGCTAAGGCCATTTCGAGTTATTCGCACTCGAGGGGACGTAAGACCTATTAGGCAACCCCCAAACTTAAAGGCTAAGGCCATTCCAAGTTAGCACCATTCGAGGGCACAAAAATTATTCGGCAACGCCCGAGTTAAACGGCTAAGGCCATTCCAGGTTAACGAAACCCGAGGACACAAAGCTTGTTTGGCATTGCCTGAACTATTGAGGCTATGGCCACATAAACACGGCTCGTAGATGTCTGAAGAACAACAAGGCATTGAAATTTTGCTGATCGATCCGATCGAGTTCTGGCTGGACCTGCGGATTTTGACCATCAGTCACTGAATCAAATTCGTATCACTTATGTCATGGGTTTATCGTCACTTATCAGAGTAAGAATCGTGAGCTCGCATAGTGAAGATCTAGGGCTCATATCGTTTCTCGTCATTGCTCTCTGAAAAATGAGGTGACTATTTGTACACGATCGAAGTCTGGCTCGACTGTATACGGTCAAGATCGGGCTCGACTGTTGCACGACAGATCGGGCTCAGAACGCGAAGGGTTGAAGATCGACCCCGAGTTTCATTGAAGTATAACACAAGGTCAGAATGTCCGTCCCCAAAGAACACCAAGCCCGTTATTCAGAACCGATGCTGGCCCAGAACATGCTCGAGGGGAGAACACCGAGCCCGTTATTCGGAACCGATGCTGGCCACGAACATGCTCGAGGGGGGACCCTCGAACCTAAATAACGGAAAGCCAGATTATCCATTGTGGGACGAGCAACGTGGCGGGAATCTTAGCACGAATCAATGGAACTATTTAATTAGCAAATCAGGAGATTTTTTACCTTATATAGAGTTGTAGCTAAAGTAGGATTCCTTTACTCTATAAGGGGGGGGGGGGGTCATTATTTGTAGGGACACTTGGAATCTCATCAAAAAATACAGCTATAGATTATTCTCTAGAATCGTTATCTCATTATCTTGTTCCAATTTCAATTATAATCGATCCCTGCCCAAGAAGGACTAACCAACGTGGTCATCATTGTTTAGTTTGGGTGGTTTGCGTTCCTTCATTTATTACTTAATTTTAACTTCGGTTTGATTATTCGTCATCTGTATCAAATTAGATCATGTATCCTTAAGACCACATATAAATTCAAATTGTTATCCGATTTTTAAGGTAAACAATGAGAGAGGTGGGAGGGGAGGGGAAAAGAGAAGAGAGAGGGAAAGGTGTTTTTTCTTTTTCTTTTTTTCTTTCACATTTAATGTTTTATTCTGATTACAACGGTCAAATGTGTTTGTTTTTTTTGTTCCGTCAAGTTGGAGTGTTCAAATAGGAAAAATATTAGTTTATGTATCAGTTTTACAAATAGATACACGTTTAAGTGGCCACGAGGCCATTTGGCCATTATTTTTAGTGCGATATTTGTTGTCCAGTTAGCTTTTATGTTTTCATTTTCTTTGTTTGTTCTTCAGTATGATTCTAAGACTTCCTCCAGATCGGTTCTTGCTGAAGAGTCAAGACAAGGGATGCCATGGTGAGGCTCAACTATTTTCAGTATACCTCATATTCCTTGTTTATATAATGTTTCTCTTCGATCCTGTTATTTGAAATCATTTATTTTCAGTAAGTCGGTTCATAATTTTTGGCATCTTTATGAGTTTTCTCTCTTTTTGTTCATTCATCCACCCCTCAACCAAAAAGTCAGTTTTTCTCCTCTGTTTCTCCTTACGGGTACTAATTTTTTATTTTTTATTTTTTTCTACTTTACCTATTTCTATGAACTCAAAAGAGATACTTTGCTGAGCATTTTGATAAAACATATTCATCTTCGTTAGATTTATGATATGGAAATAGAGTTTCCCGTTCCGAGTATCATAGAAATCCATCAATGTAGAGAAGAATTTGTATCATAGGGATGAAATAGAGATTCAGACTTCCTTCTTTGTCGGGTACTGCTGGTGCAGCCAATGCCTGTGAGGAAGTCACCCTGGCCAACATATATAGGGAATGTACGTAGTGGTAAGGGTTTCTCAATATTGATTCTACATGGTTACTCGATTCTTGCGAATGGAATTTATACAGGTTGATTTGAAAAGGCGGACTCTTACATTCATGAAAATTGCCTTTTTTATTTTATATTACCTTTTTCATATTCTTTGTTCGTTTGTTCATACGGAGCCTTTGTACTTCTCTATCTATTTTGTTCACTATGTTTTCATAAAACTTGGGGGTAACAAGTCAAAAACTTGTGAAGTTTTGATCTCAGTTTTCTTTCTACATGATTCAGATGAATGATCTTTATAATCGAATCGTCTTGTTCCTTTTCTTCTATTGTTCTAAGTGCATTCTTTTAAAAGTATTGCTTTGTTTGTGTAATGATGAAATCATTGATCTCTAATTTACCTGGAGGATTTCACTGACTAAATGTTTTCTAATTATCCCTGATTAACAAGAAAATAAAAATCATACAAGAGCTTAGTTCCCAAAATGATAAAATATGAACATGTGCCTTATCTTCGTAGGAGAACAACTAAGTGAACTAGGTATTTTGGTTCTTTTTCTGGTTTCCACAATAGAATAGTTGTTCGGCTAACTAAAAGATCTATGGTTAAAAAAGATGCATTAGAGCGAGAAGCTCTAGTGATAGAGAGAAACGACATCAGTGAGGAGCTCCCACGAGCAACCATGGCCACACCGGCCGGCGCGTCTCCAGCTGCCGAGCCTTCCCCCTGCACCTCTCAACCACCCTCTACAACCCCAACCAACCCACTTCCCCTAAATTACAGTTACCTTCTTAAACCGGCAACCCTAAACTCGACAACCATGAACCCTAAATCAACAGTCCCAATCGACCCAATCCCTCTCAAAAAAGCTTCATTCTTGCAGGGACAACCTTTTGTTAAGTTCACAAAAGCAAAAGTAGACAGAATGAACCTAATCGAGGGTCTTCAATATGCTGTAATCGGTAAGTTCTCCTATGGCTGGCCAGATATACAAGAGCTTCGATGAATAATCCCTGCGCAATGTGGAATTAAGGGCAATTGCATCATCGGATTGCTCATAGATCGACATGCACTAATTCGGCTGACGCTCAGGCAAGATTTTATTAACTTCACAGCCAAAGAAATCTACTACTTGAAAGCAAAAGACGGATTAGAATAACAGATAAGGACACTGATTTAGGATGCCAAGTTCAAGGAGGAAGAAAAAACTTCAAAGGTGATGGCTTGGATATCGTTCCTAACCTTACTTCCCACATACTATGTCAAGGAATGTCTTTTCTCTCTAGCTTCTGCTGTTAGGAAGTCTTTGCACTTAGATACAGCCACAATCAACAAGACTCGTCCAAGCTGTGCCTGGGTTAAGGTACTCGTGGATTTGCTAGCTGATTTGCCAAAAAAAGTTCGCATGGACATTGAAAATGAAGCTACAGGATATGTAAGAACAGAATGGGTTAAAATTCAGTATGATTTTATCCACAAGTATTGTAAACAGTGCAATCTACAAGGTCATGACATGCATGAATGCTGGAAGTTGCACCCAGAACTACTAGCTACACATTCAACTGAGCAAAAGAAAGCTAAAAGCAACATAGTGGAAACCAGTAAGCAGCAGGGGAGGGAAGCAGCACCTCTGATGATACTGTCAAGTGGCAAAATTGTGGGCAATGCTGGCCCTCAATGGAAGGAGGTCAAGGATAATAGAGTACAAAAGCAAGCTAAGCTCAAAACTGGGCTAGAGATGATATCATTCGACAAGGCTGCTTAGCAACCTCACACATCCAACAAATTTAATGTGTTGAACATGGAGATAAGCAGTGACAACATGGACAACCAGTTGAAGGTGATGGAAGAAGCCGTTGTTCAGAAGAACATCCCCGCTCTAACTTGCTCAGCACCGCCCTTACACTTAGCAGAAGAGCCCTCATGCTCTACAGCAGTTGCACCTCATTCATCAGCTGTCACAATCTTGAAGAATAAAGCCAACAAGCAAACAACAGCACGCAACATAAAAGAAGAAGTAGCTGAAGGAACACATCTGCACACAGAGATAAGGAAAGAAACCACAAAGGAATCCACTTCCCACTTGATGTAGAAGAATTTTAACACCAATGTGGTTACCATCAACACCTCTCATCAAGATATCCCATTACATGACACTCTAGTAGAGAAAGCAATGACCAAAATAGCAGGCAAGAAACCTGCAGAAGCAGAATGAGAAAAGCAGTTTGAAAGACACATGGAAGCCCTGGTAGATTATAGTCAGACCAAATAGAAGAAGAGTTAGAAGAAGGAGAAATACCGGAAGAAATGCAAAGCGAAGAAGAGGCAGCTGCTGGTGAAATTAAGGAGGATGACCAAAGTGAAAAGGAAGCAGACAATAGCAATGCCACAATGAAAAAACACACCACCAAACATGAAAACCTTTTGATAAGGCTGACAAACACATGCCAAGATCAAACCAATTTAGAAATTCAACAAGCAGGAGATTCAGCTCAAAAGGGTGATTTTGAGCTTGGATCAGCATCAAGGAAGGGAACAATACGGGCAGAGTCAAAAGCAATCATCAGACCAAAGAGCCTCAGCATTGCAGCAGCAGCAAGAAATGAAGAAGAACACAAGGAACACTCTAGCAAAGATCTATATGATGAAACCACTGCCCAGTACTTCCTCAACATAGCCAAACAAGGAGACCTCTTCCCAATATAGGTAGCCAAAGTGAAATCAGCAATCAAAGGCAAGAAGAAGCAATACAAGGATAACAGCAATACATCTGCATCAGGGGTTCAAACAAGAAGAGCTCTAACACACCCCAACAACCTATAATGGATGCAATCATCCAGAACATTAGATCAGTCAACACAATGCAAGCCTTTGAAAGACTAATCACACTACACAAGAAACATCATTTTGAATTCATTGGCATCATGGAACCAAAGCAGCAAGCAAGAAAGATTGACATATAGAGAAGAAGGATTGGCTTCTCTCAAGCAGTAGCTAATGTCTCCAACAAAATCTGGGCATTTATTGATAATGTCTATGAAATCACAATCTTGTATGACATTGTGCAGCAACTCACTCTAAAGCTTTTCCACACTGAAACACAAGTGGAATTCATACTCACATTAGTTTATGCTAACTGTGACTCAATAGAGAGGATAGAAATGTGGGACTCAATGTATGCTGGCTCAAGACATGACAATTCCATGGTTGGTAGGGGGAGACTTCAATGTGATATGGGAGCGAGAAGAAAATTCTGGAGGTCTGCCTGTACCTCTTAATGAAGTAGATGACTTCACACACTGTATCAACACTTGCAATCTAACTGACTTAGGATTCAAAGGCAGCATATTTACATGGCTGAATGGCAGAGCAGATGAAGATTGCATTTTCAAAAGATTAAATAGATCCCTAGCCAATGCAAAATTTTAACAAACTTTCCCAAGGCTAGAGATTACTCATCTACCTAAGATTGGCTCAGATCAAAGCCCTCTGCTTTTAAAATGTGACATTGAAGCAATGCCAATCAAGAAGCCATTTAAATTTCTCAACTTCTGGACCAAACATGACACCTTTAAAGGAGTTGTAAGAGAGAATTGGCAAGCAGATTTCCATGGTGATTCATACTCTTCAATTAGAAGCTCAAAAAGTTGAAAAAGGCACTGTCACTTTGGAGCAAAGCAACATATGGGGACATATTTCAAAGCATTGCAAGCATGGAAGAAGTGGTTTTAGTCCATTAAAAACAGTTCGAAGAAAGGCCAACTAAACAGAACAGGGAAGACTACAAAGAGTACAGGCACAGATGATAAGGCACCTAGCAGTGGAAGAATAATTCTGGAAACAAAAGGAAGGAATGGCATGGTTCAAGGATGGAGACAGAAACACCAATTTTTTTCATGATCAAGTAAATGGAAGAAGAAGAAGACTTCAACTAAGGAGGATACAAAATAGCACTGGTATCTGGATTGAAGAAGAGGAACAGACTGTAGAAGAAGCCATCAATTTCTAGAAAGATCAATTCATAGAAAATACAATTCCAACTAACTTAAGAATACTAGACAACATCCATCCTTCGATAGACATGGAACAAAATGCAGAATTGATCAAGCCACCTACAAAAGAAGAAGTCAAACATGTTGTCTTTTGCTTGAATGGTGAAAGTGCAGGGGGGCAGATGGATTCACAAGCTCTTTCTACCATACTTGCTGGGAAATCATCGGTGAAGACATACATAACATGGTTCAAACATTCTTCTCAGGAAGACAACTACCAAAATGTGTAACACACACAAATTTGGTACTAATCCCCAAGAAGAAAGAGGTAGTAATATTTTCTGACATGAGGCCCATAAGTTTAAGCAATTTCATCAATAAAATCTTCTCAAGAGTCATACATGAAAGGATGGTTGGAATACTGCCTAGTCTCATCTCTCAAGAACAAGCAGGATTTGTAATGCGAAGGACAATAGTTGAAAATGTCCTTGTAGAACAGGAAATCATCACAGACATTCACCTAAGAACAAGAGCAGGGCCAAATGTTGTCATCAAACTGGACATGACAAAAGCTTTTGATCGACTATCTTGGCTATTTCTAACAAAAATGCTAAGGAAAGTGAGGTTTAGTGAAGCTTTCATCGGCCTAGTTTTTGATACCATTGGGAATAATTGGTACTTAGTGCTCATCAATGGTCAAGCACATGGCTTCTTCAAATCAACGAGAGCTGTTAAGCAAGGTGATCCACTATCACCTACTCTATTTATCCTGACTGCTAAAGCCCTCTCTAGGGGATCGAATGCCCTGCACCTAAACCTGTATTTCTGTGGCTTTGGGCTACCCAAATAGAGTCCAAAAATCAATCATCTATCATATGCAGATGACACAATCATATTCTCCTCTTCTGATGCCACTTCCTTACAACTGATAATGGAAGTTTTGTATGCATATGAAGCAGCACCTGGGCAGCTGATTAACAAAAGCAAGTCTGCTGTATATATATGTATCACTCTGCCAGCAATGATGTGATTACAAAGGTGGAAAGAATCACTGGCATATGAAGGCAGGAATTTCTATTCACATATCTTGGGTGCCCCATCTTCTACTCTAGAAGAAGGATAATCTACTATCAAGACATTATCAATAAGGTACATGATAGATTACTGTCTTGGAAAGGCAAACTACTTTCAATAGGAGGCAGAGCAGTATTGATCAAACATGTACCCCAAAGCATGCCAATACGTCTACTATCAGCTATTAACCCTCCAAAACAAGTAATAATTAATCTTTGCAAGCTCTTTGCCCAATTTTTCTGGAGCAGCTATGTGGGAGGAAGCAGCAGATATTGGTCTTCATGGAACGCACTATGTATGCCCTATGACAAAAGGGGCAGGCTTCGGATCATTACATGATATGTCCAAAGCCCTATTCTGCAAGCTGTGGTGGAATTTCAGAACCAAGCCTAGCCTCTAGAGTGCTTACATGTCTCAAAAACACTGCAAATAACTCAATGTAGTAATAGTCCGATGGAAAAGGGGATCACAAGCATGGAAGAAGATGCTGGAATGCAGAGAGACTATAGAGCATCAAATCATCTGGCACATAAGAATATGATCCTCACTCTTCTGGTATGACAATTGGACTGGACTAGGAGCACTCTACTTCATAGTGCCAGCTGACTTTGCAATTGACGACTCAATACACAATGTAAATGATGTCTTGCAAGATGGTACTTTGGAGTGAAGATAAACTTTTAGAGACCTCGCCACATGAATTTGCAATGCACATAGTGGAATCAGTAAAACCTCCAAACAGGGGAGACATAATGGATACACCATACTGGATGCTACAAACTCAAGGGCACTTGAGTGTCAAATCTGCTTGGGAGTACCTCAGAAGAAGGGATGAACCTAGAAGAGCCTACAAGATGATCGGGGTAAAAGGACTCCCTTTCAAAATTGCTTTCTACATGTGGAGTGTTTGGAAGGCTAAACTGCCTTTAGATGATTTCATGAAAAGATTGGTGTATCAAATGCCACCAAGATGCTGGTGTTGCATAGAACCAAAGGAGGAAACCTTGGTACACCTCTTCTTTACGTCCAGCACTGCAATCAAAGTGTGGTAATATTTCCTACCAAGAGCAGGAATAACACTGGAGGGCCTATCTTTCCATCAAGCAATAACAAAATGTTGGATAGCACAAACAATCCCCAGACTTAAACCAGTGGTGCAGGTTGTTCCCTCCGGCATTCTGTGGGAACTTTGGAAAAGAAGGAATAGCTACAAATGTGGAGAAACAGTTACAATTAGCAGAGTCGTCTATCAGATTTCCACAACACTACAAGTATTGGTCCAAGCCAGAAAACCAAGAATCAATGTCCCACACAAATGGCAAGATCTTCTACATATGATGGAAAATTACACTCCAAGACTAAAATCCAATAAAGTCATATGGGAATTTACCATGGAAGGGTGGATTAAAGTCAACACTGATGGAGAATCAAAAGGGAACCCAGGAAGAAGCTCAATAGGCTACTGTGTGAGAAATGAAATAGGGGAGATAATATATGCACTTGGAACAAAAATTCCAGAAGGAACAAACACAATAGCAGAAGCAACAGCCATTGTGGAGGCTTTAAGATTCTGCAGATCACAAAGTTACTCCCACATATGGCTGCAAACAGATTCAATGCTATTGAATAACACTATCAATGGCATTTGAAAGCCACCTTGGTGCATAACTGAGCAAGTAGAGGAGATACTGCGTCTAAAAGAAACCCTTACACTCAATGTGACACACATATACCGCGAAGGAAATAAACTAGCTGACCATCTAGCAAACTATGCACTGGAATTTGGGAGAATTGAGTGCTATGATTTCTGGCAGCTAGACACACAGGGTAGAACGATACTAAATGAAGACAAATTGCAATACCCATACATAAGAGTGAAGGTAGCAAAATAGCAAGCATGAAAAGGAGGCAGTGGTCCTACACTAAGTCACTGACACACAATCTCCCAGCGCACAAAAGACCACAAACAAGAGCCTAAGATTAAACAATGCTTTACTAACATTTTTACTAATACTGCAAACACACTGTTTGATCAAAGTAAGGCATAACTTCAGCAAGAAGCTCATGGAAGAACAGGGGGGGCTAAGACAATGGACATACACTAACATGCTGCTACCTTTCGCAGGATATACTAACTGGTTTTTTGCTGTTTGTAGGAAAGAAGAACTGAAGCACGCCAATGCAGCACAAAACCTGCAGCAAAGTAAGAGCACAGCAGCAACAGAACAAACTCCTACAAAGATACTGCAATCACACCAACAACTTAGCCCTATATCCACCATGACTCACTCTTGGAGCCAGCTCACTATTGAGGAAGCAATGTGCAACATCCCAAATACACATAATCACTTAGTGCAATCAATGTGGAATCCAACTAGCTCAAACAAGACATTACTAAATAAAGAGAACACAGATGCTCAATTTAGCAAAGCAACTGCTAGCAACAGAAGAAACTCAGCAACTCCACCCCTCAAGTGCAACAGTCAAGAAAAACCCCAAATACACACAAACTCCAGCAACAACAAGCCTTCATAGGACTCAACAAATCCTACAATACTGCAAATATCTGGGTAAGGCCCAAATCATTGCTTCAAATACAAGGTGTGGTATTAGTACTCTCAATTCTCAATCTCTTGCATTTACAACAATCATCATGGATCTTCCCGGCCACCAGGCATCACTGGAAAGCAGCCAACACACAGCCACATTGGGACAACAGCATGAACAAGAAATCATTAGGCCAGTAGCAACCACAGGACATAGAAGCCCATCCAACAGACAGACAACAAAAGCAACACTCAGCAGTAAACAAAGAAGATCACAGAGTCATAAAACAGCAACACACAAGACACAACCAATTGACATACCATCTACAGCAAGACAAACCTCAGACAAACCACAACTCAAACACCAACTCAGCTACTAAACTCAGCATCCTCTACAACACAGCAAACAGCTTGAAATGGCCCAGATCATTGCTGCAGTTGCAAGGTGTGGCATTAGCACCCAGGGTGCTCAATCTATTACAACTGCAGCAATCATCAAGGACTGCCACATTTATAATTCACTACTGGAAATCAGACAACACACATCAAAACAGCAGCGGCACATCAAGACATCAGCATCTACAAGACATAGAAGTATTATCAAAAGGCTACCAAATGAAGGAGCAGGAACCAAAGGAGAGAAGCAACCCTTCTAGAAGCAAAGAGAAAATCAGACAACCAAACAGAAGACATAAGACATAGACACACACTCAACAACAGCAGATTCAGCATGCAAGCCACCACTCTAACTCAAGAACCTACAGCAGCACTCAGAGCACTACTCACTCAACATCACAAACAACACTGTCACCCAATTACAGGGTGGACTCAGACTGATATCTTCAGCTTAGCTTTTCCTACTCAGGCCAAAGCAAACTTGAAGACATCTTACACCTTTTTGTTTTACTTTTGAGAACTCTAGTAATCACAGATAGACTTCATATGCACATACAAGGGATCACCTTCCCAAATCACATAACAGAAGCAACAACATATGTACTTTTTTGTATAGCTGACCTAGAACATTCTCATTTAGCTTTGGTACATGCATTTTTCTATCACTATGAAATAGACAATCGCCACTTCGTCATAGGTCTAACAACTTACTACATTCTAGGTATATTTAGTTATCACACTAGGATGACTAAGTGTACATTCACTCATTTGTTGGAGGTAAGGTTTATGTCCCCTCCACATTTGTATTTTGTTTCGATTAATAAAATTTATATATTTTGCCAAATAAAATGTATGGTTTATATACATAAGACTATATCTAACTAATTTTGTGGACTTTTTGATATCTATAATCCTATGTCGATTTGCATTGTATTTAGAGCATGTGTCTTATATCTTGTGGTGTTGTAAGAATATTAAGTATGAAAGAAGAGTGTACCTATGGAAAAACAAAGTAATGAAGGGTGTTTTTATTTGAATGTCAAATTTTGAAGAAGTCTATTAGTTCATTAGTTTCTGTATCGCTTGCCAAATGAGGTGAATTATCCCTGATAGAGAAATTTTGCTTTAGATACATTGTTGTGAGTTACTTCTTTGTTTTTTTCTGTAGAATCATGTAACGACCCAATCGGTCGTTTTGACCATATGCATTCCCTTCAGCTAATTAAAGTCCTGAGCAGCATCGCATGATGTATTATTACTTATGTGAATAGTTAGTTTTGGTTTCAGGTTATTCAGAGTTGATTTAGAAGAATGAATTTCATGATTAAAGCTTTAGAGTTGAAAGAGTTTACCAAGTTTGACTTTTTAGTATTTGATCATAGATTGGAGTTTTGATGGTTATGTTAGGTCTGGATGATGATTTTGGACTTGGGCGTATTCCCAAATTTGCATTTGGATATTTCTAGAAGGTTTCGGCACTAATTGGAGAAAGTTGAAAAATTGAAGGTTTGGAAAGTTTATAAGCTTGATCGAGAGTTGACTTTGTGGATATCAGATTCGGATTGTCCTTCTAAAAATTGAAATAGCTTCGTTATGTCATTTGGGACTTGTGTGCAAAATTTGAGTTCATTCTAAGTTGATTTGATATGTTTCGGCACGAGTTTTGGAAGTTGAAAGTTAAAATTTTCATTAAGTTCGATTTGAGGTGCAATTCATCGTTTCGATGTTGTTATGCGTTATTGAAGGCATCGAGTAGGTCCATGTTATGTTATGGGACTTTTTGGAATGTTCGGATGGGTTCCCGAGTGGTTAGGGCGTGTTTCGGATTTAATTCAGATCATTATCCTTTATTTTGGCATTCCTGGTTCTGCCGAGCATTTGGTTTTCTTGTTCGCGATCGCGGAGAATAGATCGCGATCGCATAGAGTTGTTTGATGGCTGGGAAATATTATTCATCGCGTTCGCGAGTCTAGAGATAGGTTCGTGATACGCTCAAATTACACTTTAATAAATAGTGTAAATGGTCGATGTGAAATATAATAACCCAACAAGGTTGGGGTCGAATCCCACAGGGAATAGGTGTGAAAAGATTACTTGATTAGTGCGTTACTCAACTAAAGTCGCAATTCTATTCAGTTAACCGGAACAAGAATATGAATTGAGTTTGGTTTTAAATAAAGTCTAATTGAAATGTTGAGAATGTAAACAATTTGATTAAAGAAACCAAGGTTGTGTCCCTCTTAATGAAGTGTAATGCTATTGATGTCAATATGATATATTTCTAACGGAAGATTCTTTCTAATATGCAAATGATGTCTAAGTGACTACCCAATATTTTCCAATAGTTAGGGAGTATTTCCTCTTTATGATTTTTCCAAATACAAAAGAGTTATGATTAAGAACAATCAAATTATGCCAAATAAAACCCACTTATTCCTAAGCGATTTTATTAAACAAGGTTTAAAGTCTTGAGTCTTTGATATTTACTTCTACCAAATTCTACCCCGCTTTCCCAAGCAAAGATAGAATTCAATGGCGCTTGTTAATGTTTGCAACCACTAACAATAAATGAAGAATGAGAAGTAAAAAAATATCAATCAACCATTAAATATATACTCAATATTAAACACCCAATAATATCACACCCATTTAGGGTTCACAACCTTAGTGGTTAAAATTAGTTATTCATTCTAAAATCTGAAAACAAGATAATAATAATTGTCCTAAAGCTTACAAAGTGAAATATTCTTGACCCAAAAACTTCCAAAAGAAAGGAATATTCAAGCCTTGCACTTTAGCTTCAAAGTCTGCCAAGATAGCCCACACAAAACCCTAATAGACCTATTTATAGAGGCCCAAAAATCGAGACAAAATTTGGACTAATCTGCCCTAAAGTCAAAAATGCGACCGCATTTCTTTCGCATAAAAGAAATGTGGTCCGCAATTTTGACATGTCTATCGCATATTTCTACCCTAGTTTTGCCTTCATCGCATTCATGGTTTGCAGTCCGCATTGTAGAAATGCGACCGCATCTTGCATCGCATTTTCTTCCTTCAGTAGACTTCATGTTTGGTTTGCGGTTACTTCTGCGGCTCGCAAACATGTTATGCGATCACAGAAGATACCCCATTTTTGATATCGAACTTCGCCCAGGATTCTATTTTGGTCTGCGATCTCCGTATGCAATCTGCGGCTCGCAGACAAGTTATGCGATCACATATGCGACCGCATTCTTGACGTGAAATTTTGCCCAGAAGTCTGTCTTGATCTGCGATCTTGATATGAAGTATGCGGCTCGGATGTGGGATCCCACGAATGTCCGCAGTTGTCCATCCAATGGTTTGCTTATGCTCCTTCAAGACTTTCAAAAATTGTTCCACCTGCACATCATTCAACAAAGAAGAAACGATTACCGGTAAAGTATTATTTGAGCCAAGAAATTTATACCTCAAGTGCGGAGGAAGTGGTTTGAGGTCTAGTTGTGGTGGCTCAATAATAGATGTCTTTGCGGGAGGTGTGGATCTATTCTCCAAGTCGAGAGAGAGCTTTGCCGGAGCATAAGAGTAAGAACCACGCCCCTCCAATGCATTTACCGACTCCATAAAGCCCTCCATATCCTCACCGTCAAATTTCACGAAAATAGCCACCAATGCTTCACCGAGGCATTGTTCTTCCATTTGAATTTCAACCGCATCTTCCACCTCATCAACAATATCAATCACCGAAATGCTTTCATACTCATGCGGTAGCTTCATACCCTTGCTTGCTTGGAATGTAACCTCTTCATCATTCAAACGGAATTTGATTTCATTCCGTTTCGAATCCATTAGTGCTCTTCCTGTGGCTAGGAATGGTCTCCCGAAGATAATAGGGATTTCTTTGTCAACCGTACAATCAAGAATTACAAAATCAGCTGGTAAATGAAATTTTCCCACTTTCACAATTACATCATCAACAATTCCTACCGGTCTCTTGATAGAACGATCGGCCATTTGCAATCTCATACTTGTTGGCCTTGACATTCCTAGTCCCACTTGTTTGTAAATGGCAAGCGTCATTAAGTTAATGCTAGCCCCATTATCACAAAGGGCCCTTGCAAAATCACGTGCCCCAATAGTGCATGGAATAGTAAAAGCCCCCGGGTCTTGTTTCTTTTGAACGGAGGTTGTGGCAATAATGGAACTAACCCGGTGAGTCATGTTCACCACCTCATTCTTGGTGGTCCTCTTCTTGGTGATCAAATCTTTCAAATATTTGGCAAAACCTGGCATCTCTTGAAAAGCATCTAAGAACGGGATGTTTACCGATAATTGCTTTAGAATGTCATAAAATTTTTCAAACTTTCTATCATCAACCCTTCTTACAAGTCTTTGAGGAAAAGTAGGAGGAGGTCTAGGAATAGGCGGAAGAATGTTTGGCGTATCTTTTGCCTTTTCCTTGACCACTTCTCAGGTCTCTTCTTGGACTTGCACCTCTTTTGGAATTTTCTCAATTTTGACAACACTTGGCTCTTCAACCTCAACCCCTTTTTCGAATTCTTCTACCTCAACCCCTTGTTCACCCTTTCCTTATACTACCTTCCCACTCCTAGTAGTAATTTCCATGACATGAGAAGTTGGGCCACTCCCACTACCCTTTGGGTTCGCAATTGTATCACTAGGGAGTATTCCCTTTTTCTTTGGATTTTGCTCCCTAGAGAGATCTCTCATTTTCATCTCCAATTTTTTAATGGCTGCAGTATGAGAGCCAACAAGCTCTATCATGTTCCTCATGGAATTGTCAGACTTTTCTTGATTTTGTAGTATCCTTTGAATCATACTTTCCAACTTACACTCACTTGAGGAACCTCGATTTGTGTATTGACCCTTTGGGGGAACATAGGGATTTGAACTCTGATTTGAGAAGTTGTTATTGTTGTTCCAATTTCCTTAGTTTGAGCCACCTTGGTCGTTTCGCCATTGTTGGTGGCCTTGCCCTTGCGGGTTTGGCCTCCATTGATTTTCTTATCCTTGACCTTGGTAATGTTGCCTTTGATACCCTCCTTGAGAGTTGTTGACATAATTTGCTTCCTTAAAATTTTCATTTGGTACGGGTTGCACATTGTCAACCATATTTACTTTCTTTTTTTGGTTTTCGGTGAACATCTTTGTCAACACATTAACATTCGTAGCAAGCTCTTCAATCACTTGATCTCTCTCTTGATTTTCCTTGATCATGTTGCTCAAGGAAGGAGAGCCATATGCAATTCCACCCGTTGCGTCCTCAGAAAGCCATGCTTGATTATGCTTTGCCATTTTGTCAAATATTTGTGTCACCCTTTCGAATGATTTGTCCATGAAAGATCCGGCAGCTGCATTCTTGGCTACATATTGGTTCATCGGATCCAAGTCCATGTAGAATTTCTCCAACAAAATAGAATCCGGGAAACCATGGTTGGGAGACCTCACCAAATATAATTTAAAACGATCCCATGCCTCATGTAGTTGTTCTCCCGGTAATTGCTTGAAGAAGAAAAATTTATCCCGGAGCTCAGACTTCTTACTTTGTGGGAACCATTTAGACAAGAAAGCTCGGACAAGTTCAAGCCAGGAATGAATGGAGTTTGGAGGAAGATTCTGGAGCCATTTCCTTGCGTCCCCAGCTAGAGAGTACTTGAAACATCTCAACCTTAGAGCATCATCAGAGACGTTATTCTGCTTATGCATTGCACACACACCCAAGAAGTTTCTAAGATGTTATGTTGGATCATCATCAGTAGAATTCCTAAAAAACCCCTCAGCTTTAAGCATATGGATTAAACCGTGTTCCACCCTGAAAGTAGTGGCCCCAGTAGCAGGAGGTACAATAGCATTTGTATCCTCAATGTACTCCTCAATATCCGCAAAAGGATTTCGTTCCATATCTTCCTCTACGTCTTCACCATATTCCGACATGTTTTCCTATCAACACCAAGCAAAACAAACAAAGTATGATAGAGTAGAATAAGACGTAAGTAAAGCACACACTCATTAGTAATTTAAAAACCGTAGTCCCCGGCAACGGCGCCAAAATTTGATACGCTCAAATTACACTTTAATAAATAATGTAATCGATCGATCTCAAATATAATAACCCAACAAGGCTGGGGTCGAATCCCACAGGGAATAGGTGTGAAAAGATTACTTGATTAGTGCGTTACTCAACTAAACTCGTAATTTTATTTAGTTAACCGGAACAAGAATATGAATAGAGTTTGGTTTTAAATAAAGTCTAATTGCATTATTGAGAATGTAAACAATTTTATTAAAGAAACCAAGGTTGTGTCCCCCTTAATGAAGTGCTATTGACGTTAATATGATATATTTCTAACGGAAGATTCTTTTTGATATGCAAATGATGTCTAAGTGACTACCCAATATTTTCCAATAGCTAGGTAGTGTTTCCTCTTTATGATTTTTCCAAATACAAAAGAGTTGTGATTAAGAACAATCAATTTATGCCAAATAAAACCCACTTATTCCTAAGCGATCTTATTAAACAAAGTTTAAAGCCTTGAGTCTTTGATATTTACTTCTACCAAATTCTACCCCGCTTTCCCAAGCAAAGATAGAATTCAATGGCGCTTGTTAATGTTTGCAACCACTAACAATAAATGAAGAATGAGAATTAAATAAATATCAATCAACCATTAAATATATACTGAATATTAAACACCCAATAAAATCACACCCATTTAGGGTTCACAACCTTAGTGTTTAAAATTAGTTATTCATTCTAAAATCTGAAAACAAGATAATAATAATTGTCCTAAAGCTTACAAAGTGAAATAATCTTGACCCAAAAGCTTCCAAAAGAAAGGAATATTCAAGCCTTGTACTTTAGCTTCAAAGTCTGACAAGATAGCCCCCACAAAACCCTAATAGGCCTATTTATAGAGGCCCAAAAATCGAGACAAAATTCGGACTAATCTGCCCTGAAGTCAAAAATGCGACCGCATTTCTGTCGCATAATAGAAATGTGGCCTGCTATTTTGACATGTCTATCGCATATTTCAACCCTAGTTTTGCCTTCATTGCGTTTATGGTTTGCGGTCCGCATTGTAGAAATGCAACCGCATCTTGCATCGCATTTTCTTCTTTCAGTAGACCTCGTGTTTGGTTTGCGGTTACTTCTGCGGCTCGCAAACACGTTATGCGATCGCATAAGATACCGCATTTTTGACATTGAACTTTGCCCAGGATTCTTTTTTGGTCTGCGATCTCCGTGTGCAATCTGCGGCTCGCAGACAAGTTATGCGATCGCGTATGTGACCGCATTCTTGATGTGAAATTTTGCCCAGAAGTCTGTCTTGATCTGCGATCTTGATGTCAAGTATGCGGCTCGCATGTAGTAGTTGCGATAGCATATCCACCTCTGCGATGTTTTTCTGCTTTTCTCTTGTCTTTATGTGACTTTTTGAACTCTTTTCCATGCTCTTAGGTCCTTTCACCTCATACACTGCAAAAAAACTAAAATTACATAAGTCCCTAGGGTAATTGCACGTAAAACAAATTAAAATCTAAGCAATTAGTATCAAAATATGTCGAAATTCTCCGGCACATCAGTTTGCGAAAGTTGAGGCATTTGTTCAAGGCGTTCGCGAGTCTAGTGATGCATTCGCGTAGAAGGAAGGAGGGCCTGAGGATGTCGTGCGTTTGTTCTTTGCGATCGCCAAGTGCAGAACGTGACTGCGTAGCTCTAGGAGATTTGACAATGGAGTTCACGTCTATTGTGATGCGTTAGCTAAAGAGGTTCTATGCGAACCTGTGGAATTGTCGGCATTCGTGAAGTGTAATAGCTGGGCAGACTCTATTCAATCCCATTTCGGGGGTTTCAACCATTTTTGCATATTTTGAGCTATGGAGCTCGGATAGAGACGATGTTTTAAGGATTTTTACCTTATGGATTGGGATAAGTGTTCTTTACTCGCTTTTGATTATATTTCATTAATCTATTCTCATTTTTGGCAGTTGGTTGATGATTTCAAAAGAAACATTTGGGGGGTTTTGTCTAAAGTTTCATAGAGTGACTTTTTGAGTTTTTAACATCGATTCGGAGTCAGATCTGAGTGAAACTAGTATGGTTGGACTCATAACTGAATGGATTGTCAGATTTTGTAAGTATTGTCGGGTTTCAAGGTGCGGGCCCGGGTTTGACTTTTTTGTTGAATTTGGGCTTTTGATTAAAGATTCAGCCTTTATCATTTGAAGTTATTTCCTTAGGCATTATTTGTTTTATTTGAGTTGTTTTTTGGCTAGTTTCGAGTGGTTCAGAGGTCAGTACGCGCGGTATGGTATTTTTTGAGTATCGTTTGGCTTGCTCGGTATTGGATTTGGCTTGTTCGAGGTAATTAACACTTCTAAACTTAGTGCTGAGGGTATGAACCCCTGAATTTACGTGATATATGTTTGGTGTTAAGGTGAGGCACATGCTAGGTGATGGGCATGTGGGCATGCACCGTATGAGTTATGACTCGATTGATTCTGTTGTACTATGTAGTGACCTAATCTTGTTTCTATTCATGAAATTTTTATGTGCTAGAGTAATTAAGCTGTGATCCATGTTAGAAATCATGTCTGGGCTATATGCTTATCCTGTTGGGACCCACTGAAATTATTTCTACTATTGAGTAGTTTTCTTACATTGCAATTACATACTCAGTCATACTCATTCATTTGTATATCACATATCAGCATCTGTTGCCATTTAATGATACATCATATTATCATTTTTGGGCTGATTTTCATGACATTGTGAACCCAACAGACAGGAGAGATTGATGACTTGGTTGAGGCCTGAGAGCCGGATTGTGAATGATATTAATGGGATTGGGCTGCACGTCACATCGTGTATTATTGATTCATGATGGGATCGGGATGCACACTGCATCAGGTATTATTGATTCATGATGGGATCGCCCTTCACGTCGCAACATGTATTATTGATTCATGATGGGATCGGGTTGCATGCCGCAACAGGCTTTATTGATTCATGCCATGATTAGCTTGATATAGCGCTTGGGCTGGATCTGTCCCTCCAGAGTCTGCACACCCACAGTGAGCGTAGTTGCTATTGATTCATTTGGGCTAGATATGAGTGGGAGTGTAAAACTATGATATTGAGTGCTCTGATAGTATGAGTACATGATTTCATCATTGTGATGCATTGCATCTGACATGCATACTTGACATGCAGACGTAGAGATGCATTTCCTCGTGTTGCACGATTTTGTGATATTTATGACTCCACATGCACATTGACATGTAGTCATAGATATATATGCTATCTGAAATTGAATCATCTCATCTGTTGTTGAAAGTTTTTGGGAAAAATCAAAGGATTCCGACTTACTCATATTTTGGTGATTTTAGTGAAGGATTTGGGTTTTACATACTTGAAAAACATGACTATATTTCGTAACTGTGAATGAGCTGAGTATCATATCTCTGAATTATTTCTTTTATTGCATTTATTATATTATTATGAACTGTTGTTGGCTATTGGTGTTGGACTCCGACCTTTGTCCCAACTCGTTAGTACTTTCAACCTAAGGTTAGGTTTGTTACTTATTGAATTACGAGTGGGGTTGTCAAATTTTGTAAGTTTTGTCAGGTTCCGAGGTGCGAGCCCAGGTTTGGCTTTTTGGTTGAATTTGGACTTTTGATTAAAGATTCCACCTTTATCATTTGGAATTGTTTCCTTAGGCATTATTTGATGTATTTGAGTTATTTTTGGCTAGTTTCGAGCCGTTCCGAGGTCAATACGTGCGGGATGCAATTTTTGGAGTATCGTTTGGCTTGCTTGGTATTTGATTTGGCTTGTTCGAGGTAAGTAACAATTCTAAACTTGGTGCTGAGGGTATGAACCCCTGAATCTACGTGATTTGTGTTTGGTATTGAGGTGACGCACATGCTAGGTGACGGGCGTGTGGGCGTGCACTATATCAGTTATGACTCGATTGATTTTGTGGTACTGTGTAGCAACCTAATCTTGTTTCTATTCATGAAATTTCTACATGCTAGAGTAATTGAGTTGTGATCCATAGTAGAAACCATGTCTAGGCTATATGCTTATCCTGTTGGTACCCAATAAGGTCATTTATTTTGTTGAGTTATTTGCTTACATTGCAATTACATACTCAGTCATACTTATTCATTCGTATATCATATCTCAACATTTGTTTCCATTTATTGATACATCATATCATCATTATTGGGCTAAGTTTCATGACATTGTGAGCCCGAGAGACTAGAGAGATTGGTGACTTAGTTGAGGCTTGAGAGCCGGATTGTGAATGATATTGATGGGATCGGGCTGCACGTCACAGCATGTATTATTGATTCATGATGGGATCAGGCTGCACGCTGCAGCAGGTATTATTGAATCATGATGGGATCGGGATGCACGCCGCAGCATGTATTATTGAATTATGATGGGATCGAGTAGCAAGCCGCAACATGCTTTGCTAATTCATGCCATGATTGGCTAGTTATAGCACTTGAAATCGGATCTTCCCCTCCATAGTCTGCACACTCACAGTGAGCGTAGTTGATATTGATTCATTTGTGCTGGATTTGCCCTAAGCTGGATCTGCCTTGTATAGTGTTGAGTGGTTGAATGTGCTGAGTGATTGAGCGTGATGAGTGGGAGTGTAAAACTGTGATATTGAGTACTGTGATAGTGTGAGTACATGGTTTCATCATTGTAATGCATTGCATCTGACATGCATACTTGACATGCAGGCGTAGAGACGCATTTCCTCATGTTACACGGTTTTATGACATTTATGACTCCACATGCACATTGACATGTAGTCATAAAGATGTAGGCTATCTGAAATTGAGTCATCTTATCTGTTGTTGAATGTTTTTAGGAAAAATCAAAGGTTTCTAACTTACTCATATTTTGGGGATTTTAGTGATGGATTTGGATTTTACTGTTATACCTGAAAAGCGTGATTATTTTCCGTAACTGTGAATGAGCTGAGTACCATATCTCAGAATTATTTCTTTTATCACTTTTTTTATATTTGTTATGAACTGTTGTTGTCTATTGGTGTTGAACTCCGACCGTTGTCCTAGCTCGTCATTACTTTCAACCTAAGGTTAGGTTTGTTACTTATTGAGTACATAGGGTCGATTGTACTCATACTACACTTCTGCACCTTGCATGCAGATTTTTGATGCCGGTGTTGCTGTGTGGGGGGAGCTGGGCATTGAAGATATACCTATGTTCCGATCATTGCTGCCATGTACAATGCTTAGTGACTGAGTGTGTTGAGTGATTGGGCATGGTGAATGGGAGTGTGAAACTGTGATATTCAGTACTCTGAGAGTGTGAGTGCATGAGTTCATCACTGTAACGTATTGCATCTGCATGCATACTTGACATGCAGGCATAGAGATGCATTTCCTCATGTTACACGGTTTTGTAACATTTATGACTCCACATGCACATTACATGTAGGCATAGAGCTATACATTCCTGATGCTATCTAAAATTGAATCATCTTATCTATTGTTGAAATTTTTATGGAAAAGTCAAAGGTTTCTGACTTACTCATATATTGGTGATTTCAGTGATGGATCTGGGTTTTGCTGTTTACCTGAAAAGTGTGATTATTTTCCGTAAATGTGAATGAGTTGAGTACCATATCTCTGAATTAATTCTTTATCACTTTTATTATGTTGTTACGATCTGTTGTTGGCTATTGGTGTTGGACTCCGACCTTTGTTCTAGCTCGTCACTACTTTCAACCTAAGGTTAAGTTTGTTGCTTATTTAGTACATCTGGTCGGTTGTACTCATACTACACTCTGCACCTTGCGTGCAGATTTTTTATGCCGGTGTTGCTGTGTATGGCGGGAGCTGGGCATTGAAGATGTACCTGCGTTCCGGCCATTGCTGCCTTTTGTTCTTGGTAGCTTTAGAATTATTATTCTGTTTATGTATATTTCAAACAGATGATGTATTTATTTCATACCAGCTTTGTAAATTTTAAATCTTAGAAGCTCATGATTTGTACTACCAGTCTTTGGGAATTTTTTGTATAAAAGCACAGTTGTATTATCATTACTTCTCTTAATGAACCTCATTGAAATTGATTTATTGTTAATTGACTTACCTAGCGGGTTGGGGTTAGGTGCCATCACAACTAGTTTAAATCTTAGAAGCTCATGATTTGTACTATTAGTCTTTGGGAATTTTTTGTATAAAATCATAGTTGTATTATCATTACCTCTCTTAATGAACCTCATTGGAATTGATTTATTGTTATTTGGCTTACCTAGCCGGTTGGGGTTAGGTGCCATCACAACTAGTTGGTCTTTGGGTCGTGACAAGTTGGTATCAGAGCTATAGGTTCATAGGTTCTACAAGTCACGAGCAAGTGTCTAGTAGAGTCTTGCGGATCGGTATGATGCATACTTATCTTCGAGTGGCTATAGGGCATTTAGGATGAACTTCACATCTTTCTTTCCTTATAGTGCGACATTGATTCAGCTTGAAGTGTATCTATTTGCATTTCCTTCACTCACACGTAGATGTATGTGGGCGCTTGGTATCAGCTGTGCATCGACGGCTTGTGATTCTATGGAGGAGGTACGAGATATGTTTCCGGTGTTTGGTGATGGGTCAGTCTGGAAGACTTGAGGCTAGGTTTAGACCGCAACTTAGGCTCGGTAGTTTCAGTTGTGTAAGTATATGCTTTTGGACATATATGTCTAGTAGTGTCCCTATGAGAGGAATTTGTGGCTCGATGTGTGGTTGGTGGCTATATGATGAGTATGATGTGACTGCAAGATGTGTTCAGATGGTTTGAATGTGATGAGGAGACTTTGTTTGAGATGTAACAGGACTATTGGGTGCTTGATTTCTGCCTTGATGTGACGTACAGTCTCGAGTTATGAGTGTGTTGAAGGATCTTTCATGTTGTTTAATTGTGGAACAAATTAGATTCTCATATCTTGTTGATGAGTTCAGAATCAGGAAGATTAAGTGACTGCGTAGTAGTTGTGATTGTAAAAGGGTATAGAGAGATGTCAGTTTGAGGCAAAGCAGGCAGGTTATCACCTGCGGGGTAACTTGCGAATGTGTGATCCTTACGATCTTGTGTGGTGGCTTTCTTTTCTACTAGTGGGTTATAGGTGTTACGATTTGAGTTGGATTGATTGAGAAAGTTGACCTGACCGTCACGAGGATGAATGCGAGATCTGAAGATTATTTGAGGTATTAGATGATTTGTGTTACATGTGTTTATGAAGGATTGAGTTGAATTTCAATGCGGGATTATGGAAGTAATAGAGTATGGGTATTACTATCGAGCATTTTGTTCTATGGCTTTGAGCCAAGTGGGGGTGTCTGCTATCGACGAGTTGTTTGCACGATTATGTGTTACAATGGTTTCGGTCTGAGGTATACTTGTGGATCAGTTATGACTTACACAAGCTGGTTTTGAGGATGACATAAGTAAGGAAATATCAGGATGCATGATGTATTGCACTTTATGGGTATATGGGAATCATGGAATGATTGAGTTGTTATTCATGAAGGATGTAGTGCGCATGGAGTAGGAATTTACTCGGTTGATTAGCGGGGTGGATTACTTCTTTGGGTGTTATCATGCTAATGGGGCATAGGTCGTTTGGCCCGTTTGGGCAATACAATTGAGATTTGAGTAGAGTGGATGACTCTCGATAAGGTTCTAATGGATTCAGGAGTTATATGTAGCAATTGAAAATTTTCAGGATTTGAATATGGCTAGAATCTGAGATTTACATTGGATGGTGTTGGGACTTGTAGTATGTTTGTATCATGATGGATTCTACATTTTAGTATCATAAATGTGAAAGGAACAACTTTAAATTTACAGAGGGTCTCTTCAGAGTGGGTGTCTTGGTTGTGGTACTTTTGGAGTGCTTAAGAGGGAATACAATGGCTTATAGGCCTTGGGCGGTATGGTTTTATGCTGGGATCTTCTGCGATGAGGTTCGGGTAAGGATCGTGGTGTTCTGGCAAGGGGAAGTGATAATTTGAGGGTAATTCGAAAGGAACTCGGAGAAATAGGATGACGTGGTAGTAAGTCAGATCAGCATGGTAACGGATATGATTAGTTCTTTAGGTACATATGATGTGGTGAGTCTTGACAGGTGTTTTGGGGAAATACTCTTGGGTTGGGCGACCTGCGTGTCTTAGTTGAGCTAAAGAGATTCAGTTCTTATGGCTTGGTTATGTGCAAATGGGGTTCCAAGAGTTCTCGATGATTTCTACCATGATTAAGATAGATATTTCCTACTGGTATGAGGAGGATGTTGCGTGTTATGATTTTCTCCTTGATGGGATCAAATTGAAGGTTTTTGACTGATCGGGTATGTATTTCTCTGGTGACTCAGAGTTGATTATGAGATTCTCGTACTTTTCATATGATGGCGTGATAGATGCAGTGTGCTGTGTGGGATTGAGATTTCCATGTACAAGGTCACGGTTCAATTTTGAAGGGAAGGTCATTAATTCTTAGACGTCATGGACGGTTTCAGATAACTAGATGAATGCTATTACTTCTTGGTATTTCTTGAGAAGGGTGCGCATTTCAGAATGCGCACTGTGTTTTGACTTACGGATACTTCATTGGTATTATGATTCTCGCCTGATTGATGGACTGCTGATATTCAGATTTTGCTATGTGGCGTGGAAGAATTATCGAAGTATTTCTCATGCTGATGATTATATGTGATTGATGTGTTAGTCATTCGAGTGGCTGAGTTCGATCGGCTATGTTGATTCATGTGTTCTATGGATTTGGAGATTAGGAGGTCTCAAAAGAATATTTTTTCTTTTTTTGTTTTGCGGACTGTGAAGATGTGGCCAATGTTAGCTAGATGGTGGTACGTGCTATGGTTAGGTCATTGTGGACTTTTGGAGAGCCATTTACCAATTTGGGGATGACGAGAGTTTATTAGGGGGCCCATTAGTAGGCCCGAGGAGGATGTGTATGCTACATAAGGTCGGATTTGTTGACTTGGCATCGTTATTATTGGAAGGTGTGTCATTCAGTTCGAGTTGAGCTTGAACGTATTTTGATATGTTCTATGTGTTACTCTTCTATGCTACGAGGAGTCGTGATTTGTTGGTTATATGCACACGTGATGCAGTTCTATTTGGGCCTTGTAGCAGAAATCGAGCGAGATGGCTAATAGGGTGTTGAATGGTTGATTGCCCCTTGGGTATGGTCTTTTCGGCCTGTGGTATATTGTGTTGTTTGCTTCTTCATGGTTGTGGTCATGCACTTGTTTAGTTGGTGTCGAATTGCTTATGGTTGTTGATTTTGAGCATTGGGGGCTCGAGGTATTTCGTATGGATCGGTGTTTGGATGGGTCATGTATTGCAGCTGGGTTATGATAGGATATGATCCTTTGTGATAGATTCGTGTGTTTTAGTTCTATTAGTTCTACGGTGTGATGGGTTATTATATTGCACTATGGTGGTACTTGTTGAGCTTGTAGGGCGGTTCTGTCATTTGAGTCATTTTCCATTTTTGGGTGCATTTGAATTTTTGATTATTGGTGCACGGATTGCACAGTTTGTGATTCTAGGTAGTATTGGTGTGGCGTGTCGATTAGGTGTTGAATGGTTGATTGCCCCTTGGTTATGGTCTTTTCGGCCTGTGGTATATTGTTTTGTTTGCTTCTTCATGGATGTGGTCATGCACTTGTTTAGTTGGTGTCGAATTGCTTATGGTTGTTTATTTTGAGCATTGGGGGCTCGAGGTATTTCGTGTGGATCGGTGTTTGGATGGGTCACATATTGCAGCTGGGTTATGATAGGATATGATCCTTTGTGATAGATTTGTGTGTTTTAGTTCTATTAGTTCTACGGTGTGATGGGTTATTAACATTTCATTGTGGTGGTACTTAGTGAGCTTGTATGCCGATTGTCTCATTTGAGTCATTTTCCATTTTTAGGTGCATTTGAATTTTTGCTTATTGGTGCACGGATTGCACAGTTTGTGATTCTAGGTAGTATTGGTGTGGCGTGTTGGTTGGGTAGCTTGTATTTCATGATATGGAGTCTTTGGGCCTGAAGCGAATGCTATCGAATTTGATCACACTGTGTTTGGAAGAGTAATATCGGATGTCAGCTTAGAATTTGGGGCTATGGTTCTGGTTAGGCGAGAGGGCTCCATGACTTGTTGATATGGTGCGTGGTTATGGGTGTCTGCATGTTTCATTCACCATTAGCAGTGTATGAAGGGTTTGAACAAGGTTTTAGTTGATATGAGGTTTGTTGCCGGTGTCGCTCTTGTTCTGGGGAAGCTATTGCAATCAGAAGTTATTGTTGCGGGTATGTGAGTAAAGCGGTATACTATGTGGTTACATCTAGGGTTATGTTATGGCTTGATACATCTTGTTCAGACTTATACAGTGTGTAGATGCGAGAATAGGGTGACATAGGAACACCCCCGGGTATGTCCATGGTAAGGTGGCATGGTGGTTTGATGTCTTTGGAACGACTCTAGGCACTTACGAGGATGAACGTATATTTAAGTGGGGGACACTGTAACGATCCGATTGTCGTTTTGAACATATGCATTGTGTTCAGCTATTTTAAGTCTTGAGCAGCATCCTATGATGTATTATGACTTGTGTGAATCGTCGATTCCGGTTTTCAGGTTATTCGGAATTGATTTGGAAGAATAAATTTCATGATTGAAGCTTTAGAGTTGGAAGAGTTGACCAAGTTTGACTTTTAGTATTTGATCTCGGATTGGAGTTTTGATGGTTCCGTTAGGTTCAAATGGTGATTTTGGACTCGGGAGTATGCCCCGATTTGTATTTGGATATTTCTAGAAGGTTATGGCAAAAATTGGAAATTTGAAAGTTTGGAAAGTTCATAAATTTTAACCGAGAGTTGACTTTTGGGATATCGGATACAGATTTTTGTTCCGAAAATTGGAATGGCTTCATTATGTCATTTGGGACTTATGTGCAAAATTTGAGTTCATTCCGAGTTAATTTGATATCTTTCGGCGCGAGTTTTGGTAGTTGAAAGTTCAAAAGTTCATTATGTTTTATTTGAGGTGAGATTCGTCGTTTCGATGTTGTTATGTGTGATTTGAGGCCTCGAGTAGGTCTGTCTTATGTTATGGTACTTGTTGGAATGTTCATACGGATCCCGAGGTGCTCGGACGTGTTTCGGCTTTAATTCGAATCAATTTTTTTCATTTTGGCATTGCTGGTTCTGCTAAGCATCTGGTTTTCTTGTTCGCTATCGCGGAGAACGGATCCCGATCGCTATCGGGTAGAGTTGTTTAATGGCTGGGGAAGATTGTTCATCGCGTTTGCGAGTCCATAGACGTGTTTGCGGAAGTTGAGGCATTTGTTCAGTGCGTTCGCGAGATTTATGACTGAGTTGAGGCCTGAGAGCCGGATTGTGAGTGGTATTGATGTGATCGAACTGTATGCCGCAGCAGGTGTTATTGATTAAGGAGGTGATCGGGCAGCACGCCGCAGCAGGTATTATTGATTCGTGATGGAATCGGGCTGCACGCCACAACAGGCTTTATTGATTCATGCCGTGATTGACTTATTATGGCGCTTGGGTTGGATCTGCCCCTCCAGAGTTTGCACACCCACAGTGAGCGCACTTGCTATTGATTCATGTTACCTGGATTTGTCCTGGGCTGGATCTGCCATGTACAGTGCTGAGTGACTGAGTGTGCTGAGTGATTGAGCGTGATGTATAGGAGTGTGAACCTGTGATATTGAGTACTATGAGAGTGTGAGTGCATGAGTTCATCACTGTGATGCATTGCATCTGACATGCGTACTTGACATGGAGGCATAGAGATGTATTTCCTCATGTTACACAGTTTTGTAACGTTTATGACTCTACAAGCACATTGACATGTAGGTATAGAGATGTACTTTATCATGCTATCTGAAATTGAATCATCTATCTGTGTTAAAAGTTTTTGGGAAAAATCAAAGGTTTCTGACTTACTCATATTTTGGTGATTTCAATGAAGGATTTGTGTTTTACTGTTATACCTGAAAAGCATGACTATTTTCCGTAATTATGAATGAGTTGAGTATTATATCTCTGAGTTATATTTTTTTAATTACTTTTATTATATTGTTATAAACTGTTGTTGGCTATTGGTGTTGGACTCCGACCTTTGTCCTAGCTCGTCACTATTTTCAACCTAAGGTTATGTTTATTACTTATTGAGTACATGGGGTCGGTTGTACTCATACTACACTTGTGCACCTTGCGTGCATATTTTTGATGATGGTGTTGCTGTGTATGGCGGGAGCTGGCATTAAAGACGTACCTGCATTTCGGTCATTGCTGCATTTTGTTCTTGATAGCTTTAGAATTATTAATATATTCATGTATATTTCAAACAGATTATGTATTTATTTCATACAGTTTTGTAAACTATAAATCTTAGAAGCTCATGATTTGTCTATCAGTCCTTGGGAATTCTTTGTATAAAAGCACAGTTGTATTATCATTACTTCTCTTAACAACCTCATTAAAAGTGGTTTATTATTAATTAGCTTACCTAGCGGTTGGGATTAGGTGCCATGAGGACTAATTGTTTTTTGGGTCATGATAAATCACATGGGCGTGGTTAATGCTGAAAAATCTTTTTGCTGAAGAACATATCATTTTTTTTTTCTACAATCAACTATTCGTTTTTGAATAATGAGCAACTCTGGATATGATACAATTAAATTTACCGTTCATGTAATGCCTATTAGAACATAAAGTTCTATTCGGCTGAAGCTCACTCATTTATAGTTGTACTTCTTTGCCCTCAATTGGTATTTTCAAATCTATTAACTACTTTAGAGAAGGAACTACGATATTGTTAACTGTGTGTTGAACTGAAACATATATCCTCTCCAAATCATTGTTCATCTGAATTATTCCACAAATGAGTATAAAGACAATTGTTTAATATCTTTTCTCCCTTTTCCTATATTTTCTCTATGTCTCACTTTGCAGATCTTTTGAAAATGTTTAAGCTTTATTTCCACTTGGAGTCCATCTCCTTGAAATTTCTTTTTACTCAAAAGACAATGTGACATTTAATTTGGGAATTTGAGTAAGTCTTCTCATATTGTTAGGATAATAAGACCTAACTCTAGGCATGTAGTTTCTTGAAACAACCAGTAAAGGGTGTGCTTGCTTTTGTGCTTTAATTTATTTATTTCATCACTATCAAGTTATAGTTATAAGTCTAGAGATCAGCTCTTTTATCAATAAAATATGTTTCACATATGGTGTAGAGGAATAGAATCAACTAAGTCAGGGATAGCAAAAGCTTTCCTTTTTGAATTAAGAGAGAGTAACCTAATGCGTGAAAGGACTAATGATTGAGGACGTTTTACCTTCATATCGTGAAAGTTCTAGCTTTAGTCACTCCTGAACTACGCTACGGAATCTACTGATGTTGCTTATAGTTTGTGATGAGTAGACTTACTGTAATTTGCATTTGGTTACGTAGTTAGGGTGATTTTTGATAGAATAGCATGTAGTATTCACACTTTTTCTGGTAAGTGGTTTGAGGCTAAGAGTAGCTTCATATTATATATTACGATTTGTATGTGTGGTCGGTTTTGGTTTTCGATCGATTCAAGATAGATTTGGAAGGATGATTCTCATGTTAGAAGTTTTAAGTTGGAAGAGTAAACCAAGTTTGACTTTTATGTACTTGATCTCGGATTGGAGTTTTGATGGTTTCGTTAGGTCCAGATAGTAATTTTAGACTTAGGCGTATGTCCGGATGTGGATTTGAAGGCTCCTAGGTTGTTTTGGCATGAACTGGTGAAAGTTGGATAGTTGAAGGTTTGGAAGTTTAATAGGTTTGACCTAGAGTTGACTTTATGGATATCGGGTTCGGATTTTAGTACTAGGAGTTGATATAGGTGTGTTATGTTATTTGGATGTAAGGCATGAAAAGCAGTATATAAAAGACATGAAAGAAACATGGAGCAAAGTACTCAACCTGTAAGTCTGAATAGGTCTATGAATCATGAAACATTTATAATGACATGCATATGCGTATAACATCATTGGCACCCCTAGTATACCAACTCAGCCTCTGAGGAGTCCTCGATTTGGTCATCAACTCTTTCTCGACCTCGAGGATAAGCGACGGCGCGAAATCGGCGACAAAATCAGCCAGTACTTGAGACTTGATCGAAGTTCGAGGCCGATACTCAATATCGTATCCGCTTATTTTGATGGCCCATTTGGCCAATCGACCTGATAACTCAGGTTTGTGCATAACGTTTCTAAGTGGATAAGTTATCACCAACATATAGGGTGACATTGGAAGTACGGTTTCAACTTTCAAGAGGCACTTAATAACGCGAGTGCTAATTTTTCTAAATGAGGGTACCTAGTTTCGGCTTCTCCTAGTGTTCTACTGACGTAGTAAATGGGGAATTACGTACCTTGCTCTTCTCGGACCAGGACTCCGCTTACTGCTATTTCCGACACAGCAAGGTAAAGGTATAATTGCTCACCTGCTTTTGGCGTATGCAGCAAAGGTGGGCTAGAAAGATACCTTTTAAGCTCTTCCAACGCGCGTTGGCATTCTGGTCCCCATGAGAACTCGTTCTTCTTCTTCAGCAGGTTGAAGAACTGATGGCTCCTGTCGGATGACCTCGATATATATCGGCCTAGGGCTGCTATCCGACCTGTCAGTTTCTGCACTGCTTTCACACTGTCTCGATCGTTATGTCTTCGATGGCCTTGATTTTATCGGGGTTGATTTCTATTCCCCGGTTCGAGACCACGAAGCCAAGGAATTTTCCCGAGCTTACTCTGAATGCATACTTCTCCGGGTTCAACTTCATGTTGTACCTTTTCAGGACGTCGAATGTCTCCTGCAAATGACTCAAATGGTCCTCTGCTCGCAGGGACTTGACTAACACGTCATCAATATAAACTTCCATTGTTACTCCTAGTTGTTTTTCGAACATCTTTTTTACTAAGCGTTGGTAGGTAGCCCCCGCATTTTTCAGCCTGAAAGGCATCACATTATAGCAATAAGTGCCATACTTAGTGATAAAGGATGTTTTTTCTTGGTCATCCTTATCCATTTGTATCTGGTTGTACCAGAGTAGGCATCGAGAAAACTAAGAGTCTTGTGGCCAGCGGTAGCATCGATTATACGATCGATGTTGGGCAAGGGAAAGGAGTCTTTGGGACACGCCTTGTTTAGGTCTTTATAATCTATGCACATCCTAAGTTTATTTCCCTTCTTAGAAACTATAACTACATTTGCTAGCCACTCCGGGTACTTAACTTCCCGAATGAATCCTATATTAAAAAGTTTAGTTACCTCGTCCTTGATGAACGCTTGTTTGGCTTTGGACTGAGGCCTTCTCTTTTGCTTGATCGGCCGGAATTTTGGGTCAGCGCTTAGCTTGTGGGTTGTAATTTCCGGCGGTATCCCTGTCATGTCAAGATGGGACCAAGCAAAGGAATCTTCGTTAGCTGAAAGAAATTTAATCAATTTGGTCCTGAGCTCAGAGTTTAAGCCCGAGCCCAGGTATACCTTTCGATCGGGCACATTGCTGCGGAGTGAAATCTGTTCGAGCTCTTCGACTGTCGATTTGGTCGCATCGGACTCGTCAGGACAGATAAATGACTGGGGAACCCCGTAATTACCAACGTCAAGTTGATCCTGCTCACCCTCGTTTGTTGAAGGTGGCGTCTCCGATTGCTATTGGGTCTTCTAAGAAGAAGTGGTCGGCTTTGATGTTGCCTCATCCACTGCGAACATTTCTCTCGCAGCATGTTGCTCTCCATAAACGGTGACAACCCTATCAGCCGATGGGAATTTCAACATCTGATGCAATGTTGAAGGTACATCTCCAATGTCATGAATCCAAGGCCTCCCGAGCAAGGCATTGTATCTCATGTCGCCCTCGATTACACAAAATTTCGTTGCACGGACAGTACCGGCGATGTTAACCATCAGTGTTATTTCCCCTTTGGTCGTTTCTGATGCCATGTTAAAACCATTGAGGACCCGAACTTCGGAGATGATCTGGTTTGACAACTCGATCTGCTCGACGACCCATGACCGAATTATATTAGCTGAACTACCGGGGTGAACAAGTACGCGCTTTGCCCGGGTTTTATTCACGAGCATCGATATCACCAAGGCATCGTTATGGGGCTGTGTAACCCCTTCTGCATCTTTATCACTGAAGTATAAGGCTCCTTGCGTTGTGTAATCCCGAGTACGTTTTTCCCGGGTGATAGATATCTTAGTGCGCTTCAACACCGGGCCTTGGGGTGCATCTACCCCTCCGGTTATCATGTTGATCGTGTGCTGAGGTTTTTCTTCACTTATGGGCCTGTCTCTGTTTCCGTAATGGTTTTTGGCCCGGTTGCTTAGAAATTCCCAGAGATGCCCTTTCTCAAGCAACTGTGCTACTTCCTCCCTTAGCTGCCGGCAATCTTCCGTTTTGTGACCATGTGTACCATGGTACTTACTTATTAAGTTTGGGTCTCTCTGGGCCGGATCCGATTGCAGAGGCCGAGGCCATTTGGTATCTTTAATGCGGCCAATGGCGGATACGAGAGTCGCTGAATCGACGTTGAAGTTATACTCGAACAGTTTGAGCGCTTCTCGGTGATTAGCGGCTCTTTCGAAGTTATTTCTTGGCAACAGTCCTCGGTTCCTTTGATTAGGATCGTTCCTTCTCTCCTGTCTCGGGGACCTTTGTCTTCCCGGGATGGCCCTTCGATCGCCAGGGTATGGTCGATGCCTATCTCTGTTCAACTTCGGCTCTCGATAATTATCTCTCAGAATCCGATCATTAGTTCTGATAGGGTAAGCGGATCCCTTCCGGGATGGCCCTTCCGCTTACCCTATCAGAACTAATGATCGGATTCTGAGAGATAATTATCGAACTGCCACGGGAAAGGCTTTTGTACGAACTTCTTTGAGTCTAATCCTTTCAACACCGGGGGTGCTCCTGGAATATGGTCTACCCTTGAGTTATATGTCTCTACTTTCTTGTCGTTAGCTTCAATCTTCTTTTCGCCCGATTCGACTCGCTTGGTCAGCTCCTCGAGCATCTTCATGATTCCAGAGTTTATCCCCGACCCGCTTTCATCTGGTTGTGCTGCAGCCGGTTCATTTTCAGGAACTACTCCTCGAGAAGAACCGGCTTTGACCCTGTCCGAAACCTGACTGCGACTTTGCAATTGGGCGATGGCTGCTTGCTGGGCTTGTAGCGTGTCGAATATCATTTTGAGGCTGATCCCGTCCCCTTCATTATTTTGAGTTCTTGAATGGTGTTCTCCCCGAACAGTGTTCGACGGGCCAGAAGTCTGATATGCATCGACCGCCATTTGAGAGTTGGCGTCAGTCGGAACTTCATTTCCAAGTATCACATTGTTGTTTTTGCCCTGGTGGTCGAGCTCGTCGTTGATGGGATGTGAACGCGACATGACTATGTTGTATCCTGAAAACAGAAGATTCTGCAAAGAACAAGCGTAAATAGTGTGTGACAGAAATTTGTATCAAACGTTCACTATTATCCTTAGCCCCATGGTGGGCGTAAAACTGTTTACCCTAAAATACAGGTAACAATTGAATTTGCACGTGGTATTAAGGATACGTGAATTGATCTGATACAATAAAATAAATAGCGATGAATAAAGAATAATTTTAAAATAAACGAGAGAGTAAACAAACCACTATGGTTGAATGACTTTGCTGTGATGGAATAAGTAATACTGAAAATAAATGATTTAAGCAGGAGATAGTCAGAAATGATAACTTGTATTGCTGATGGTACTCGTGCCTTGTACAATGGAATTGAGTTCATTTTATAGGGGGAGAGAAAGGAATTCTATATAAAGTAAAAGTCTTAATTACAGGGTAAATTATCCCTAAAAATACTGTTCTAACGTCTCTAATGATTGGGGTCGTGATCCCCGCCGAGATAACTGTATAGCACGAGATTTTCGGCCCTTCCATTATGCGAAACTGATATTTTTACCATAAGATGCTTTTACCCAGACCGGTCTTGACCGCCTCATCTCAAATGCTTTGGCTCTGATCCAATATAGACCTACCTCGGTTTATACCCAAGACCGATATTCCTTATGCGCCCGATTGTATCCGACCCCATACACTTTTTTTACTCATGGAGTAACTTACGGGCGAATCGAAGTTAGTGACCTAAAGCAAAACTGTAATAAGAATTCTATTTCACAAATTCATACAACAATGAGACAACGAAGATCTTCTGTTCTAATCAATGGGTCAATAAAAACATGGGAAAGTAGCTAAGTCGAAGAAACTGAGTTTGAAATTGAAAAGTGAAATCTTAAACACATGTGAAATAAAGGAGGAAAAATAAGTATTGAAGAGGAAGATAAATATACTAATAACAAAACTAAAATTTAACGTTGGTTACTCCCTCGTGTTAACACTCTGTAAAATTGGACTAGGTGTGGACGTATTAAATGAGTATTAATGTAACATTTTAGACATATGAAGTCCTATCGGGATGAGAATGGGTAGAAATAGTTGTTTTGGAATCAAGACGGAGAGTGAGGTGCATAAGATTCGATAAAATCGAATAAGTTTATGCAAGGTCTATCTTCTAGTAGGGTTTTATGAACATATGTTGAGAATTTGGGAAGACGTAAAACATGAAAATTGTTGTCCTTTGAAATATCTTTCCAACGATATATTATGGAGATCGAACGGATTTTTAAGCAAAACGTTATGTGCGTTTTAGTGAACAACAAACAGTATGCGCGCCTGGCCCGAATTGTCCCGTGCGCGGCCGCTCACTTGTGGCAGTGCTACTGGCCTGCTGCGCGTTCAGGTGCGCGTTTGGGCCTTTAGGTTTGCTGGAGCGCACCCGGGGGGTCATTTTAAATGCCCTACTTCATCCACCACACTCCAAAACATAAAAACTTGCTCTAGAAAGGGGATCTCTCAAGAACTAACTTCCTCCAAGGTCCCTCCATCATCCAAGGTAAGTTCTAACGATGATTCTGAGGTAGTTTCAATTATCCAACACCTTATCGAGACATCAATTTTGAGAGACGAAACTCTAGAACTCGAATTCAAGAGGATTGAACATCAAAAGGTATTATTTTCACCCTCTAAATGATTATAGCATTGGATTAATGATTATAGGTTCTAAATTCATGAGATATGAGTGATGGGTTTGATTGAAAAGCATGACCGATTATATGTATGGGTTGTTTATTGCTGATTATCGGTTAAGGGTGTTGTTTATCTTATGTGAAGAAGAATGATTTTGATTATAAAAAATTTGAGATTTTAGAATTTATCTAGGAGCAAAAGAATGGGTTGTTGGGTGTAGAAACATCATTAATAAGGTTATGAAGCTTTATGCCCACCAAATATTTAATAATATGCCTAAGTGGCCAAAATATGAGTATTATTGCTAATATTAATCCCTTTGACTTGTATTGATATTGATTAAAGTTGAAAGGGTTGGCGAATATTGTATTACGCTCAAGAGCAGGAAGTTAAGGTATGCGAGGCTAACTCTCTATGTTTGGGAATGTTAGTTATTCTCCCTACATTACATTTCTTTTACAACGTCATTAATTGCCTCAGAAATATAGTTAAGCATAGTTCCTTGAATAATTGCAAAACTTCTATTCTCTAGCTTCGTATCTCGTCCATGACTTTCATTCTGAACGTTGTGAGCTCAGTGCGTGATCAATATAGACTTCGGTCCGATGTCCATGAGTCTTAGTCTAGATTTCTCAGCATGTCATTGACAATTGAAGTTTCAGTTTTCATAATCAGTTCAAGAATATATGTCTCAGTCTAGTCCTATTCAGTATTCCAGTATCATGTAACTCAATATGATTCAGTATTCTAGCATCACATATTGCAGTATGATTCTCAGTTCCTGAATTTAAATCCCTGAATGTTGAACTCCTATATTTGGGCCTGAGGCCGTAGTTATATGCTTTATGAATATTTGGGCCTGAGGCTGTAGTTTATGCTTTATGCATGTTTGGGCGTGGGGCCTCAGTTTATGCTTTATGCATCTTTGGGCTTGAGGCCGCTGTTTATGCTTTATGTATCTTTGGTCCTGAGGCCGTAGTTATATATACATATACTTGGGCGCGAGGCCGCAGCTTGTGCACATATTTATTGGGCCTGAGGCCGTAGTTTATTTATTTAGATAAACAAGTTGTTCATCATTCAGAAGAGGGAGTATTCATATCCTTACTTCCTTTGCTCAGTTCAGTTATCAGCTATCAGCTCCTTATCATTTCAGTTATCATTCAGTTATTAGTTATCAATTATCAGTTCAGTTTTAGTTTCAACATTTACAGTTCTTTCTCTCAGTTGCTTTACATACAAGTGCAATTAAAATGTACTGGCGTCCCTTTCGCCCGGGGCCTGCATCTCACGATGCAGGTAACGATTTACAGGTTGACGATTCAGAGCACTAGAATTCTTCTACCAGTTATTTGGTGAGCCCCAATTCTTTCGGAGTATTATTATTACTTTCTAGTCTTTCAGTATTTACAGATAGTCAGTGCTTTCAGTACTTTATTGGAGGCTTCATAGACAAGAGTAATAGTTAGACAGAGTCGCAGGTTTTTCATGTAAAGCAATTTTATCTACATATATGTTTCAGACTTAAATTAGTGTTTCTGCACTTGATTTATATCATTTCGACTTTCAGTATATCAGCATGTGTTAGTTTATCTTCTGCATTCAGTATGTTATGATATTACATTTTGATTCCGTCAGCCAGTTGGTTCGCTCGATCACATGTAGTCTGGCACCAGGTGCCGTGTTACATCCAGGCCTAGGTTCGAGGCGTGACACTCGTCTATGCATTCTTTAAAAAGTAAGACAATATAAAACATAATAATATAGTAGGAGGGGGCTGAAATAAAGTTATTTTTCTTTTTAATTTAAAATTATATACAGGGGACAGGGGGAAGTGAAAATGGAGACAGGGATTATATAGTGATAAATCGAACTCTCTCCAACAAAGTAAAAGTTCAGGTAGCAAACTAACTAAGCTACTAAGTGTAACAACTCGATCGGTTATTTCATATATTTGAGTCTCATTTCCCTTTTTGAAGCTACTCGTATGTGCATTTGTATTTTTATGACTTGCGGGGATGGTTGATATCACTTCGGGGAGATTTTGAAATGATTTGGATTAAATGGTTCTTAGTTTCGATGCTTAAGTTTAAAATATTGACCGAAGTTTGTCAATTCAAAAGTGACCTCGGAACGGCATTTTGATGGTTCCACTAGGTTTGTATGGTGATTTTAGACTTAGGCGTATACTCAAATTTAGATTTGGAGCTTGCTAGATTGGTTTGGCTTGTATTGCCAAAAATAGCAATTTTAAGGTTTAGAAAGTTCTTATGTTTGACCATAGGTTGACTTTATTTCTATCGGGTTTGAATTTTTTTTTTTGGAACTTAAAATAGGTATGTTTTGTCATTTGGAACTTGTCTGCAAAAATTGGTGTCATCCCGAGTTGGTTTGATCGGAATCGGATGTTTGGTTGTGATTCTAGCGATACTTGAGTTCATTATGAAAATTCATGTGTTTCGATGTCTGAATCATGATTTTGGATGTTATTTTGGTGTTTTGAGCGCATCAGCGAGTTTGTATGATATTTTTAGATTGTGTGGGTGTTTGGTGTGGGGCCTCGGGAGCTCGGGTGAGTTTGCGGTGTTTCATATTGGTTTGGACATGTTTCAGGTTGCTGGTTTGCCAGTGCTGCAGTTACTGCAATTGTGAGCACTAGCATTGCAATTTCAAAGAGGGAAGGGGGCTTCAAATGTCATAAATGTGACACTATGATCTCATTTGCAAAGTCAGTGCCGGGCTTGGGTAGGTCGCATTTGCGAAGAGGCTGTAACCGCAAATGCAAAGCCCATGTCCCAATTGCGACATCTATGTGAGCTAACAAGGTTCGCTTTCGCAATTACAAACCCCATTTCGCATTTGTGACATCCGCAGTTGAACAAAAGGGATAGGATTTCGGGACTTAGTCTCATTTATCATATTTTTGAACCCTATACTCTGTGGGAGGCTATTTTGGGAGGAGATTTTCATACACAACTATTGGATAAGTGATTTTGATCCATTTGTTATTACATAATTTACTATTATGAGTTTTAACATCTGATCCATGTAATTTGAATAGAAATTTTGGGAAAGTTTGACTATGGTTTGAAAAATAAAGATTTGAGATTTGAGAGTCGGATTGGACTCGAATTTGATAACCATACACATATTTCGACTTGTGGGGTTATGGATAGTCGAGATCTACCCTTCGACTCGGGCTTTGACCGGGCCAGCCTTGGGTTGGCTTATGGGGAATTGTCTAAAGATCTTAACTTTATTAATAAGAATTGGTTTCGCTTGCATTATTTGATAATATTAAATCATTTTTTACTAGATTTGAGCTGAGTGGAGGTGAATTTTAAAGAAAAAACCATTTTGAATATTGAATAGACCTAATTGAAGTAAGTATCTTATCTAAATTTGTGTGGGATAATTACCCCTTAGGACTTGATCTAAATGCACAATTCGTACTTTATGGACGAACGTGTACATGAGGTGACGAGTGTGTACACGAGCTTATGTGCTGTAATTGGACGGATTAGACTCTTAGGCTATTAAAATTCCTTGAGTTGACGTTGTTGTTTTATGAAGCAGATCTCATTGTTGATTTACTTTTTCGTACCTTCATGTTATTTTTGTAGCTTTTGTATACATTGTTGTTGAGCCGTGGGCTTTGTATAATTGTTATTGGTACTGTTGCTTGAGCAACGTTGTGGAATATAGGCATGTGGTGTGCGGTTGATTGTTGTGTTGTGATTGAGATGTGCATGCGGCGACATAAGGGTGATGTGTATATTGATGTACATGCCACAACATAAGAGGGCTTATCCGTGTGGTGTTAGTAAGGGGAAATACTTCATTGTGATGCACACGAGGCGAGATAAGGGAGCTAAAGCACGTGAAGCTATTTTGAGATAAATATTTTAAAATGTGAAGCTCATGCGATGCCATAAGGGTGAATTGTGACTTGTGATTTGTGATTATGAGATGTGGTACCTCGAGTTGATTCTTGTTGTTGTTCTTGTGATTTGTACGGCCTGATGGTTTGAACTTGAATTTCATTGTTCCTTAACTGATTTCACTTGTGTATTACTTGCTCTCGTTAATTTATCATGCTATGACATGCTTACTCTTTGTTGCCATTTATTGCTTATGCTTTCCCTTGTTAGCCCTCTTTTGATATTCTCCACAGGTTATATGTCTAGTCAGCGTCTTGACTTGAACCTCGTCAATACTCCACCGAGGTTACTCTTGATACTTATTGGGTACCGTTTGTAGTGTATCCATACTATGATTCAGCACATTTTTGTGCAGATTCATGTATCTTTGAGTGTGCCGGGCGTTAGTGAGCTAATTTCGAGATCGCGATGGAGACTTCAGGGTGTCGGTTATTTAGCCTGCAAGTCTTGGAGTCACCTTCTGCTAATCTTCTTGCTGCTATTTATTGTATTTCCAAACAATATTGTGTTTTGAGATTTTGCGCATACACTTTATAGAACTTATGACTCGCTAGCACCGGTTTTGGGATTTGTGTGACTTTGTATTTTCGCTTTTGGTTTTGTTAAAACATTTTTCAGGTTTCATAACTATTTAAGTATGTGTTTAGTTCTATTGATTTTGCTATGTGATAGATTTACCTAGTTCCAGGAATTAGGTGTCATCACAGTTCTAAAAGTGAGGTTTTGGAATCGTAACACTAAGATTCCCGAAGTAAAATTCTTGAGATTTGTGGTCTATTTTTTACCCTCTGTGCATCTTTGTATGCTATTACATCTGTCTTATTTTGCCCTATTTTATTGGATAATCAATTGACTAAAGTATTTCGTCAAGATTTTTTTTATTTATCCTTTGCTTTCGACTGTTAAAAATCACTTCTTCTTTTTTTTTATAAAAAGAATATATTAGGCCATGTTGCTCCCAAACGCACACGCAAGTATACGTGGCCGACAAGTAATATAGGATTTTGAAGTCTAGATATCGTATCCACAGGGACTTATATCAACTACTTACTAACATACCAATATTGTTATTCAGTCAAGCTAAATTCAAGTTCAAGAGTTTAATTATGCTAAATTACAATTCTAAGTAATAATTAAATGATCAAGTAACTAGTTGATTGTTGTTTATTCAGTAGGGACAAGTATTCCAGGGTTGTGATCGATTTACCAATCGTATTGTGTTCGAATTAACTCTCCCTTTCATATAATTCACTCATGGTTGCTAATTAATCGATAAATGCTCTCATAGCCTTCTTCTGAAGTACTACTCGCCTATTCTCAATAGATTTACGGCTATATTCCTATGAAATCAATCTATTAAGAACGTAATAAGATTACAATATTTAATTAAGCACGGTGATTAGGTATATTCCTATCCCAACCACAAACTGCTCCCCCTAAGGGTTAAGATCATGCTCTCTTCAACTCGTCTCTAATCTAAACATGGCTTTCCCAAGCATAGCATAGATAGTAGATATAACCTAACTGCTGGCCAGACAATTAAGCAATTAAACACAGAATTGAAGAAACAACCATATGTTGGTGAATTATAATCAAGGTTAAGTTAATGTTAAACAACAATATTCATGGCAAATCACAACCCCAGAACAATGGGTGTTTAGCCACTCATAATATAATCACAAAATAGCATAGGTTTTGAATCAATTGAAAATACTAGAAAAAGATTGAAGAAAACTGAGAATTCTTCGCTTCCTCACGATCCGTGTGTGTTTTTCTTCCAAGGTGGCGTCTCCCTTCAAAAATAGGTTTGGTCTTCCTTTTATACGTGTTGGGTAGGTCTAGGGCCGAAAATAACCTCGTCCCAGGTGAAATTGGACAAACTTGCGTCACCAGCGCCCTGGGTAGCGCCAGGCGCCCACCAGGGCGCTGCCTCAAATAACTCTCTGTCTCCAACGCCACAGGTGGCGCCAGGCGCTACCTGTGGCGCCCAAATGCCCGGATTTGTCCGGCTTTGTTCGTTTAGGCTCAAATCTTGCGCGTTTCGCCCCCAATTGCTCCCGACTCATTCCTACACATAAAAACACTTCAAATTAATATAAATCATCGCATTTAACATACCCATTTCACGAAACAAGAGTCAAATATGAGGCGATATACATAGAAATATATATATGCTTTACGCTAAACATCCACACCCCACACTTAGACTCTTGCTCTTCCTCGAGCAATGGGACTATCTAACAACCTCCCAACTACGTACAAACTTCATATCGTAGGAGAGCACTCGAACATTTAACCACACACTATACCCTTGACCACGATGAATAGCGGCATGCAAGCATGAACACACGAAAATTCACATTTTTCTCACTAAGCATACCCAAGTATAATACTTCGATTCAATATATTTCAACTACCTATTCGTCACCACCCAACCTCAAAAGTCGACTTGCAACCACTAAGCATCCTCAATTCATGCACTTACCCAACAAGAAGGTTTACAACATTACCAATCATTCATGAGATCATGTGCCCTCACCAACAAATAAAAGAGTGAATATAGATAGTCCACACATTCAAATATGCTTTTGAATATAGATTAACGACATCGCACAATTGAACAAAATTTGCTCACTCTCACAAAGAATTCATATGCTTCTCGTGGTCGTACTATAAGCTTGCCCGTAGTGTAGATCTCTACTAATTTAAGCTAGCCAAATCTAGGATCACTTAGGACTTTTATGGTTGTAATGTAGGCTAAGGGACGGGTAGGATATATTTAGAAATAGTGCTAACCCTCCTAAGCACTTTAATACACTACATTCACAATTCAAGCACCTTTTCTTCTCAACCAATTCACTTGCCTTATACACATAGCTCTCTTTTTCAATTAAGCACTTCTATATTTCCACTAGTACAAATCAATAAGAATTGGAAGTGTTTTCTACATACTTTCACTATCATTTTTTTCTTTGTTTTTTTTTTCTTCTCTTTTCTTCACACACTCCATACGTTAAAGCTCATCGGCTAGTGACTTTCGATTTCAACTTTACTGCACCAACGGGCCCTTCCATAGTTCCACTCAAAAAGTACTCCCCAATCTCTAACCCTACTTCTTTTAGCGACTAAGTGCCTTAGGAGGTAAAGGTTCAATCAAGATCAAATTAAGAACAAAATAGAGGTATGGCTTGTAACATGGGTGCCAAAGAAATGGTCTATAGGCTCAAAGGGGCTAGCAACGAAAAATTTTATTTTTATGTGACAAGCACATCCATGATCAAGCAAGAAAATGCCTATGTCATCTCCAATATTAGCCCAACTTACAATTTCGCTTCAATTAACACACGGGGCAAGTTCTAGACTACACAGGATAGCACAAAAAATCACAAATCCTTACTTACACATTGCACATGACTCAATCGAGACGATTCTGTTCAACTCTCAAGTCAAGCAAGCACACATAATTGAGAAATTTAAGTAATATTGCACTATATGGCACACAAGTCAGACAACTAAGAAAAGGCGTCATTATATAGGCTATTTCCTTTACTTAGGCTTAACAATTCAAATCAAATAAACGGGAAAACAGAATGTATGTCATAGCCTAATGTGCCAGCATCAACCATGTCAATGAGTATCTCAGAACGACTCAGTTTCTTCCTAAACTACTCCTACAAAGAAATTAAACCGCCCGGTTCGAACTACATCCTTGGAAAAGAACCGGTGCCTTAAGAAAAACCAAGGAATACTACCTAACTATCCGAAGAGATGAAAATATTTTTATATTTTTAATCAAACTTTATCCCTCAAGAAAATTGTCCAACAGATCCATCGTCGGGAAAAGTCCGAGCTTTTTCCAAAAAAAAATTAAAAATTTCTCTTTATACATAATATACAATTACAACACATGTATTCCTCCCACCCCACACTTGAACAATGCATAGCCCTCGATGCAAGTAAAAATGTAAAACAGAGTAGGGTGAAAAGAAAAACTCCCTGTCAATCAGTGCCGGTGTCATCAGCATCCAATCCGAAAGGCACCAAAGTCATAGGCCCTGTAGCACCATCGCCATCCTCATCCTCAGTATCTGAGCCCTGGGCAGTGTTGGTGTCCTCCGACGGGTGAACGGGGCTGCCAGGTGCAATCCCCAACATCTCCTTGGACGCGCTGGACAAGTCATCGCGCAAATGCAGATGCTCCTCGTCGGTAATGCCGGCCCTACTCATGAGCAAGTTCAAAGCGTTATAGATATACCTGTTAAAGTTCTTTCCATTCGAGCAGCGGGAGTGAGTTTGGACGATGTCTCCAAAATAGATTTGATGTCCATAAGCCCTGACGGCGCCTCCACCACGTCATCATGTCCGGGATACTTTGGCACTCTGCGAGACATCACATATTGAGTCAGTAGATTGCCAAAGAAGAACCGCCCAATCTATCGCCCAAACCTGGTGCGGGCCATCTCACTGAGCATGATTTTAGCGACATTAATTGGTCGGCCGGTCATCAAAGAGAAGATGAGACACACTCTAGCGCGAATACAATCACTCTGTGCTCCGCCGGCATTAGTCTCGCCTACACAAAGTTCTGCCATACCTTGGCATTGTTGTTGAAGTCTGTACGAACCATGGAGAGATATATGTTGCCCTGCTTCCGTAGCCACTTAGCATTAGAATCGACGCCACAAAGAGTGTGACGTATTAGCTCATATTTCGGCCTTTGGATCAAGCGTTGGAGTCTCCTTGGGTCGGCATTCTCAACCCCCAAATAGTCACACAAATCCTCCCTGCCTAGCAGCACATCCTTTCCTAGGACATGTGAGGTGGAGCTGCAATAATTCCAGTTCGCATACAGCTCTCGCACCATGCTCAGGTTTGCAGGCCCCGGTCATTCCAAGAACTTGTCCATCCTTAGAGCTCGCAGCCTGGCAAGTATATCCGGGAATTTTCTCTCTAAGGCTGCGGTATTAATCCCCATCTCAGAGACGTACCGTCCCGCCGGCACGAAGTCCCGATGCCAAGCAATAGCAGCATCATCAACCAAGCCCAAACGAGGCCTCGGCCTTAATGGCACTTGCTGGGATCCCTCGGCAACCTGTTTCCCTTTGGATGGCCGTGAAGAGCTTTCTCCCTGTTTGCGCTTTTTGGTCACCGGAGCGGTGGTGGAGGATTTTCCAATGCCTTTGCCTTTGCTAGTGCCATCACGAGCCATAATATCCTGCAACACAAGTAAACATGAATGTGAGAAAGGTTCAAGACATATGCCTTAGGTTGGCATGCAAGTCGTCAAATGACCCCACACTTAAAACCGAAGGCATAAATACAAGTGTTGCACCTCAAAACTATGGGTACTAAAGACTTCCCCATGCGACACAATAATGATTGATCATGGCAACGTGAATACTCAATAAGGTCAACTAAAGGCATAAGGTCGGCACCTTTTGCAAATACTAGAGTATGCTAAATTAGGCTAACTTACAAGATTCTACAACATACAACATACAAAAGCAATGGTGTAAGAACATGTCCTTCATCAAAGCCACATCCCCCAACTTGTAAAAGCATCCCTAGACACCCTACACTTAGCCCAAATGCATACACAAGTGCATCCGGTTACTCAGACTTCACCGGTTCACAAAAGTTTTCTCTCAAGCATTTAAACAAACACAATGTGGGCATGAAGTGTGTTCTTGTATTTCAACAATGGCGGAACATGATGGCCCTCCCAATTTTCAATGAAGTAGAGGGAATTCTAGTTTACTACTTCGAATAGACATGAAGCACACAAATTTCGACCAAACAACACACCCACCATAAAGGTGTCATAAGAACTACAAGAAGGAGTGGGACACGATAATATGAACCTATGGGGAATTGGTGGTCTTGGGGATGGGAGTTTGGTTAACTACTAATGAAAACACATATTGAAATAGAAGAGAAGAAGAATAACATACCTAGAGAAGGAGTGCGACAGAGAATGAAAAATTGAAGAAATTTTCGTGAAGAAGAAGAAGAAGACGCGGCAGAGCTGCGTTTATGTTTTGGTTCTTTTGTTTGTTTGTGTTTGGGTGGGTTTGGGCAAGGGTTTGGGTATTAATATTAGTGTAAATGGGTATTTGGGTTGGGTTAAATGGATATGGGTTGAGAATAAAATAAAATAAAATAATTTAAAAACTTACCTGACCCCCCCCCCCAGCTAGCGCCTCGCGCCCTCCCTGGCGCTGGGGGTCTTGAACTTTCTGCCTGCAGCGCCCCAGGCAGCGCGGGGCACTGGCCTGGGCGCTGTTCACACTATAGTCTTTTTTTTTTGAATAAATATGCCGATCCCCCGAGCCTTATATATACCCAATTTACACGTCCTACACCATTACATCTAATATTTCTATACCTATAAATGAAGTGCAATACTCTATCTAATCTAAAAAAAATAAATTAAGAAGTTAAACTAGGAAAGCGATAAAAATTGGGATGCCTCCCAACAAGCGCCTGATTTAACGTCGCAGCACGATGTAGAGTCTCGCTTACTCGTCAGCGAGTACAACCTTGGTCTTCTCACGATTAATCATTCCTCCCCAATAATGCTTGACTCAATGACCATTCACCAAGAATTTCCAATCACTATTTAAAGCTCGCAGCTCGATTGCACCATAAGGAGTGACTCTCACCACCTCAAAAGGACCTGACCATCTCAATTTTAGCTTCCCAGGGAATAGCTGTAGTCTAGAATTGAATAATAACACCTGTTGGCCTGGCTCAAATTGACGCGGCTTGATATGCTTGTCATGCCATCTTTTTGTCTTTTCTTTATATAGCTTAGCACTTTCATAAGAGTGCAGCCTGAATTCATCTAACTCATTCAACTGCATAAGTCTTTTCTCGCCTGCGGCCTCAAGGTCCATGTTCAGCTTCTTAATAGCCCAGTATGCCTTGTGTTCTAGTTCAACGGGTAGGTGACATGCTTTCCCATAAACCAGCTTGTAAGGGGACACTCCAATTGGCGTTTTATATGTTGTCCTATATGCCCAGAGGGCATCATCCAACTTTGCAGCCTAATCTTTCCTATTCACACTCACCGTCTTCTCTAATATTTCCTTGATTTCTCTGTTTGACACCTCAGCTTGCCCACTTGTCTGTAGATGATATGCTGCTGCAACTCTGTGGCGAACTCCATATTTAGCTAGAAGGTTATTCAACAATCGATTGCAAAAATGAGTCCCTTCATCACTGATTAAAGCACGTGAAGTCCCAAATCTCGAGAATATGTTCTTTTTCACAAACGCAGCTACCACCACGGCATTATTCATTGGCAAAGCAATTGCCTCCACCCATTTTGACGCGTAGTCAACTGCTAGCAAAATGTATTTGTTTTCTCTGGACGGTGGAAATGGCCCCATAAAATTTATCCGCCACACATCAAAAAGCTCAACTTCTAGAATGTTGTTTAAAGGCATCTCATGCTTCCTTGTGATTGTTCTCGTTCTCTGACATTGGTCACACTTCTTAACGAATGCATGGGCATCCTTGAATAAAGTCTGCCAAAAGAGACCGGATTGTAGCACCTTTGCAGCTGTTCTATCTCCTCCATGATGCCCCCCATAAGGTGATGCATGACAATCATGCAATACTAATTCCCCCTCTTTTTCAGGAATGCATCTTCTCATCAATTGATCAGCACATTGCTTGAATAAGTAGAGCTCATCCCAATAGTAGAAGTTCATGTCATGTTAAAACCTCTTTCTAGCTTCAGATTTGATTTCGGGAGGTAGTACCCCACTCACAAGATAATTCACATAATCTAAGTACCATGGGAGAGGGTCATGGGTTATAGTAAAAAGTTGCTCATCAGGAAATATTTCTTTAATTTGGCCACCCTCCTCTACGTGATCGTGATTTTTCAACCGTGACAGATGGTCAGCTACTTGGTTCTCTGTCCCCTTTCGATCTCGTATTTCTACATCAAATTCCTTCAGCAATAAAACCCAGCGCATCAATCTAGCCTTAGATTCTTTTTTTGTAAACAAATACCTGATTGTTGCATGATCGGTATGGACTATGACTTTCGTCCCCACCAAGTATGCCCGAAATTTCTCAAAGGCCCACACTACAGCTAAAAGCTCCTTCTCCATGGTGGTGTAATTCAGCTGTGCATCAACAAGAGTCTTACTTGCATAGTAGATGGAGTAAAACACCTTGTCCTTCCTCTGGCCTAGCACTGCCCCAATAGCAAGGTTATTCGCATCACACTTAAGTTCAAATGGTAAGGACCAATCAGGTGCCACGATAATGGGAGCACTCACCAACTTCTTTTTAAGTTCTTCAAATGCTTTGAGGCAAGCATCATCAAAGTTTAAAGTGACATCTTTTTCAAGCAGCCTGCATAAAGGAGTAGCAATTTTAGAAAAATCTTTAATAAAGCGCCGATAGAAACTCGCGTGTCCCAAGAAACTCTGGACACCCTCCAAGGAAATAGGTGGACGTAATTTTTCAACCGCCTCCACCTTCGCTTTATCAACTTCAATGCCGGTCCTAGATATTTTGTGACCCAACACTATGCCTTCTTGTACCATAAAATGGCACTTTTTCCAATTCAATACCAAATTTGTCTCTTCACAACGGGCTAGCACCTTGCTTAAATTCCTCAAGCAATCATCATAAGAGGACCCAAAGACTAAAAAATCATCCATAAACACTTCCACGAATTTTTCCACCATGTCAGTGAAAATAGCCATTATACACCTCTGTAAAGTGGCTGGTGCATTACAAAGTCCAAATGGCATTCGCTTGAAGGCGAAAGTGTCATAAGGACAAGTAGAAGTAGTCTTCTCCTGATCCTCTTGGCATATGACAATCTGATTGTATCTTGAGTAGCCATCAAGGAAGCAGTAATATTCATGCCCGGCTAACTTATCTAGTATTTGGTCGATGAATGGAAGTGGGAAGTAGTCCTTGCGAGTTGCCTTGTTGAGCCTTCTCATCGATGCAGACTCTCCATCCCGTAACAGTGCGAGTGGGGATTAGCTCATTCTTCTCGTTCTCAACTGCAGTCATTCCTCCCTTTTTGGGCACACATTGAACCGGGCTTACCCAAAGGAAAAATGATACCTGCATCGAGCAACTTGATTACTTCCTTTTTCACGACCTCTTTCATGATGGGATTTAATCTCCTTTGCTGCTCCACACTGGGGCGGTGTCCGTCCTCTAAAAAGATTGTATGCATGCATAATGATGGACTAATACCCTTGATGTCAGCTATAGTCCACCCAATGGCCTTTTTATACTCGCGGAGGACTCTGAGGAATTTTTCTTCTTGAGTGCTGGTCAAACTGGATGAGATAATCACTGGCAGTGTCTCAGAATTCCCCAAATAAGCATAGCACGGATGCACGGAAAGTGGCTTGAGTTCTAGCCTTGGAGCCTCCTCAATAGATGGCCTGGGAAGGGTCAGAGTGACAGGCCTTTCCAATTCTTCAAACTTTCTGAACCCCTGGACATAACTGCAGGACATATCTAGTACTTGCTCAATTTCTCCCATCGTTTCATCTTCACTATTTTTCACATCCCCAATCAATACTCGTTCAACAGGATCTACAGGGCTCATATAGGGCCTAATGATGTGGAATCACTCTCCATCACAGAGATCATGGATAATTCCTCATAGTGGGTTGGCAACCTGAGCGCTTTATAAACATTGAATACCTCTACTCGGTTACCTACTCTCATCCTCATCTTTCCTTCGCAAACATCAATAATAGCTTGGCCCGTGGCTAAGAATGGACGCCCCAAAATAAATGGGACTTCCTGATCGGGCTCGTAGTCCAGGATAATGAAATCAGCAGGGAATATGAAAGAACCCACTTGAACTAGCATATCTTCAATCACTCCCTCAGGATGAGCAAGGGAGCGATCAGCTAACTGTAAGATAACTGTTGTTGGGCATGGATCACCCAACCCCAACTGTCTGAACACCGATAGCGGCATCAAATTGATGCTTGCTCCAAGATCACATAAAGCTCACCCAACAGCATGTTTACTAATTGAGATTTGGATAGTGAAACTACCTGGATCCTTCAATTTTTTAGGCAACTTACCTTGAATTCTGGAACTGCACTCCTCAGTGAGTGCCACAGTCTCAAACTCGGTTAGCCTCCTTTTATTTGCCAGAATGTCCTTGATGTACTTTGCATATTTGGGTACTTCTTGTAAGATGTCAACTAATGGAATATTAATTTGCACCTGCTTCAAGATATCAAGAAACTTTTCATATGCGGCATTATCTCTTAATTTCTGCAATGTTTGAGGGAATGGAGGTGGTGTCCTTGCAACCAATTGTGGGAGTTGCTCAGCCACTGCCTCTTCAGCTGGCTTCTCAGGTTACTTAGCTTTCTCTGAGGTCGATTCTATAGTGGTTGGCCTCTAATTAAAAATCACTTGTTTCCTCTTTTTAGGCTGAACTTCTTATAGTTGTCTCCCATTCCTCAACGACAGGGCATTAAGGGCCGCCCTAGGATTTGCTTCAGTGTCACTTGGAAGAGCTCCAGCTGGTCTAGTGTTTTGAGCACCGGCAAGCTGTCCCATTTGACGCTCCAAATTTCTCACTGTTGTGGTGAGGGCTTGATATTCGGTCCTGAACTGTTTATTGTCAAGCAACAACTGCTTCAACAATTCATTCCCATTCTCTTCTACCTGTTGAGGTTGCTTTTGAGGTTGATTGAAATTTCCTTGGGGTCTATAATGATTCTGATTCGGCTGATTTCCACCCCATGAGAAGTTGGGATGATTCTTCCAATTTGGGTTATAAGTATTCCCATATTGGGCATTCTGATTCATTGTACCCCTGCTCTGCTGTCCCACATAGTATATAGATTCTGGATTCGTGGGGCACATGTCACTCATATGGTTGTCACCACATAGTTCGCAGCAAAGAGACATCTATTGTACATGCTGCCTCTATTGTGCCTGTTGCATTGTCATTCTATTCATATCGTTTGCCAATTTTTCCATCTCAGCTCTCATGGCCGAGAAGTCATCAAGCTCAATTAACCCAGCCGCCTTCTGTTTACTTGCCTTGCGTGAATCCCCATCTCGTTGCCAGTTATGATCATTAGCAGTGAAGTTATTCAGCAAGGGTTGAATTTCACTATATGGTTTCACCATGCAACTACCTCCACAAGCTGGGTCAAGATTCATCTTCGAGACCTCATCTAATCTATCAACAAAAGTGTGTCTCAATACCTCATCAGTCTGACAGTGTTGCAGGCAATCTCTAAGCAACTTCTTGTATCTTTCCCAGGCTTGACGAAGTGTATCTCCATCTGATACGCTCAAATTACACCTTAATAAATATGTAAGCGGTCGATGTCAAATATAATAACCCAACAAGGTTGGGATCGAATCCCACAGGGAATAGGTGTGAAAAGTTTACTTGATTAGCGTATTACTCAACTCAGTCTTAATTCTATCCAGGTAATCGTAACAAAAGTATGAATTGAACTTAGTTTTTAAAATAAAATCTAATTGCAATATTGAAAATATGAATAATATGATTAAAGAAACCAAGGTTGTGTCCCCCTTAATGAAGTGTAATGCTATCGATGTCAATATGATATATTTCTAACGGAAGAATCTTTTGATATGCAATTGATGTCTAATTGACTACCCATTATTTTCCAATAGTTGGGTAATATATCCTCTTTATGATTTTTCCAAATATAAAAGAGTTGTGATTAAGAATAATCTATTTATGCCAAATTAAAACCCACTTATTCCTAAGCGATTTTATTAAACAAGCTGTAAAGCCTTGAGTCTTTGATATTTACTTCTACCAAATTCTACCCCGCTTTCCCAAGCAAAGATGGAATTTAGTGGCGTTTGTTAATGTTTGCAACCACCAATAATTGTTAAGGAATGAGAAGTAAATAAATATCAATCAACCGTTAAATATATATTCAATATCAAACACCCAATAACATCACACCCATTTAGGATTCACAACCTTAATGTTTAAAATTAGCTACTTATACTAAAATCTGAAATCAAACGAATATTAATTGTCATGACGCTTACAAAGTAGAAGATTATTGAACCAAAAACTTCCAAGAGATAAGAATATTCAAGCCTTGTACTTTCTGCTCCAAAGTCTGACAAGATATCCCCCACATAACCCTAGTACACCTATTTATAGAGGCCCAAAAATCAAGGTAAAAATTCAGACTGATCTGCCCCGAAGTCAAAAATGCGACCACATTTCTGTCGCATAACAGAAATGTGGTCCGCAATTTTGACACGTCTATCGCAGATATCAACCCTAGGTTTGCCTTCATCGCATCCATGGTTTGCGGTCCGCATTGTAGAAATGTGACCGCATCTTGCATCGCGGTTTCATCCTTCAGTAGACTTCATGCTTGGTTTGCGGTTGCTTATGCGGCTTGCATACTAGTTATGCGATCGCAGATGTGATCGCATTTCTGACTCTGAACTTCGCCCAGGACTCTGCTTTGGTCTGCAATCTCCGTGTGCAATTCTGCGGCTCGCATACCAGTTATGCGATCGCCTATGCGACCGCATTCTAGACATGACATTTTGCCTAGAAGTCTGTCTTGATCTGCGATCTTGATGTGAATTTTGCGGCTCGCATTTGATGTTTGCGATCGCATATTCACCTCTGTGATGCTTTTCTGCTCTTTCCTTGTCTTTATGTGGCTTTTTAAATTCTTTTCCATGCTCTTAGGTCCTTAACCTTCTTATACTGCAAAAACACTAAAATTACATAAGTACCTAAGGGAGTTGCATGTAAAACAAGTTAAAATCTAAGCAATTAGTATGAAAATGTGCCGAAATTCTCCGGCACATCAACACCCCCAACTTAAACTCTTGCTTGTCCTCAAGCAACTAAGATGACACTATCCTATCCTTGACTCCATCTAAAAGACATGAAACAATAGTGACCATGGACGGTGTTTGTTGTTAGTATTTCAAGCATGCATCTTCGAGTGTTTTACCCTTCCTGAATCATCGATATATACAAGGAAAACTAATCAACTTGTGAACTTTGAGCGTCAGACAACATGACAAAACAACTTCATATCTAATGAACATAAGAATCTAAGAGCCCTAAACGGTCAAATTTCCACAAAAAAGGCCGAGCACGTACTCTTCANTAAAATCTAAGCAATTAGTATGAAAATGTGCCGAAATTCTCCGGCACATCAACACCCCCAACTTAAACTCTTGCTTGTCCTCAAGCAACTAAGACGACACTATCCTATTCTAGACTCCATCTAAAAAAACATGAAACAATAATGACCTTGGATAATGTTTGTTTTTAGTATTTCAAGCATGCATCTTCGAATACTTTACCCTTCCCAAATCATCAATATATTCAAGGAAAACTAATCAACTTGTGAACTTTGAGCCTCAGACAAAGTGACTAAATGCTACCCTCAGCTGAGTGCACTTATGTTTTACTCAAAAACTCAACTTCTGTTCAACCTCGCAGTTCATGTGCCCTCACTAGAAAGAAAGTCCCAAAATCACAATATTTATAATGACAACACAAAGGGACTAATTCGCAAATACACTCACTCTCAGAAAAGAATTTCAAGTGTTACCACATACCATACCATAGGCTTGCCCTTATTTTAATTCGTCGCTTACTTCTAAGAACGCTCGGTTGGAGATCACATAAGGACCTTTTAAGCATGTAATATAGGTTTAGGGAAGGGTAGTATAAGTATTTAGATATAAGTGACTACATCCTCCTTGAAAACTAATGACATTTTCTTCTTTTTTTACACTTTGTTTCTTTTCAAACCCCATAGCCGCATTGGCATCTAGTTCCCAATATGGAACCACCTTAAATACCTCTCTAATTTCCTTCAAACCTCCATAATTACAAATACAAACATATATCTATTTTTCTTTTCTTTTCTTTTCTCTTTTTTTATTCTGGAGCTTTCATAAATTCATATTAGCACTTTGAGGTATATGCTCTTACCCTCACTGTATAACCTTACCCATTTCCATTTTGACCCAGACCCCCAACTTAGGCTTTTAGCCTAATTATTAATGTTCAAGGATGAACGGGTTCAAAAGAGGTAATTATTTTACAAAAAGAGAAAGGTTTGTAATGAGGAGGCCAAAGAAAAGGTTAAAGGCTCAAATAGGGCACTAGTGATATTATTTATACAGAGGTAGCCTTGAAAGGCTAAAGAGGTTTCACAAATAAAACAAAGAATGCCTAAGATCATCTCTCCAACTAAGTGTAATTATTATAAGCATCGAAAAACCAACTGGGCAAGTTCTAGATGGCAGAAGCAAACACAAGAACTATATATACAAAGAGCTCACACACATGGCACACAAACTGTTTGGTTAACATAGTTTAAAGCCATAGAGTTAACATTTGGCAACTCAAGGCTTTCTTCATATATAAATACATAACTCTAGGTAGATATAGAGTCACAGAGTGAGCCTCAAGTTCACACAGTTGATCTATTGAAAAGGTATAATCTATATACAGACACACATGCTTGATACTAGACAATTACACCAGCCCGGTCAACATGTTTCATTTTACTGTCCTGGTTCTACTATTACACCCTTGAAAAAGAACGCGGCAAAGAAAAAACAAGGGGAATTTTATTTCTAATCACTAAAGATGGAAAACTATCTACTAATTAAAGACAACTTATGTACAGAAATCATGAAGCACTAGTATATATTACAGTTACTAATGTCGCAAAAATAAAACAATACAGACCAAAAATACAGATAAGGCTACCACCCCCAACCGAAAGCATGCATTGTCCCTAATGCATATGAATATAAAGTAGAGTTCAAGGGGCTCCCTGGGGCGCACTAAGCCCTATGGGAATCAGTAGCCGGTTGACCCTCTGCTACCGAAGGAGGGATGTTGGACTGGTCGGGATCTAGAGTTGGGGCCTTTGAGCTGCTAGCCTCGCCCGCTGATGGTTGAGTGGCCGATGGATCTGCATGGGCGGCCAAATTTGCTAACGAATGTTGTATGGCCCGCTGAATGTTTACTTGCCCCTCATCCTCCACTGTAGGAGTAGCAATCTGCTTGCCCTTCTCTTGAGGGCCTTCATCCTCCTCGGACCATGACTCCTCCTTTTCTGCCTCTTCACCCTCTGACTCTGAAGAATGTCTGGATGTCTCCTCATCATGGATATCAACATGTACCGGAGGAGGTGGAGGTTGGGACATTCTGGCAGTCGGAGGTGTAATGTCTGCCATCAGAGTTGTGAAGTCTAAGCCCAGGTCTGATGCAGCCGTGTCTGCTCCTTGATCACCCTCTTTGGGGAGGAAGGATGATAGGTCGAACTCCAAATTTTGCATTTTCTGGAGTTCGGTCTTCATAGACGCCACCTCTTCTCTTAGCTGAGGTAAACCCCTAACCTCGCCTCGCTCAATCTTTTCAACCCTGCCTCGAGCTTGTGCAAGCGATCCCCAAACAATGTTTGTTGTTGTTGGAGAGCTGTCACTAACGTTTGTATCGGAGTCAAGGCTTGTTTGATAAGGTTAGGCAAGGTTTTCAAGAGCTGGTCTGCCTTGGCATTGGCATGCTGGGCCATGAGACCAAACCTTGAGAGGGCTGGCAGTGCAGACGAAGGCTGATCGGTGGTGGACTTAGAGGCAGGCTCTGAAGCAGAAGTGGAGGCCTCTAGAACAAGGGAGGTACAGGAGTCTGGGAGTCAGGGTCCTGGAGTGGAGTCTCTGGTGGGGCAGCAACATCACTGATACATGTGATGTCTATATCCCTCGTCTCCTTTTCAGTTTTATCAGATTGTTGCATGAGAGGCACGTTCACAGCTTTACAGAGAGCTGTGATCAAACTCGAAAATGGAAGTGAGGTAGCACGCTGCATTGCCCGGATACCGATTTCCTGGAAGATTAAAGCCCCCACATCAATTTTCATACCGGCCATGATGTATGCAATGAGAAGAGCTTTCTCAATGCTTATATTAGTTTCGTTCCTGGACGGTATCAAACGGGAGGTGACGAAGCTTAGCCAAAATCAACCCTCCCTTCTGAGATCCTCTTTATATATCTTCTTTCCAGGATTTTTCCAACCAGGGGTCCCCTTTGCAATGACTGACTCTATCCACCCACACTCATTCTCTCTATTTCAGTACTTGGCATCGTACTCGGCTGTGCCTGTTTGCCAGTCGGGGGAATATATTTCATTAATGTCTTCACTGTTGCAGAACACATTCTTTCCCCGAACAAGTATGATGCCAGTAAACACTTTGTTGCATTTGTGGTGCGCCGTCCTTGAAGCTCCATAAGATGCATAGAACTCCCGGACCAGTGACTCATTGAACTCCTTAGGAGCCTCAGTGAAGCACTCCCATTTTCTCACTTTTATATTGTCGAGAATGTGGGGGTACTGTTCTTGGAGGCCATTTACGCTCAACTGCTTCTCACCCAGTATTTTTCTTTTGGTGAGTCCCTCTCTAAACAGTTCCCTTGAGCCTTCGACCCCAAATCGGAGATGGAAGTCATCTCCATGTTTCCGTCTAGCCTCAGCCTGTAGATTGACTGAGGGCAAAAGGTCCCCCTCATCAGACTGGGAGGTGCTTGGCATATTTGATTCTGTTCGCACACGTTTTGGCTGTGACGTGTGACAACCGGATGGTTCCCTTTTCCTTGCGACATGGTTTTGAGGTGCCAATATCTGTATAAGGGTAAAATGTGAGCGACATTGTAAGCAAAAGGGAAAAGAAAATAGAAGAAAGCAACAACAGGTAAATGAATGCGACATGGTTTGCTGTTGCATAACCACTATGGGAACCGCAAACTAGTCGCAAACTTGACTGTGTAATACTGGGACTCAGTCTGCGATGGATTATGCGATCGCAGAACCACTATGCGAATAGCATAATCATCACAGAATTTACTTGCACAAACACAAATAAGAATAACAAAAATGCGATCGCAAAGTCTTCCGCAAAGTGGGAATTGCAATCGCAAAACAAACGCAGATGTCAAGGTTATAATAGGGTGTTCTGTTCAAGTATGTGGTGCCTTTGCGGTTCGCATAGTGATTATGTGACCACAAATGGCACAGCATTTGTCATCATCTTCAGGAGACTAGGGTTTAAGGATGCGGCCAAAATGCGAACCACATTTTGATTTTGTGGGCCACAAATGCCTTTGGTCTCACGATTCAGTTCATCCCCCAAACAATGGCAGTCCTAGATCTCTCTACCCATCACCCCAGAAACAACCAAGCAAGTACGATTAGCAACAAAATCGAAAAAATGCAGAATGAAAACTAAAGGAAAACACAGCAAAGATAGGAGCGACCATGAGGAGATCAGGACACATACCAATGACAAAAGACTACAAGAAGTATGGAGATTTTAAACAGGTCTTTGTCCTTGGTACGATTCGAACTGTACTTGCTACTGGTCGTTCCTTTCTCTGTTCGTTTTTTCATTTTTTTAATGTTGTTTTGCGCTATTTTGAAGGATTAAAAGATGAGAGAATGCGGCGTCTTACCTGGCATTGTGCGATGGAAAAGTCACCACATAACACATTATGCGATCGCATACGTGTTACGGGGTGGGTTCTGCTGAAAGGGTATCAATGCGAGGCACAATGCGATCGCATAACATAAATGCGGTCCGCATAATGAATTACCTTATCGCATTTTTGTCAACAATTTAAGCCAAACTTACTGCTTCAGTTTGCGATTGAAATGCGGTTCGCATAGTGAAACTGCGGTCCGCAAAGTTGATTACCTTGTCGCATTTTTGTCAACAATTTGAGCCAAACTCACTGCTTCGGTTTGCGATTGAAATGCGGTTCGCATAGTGAAAATGCGACCGCATTTGTGCAGCAAACTTCACACAGTGGTTTTTCTTCCCTTTTGAGGCATTCCTTCCCAGTATTGTGGCCCTTTTGAATCTCCTGCATTCTAACACACCCTTCAAATTGCTTGATATAAATCTATCTATCAAAAACATAAAGAAATTTACAACAAAATAAATGTTACCACACATGGGTTGCCTTCCATGAAGCGCTTGATTTAATGTCGCAGCACGACGAAGTTGAGACTCCTCTGAATTTACTCAATGGTTGGGCACGGACCATCTTTGAGAGCCAGCTACTCCACCAAATGCTTCTCACCATCTGAGCCCAAGTAGTGATTGACTCTTTGGCCATTCACTTTGAAAGTTCGGAGCCCATCTTCCGATGCTAATTCTATGGCTACAAAGGGAGAGACATCGACTACTTTGAATGGACCAGACCATTTCGATTTTAGCTTGCCCAGAAATAACTTGAGTCTGGAGTTGAAAAGCAACACCAAGTCACCCGCCTTGAATTCTCTTTTCAGGATTTTCTTATCATGGACAAACTTCATTCTCTCTTTATACACAGCTGCACTTTCATAAGCATGGAGACGGAATTCCTCCATTTCATTCAATTGTGTCAACCTCAAAGTTGCAGCTTCTACCCAGTCCATGTTCAATCTTTTTAAGGCCCACATAGCCTTGTGCTCCAGTTCCACAGGTAGATGGCAAACTTTTCCAAAAACTAACCGATACGGAGACGTACCAATGGGAGTCTTGTATGCTGTGCGATATGCCCACAGTGCATCATCTAGCTTCTTCGACCAGTCGGTCCTGTTTGCATTAACCGTTTTTGCTAGAATGCTCTTTATTTCCCAGTTGGAAACCTCCACTTGCCCGCTTGATTGCGGATGATAGGGTGAGGCTACCTTGTGCTTGACACCGTACTTTTCAAGGAGAACTTTGAAGGCTTTGTTGCAGAAATGAGACCCCCCATCACTAAGAATGGCTCCGGGAGTGCCATACCGAGTGAAAATGTTCTTCTTTAAAAATGTGGTCACACTCCGTGCCTCATTGTTTGGTAGGGAAATTGCTTCTACCCATTTGGACACGTAGTCCACAGCCACTAAAATGTACTTCATCCCGCATGAGCTTATGAAGGGACCCATGAAGTCAATTCCCCAAACGTCGAAGATTTCAATCTCCATCACAAAATGCATTGGCATTTCATGCTTCTTAGAGATTGGACCTTGTCTTTGACATCGGTCACAAGCCTTAACCATTTGATTAGCATCCTAGTAGATCGAAGGCCAATAGTAACCACATTCCAAAACCTTCGCCGCTGTTCGATTTCCTCCATGGTGACCCCCATCCGGTGAGTCATGACATGCCTTTAGAATTTGCATCATTTCTTCCTCTGGAACGCACCATCTGATAATATTATCCGCACAAACTCGGAACAAGAAAGGCTCCTCCCAATATTAGTGTCGGCAATCTCTCAAGAACTTCTTCTTTTGATATGACCACAATCCATCCGGCATAAGGTCACTAACTAAATAGTTAGCGATATCGGCATACCAAAGAGCAAAAGCATTAGATAAGGCCAATATGTGTTCATCCGAGAATGAACCACTGATTTCAAGATCTCCCTTTGGTCTCCCTGCTTCTTCAATCCTAGACAAATGATCCGCCACTTGATTTTGAGTCCCCTTGCGATCCTTGACTTCAAAGTCGAACTCTTGCAGCAACAATACCTATCCAATCAACCGTGGCTTTGCATCCTTCTTTGCCATGAGATAGCGAAGAGCTGCATGATCTGTGTACACTATCACCTTGGAACCCAACAAATAAGCCTGAAACTTCTCAAAAGCTTAAACAATGGCCAGAAGTTCTTCTTCAGTCACACTGTAATTCATTTGTGCCCCATTGAGTGTTTTACTGGCATAGTAAATTGGGTGAAGAACTTTTTTGTGACGTTAGCCAAGCATTACTCCAATGGCTACACCACTGGCGTCACACATAAGCTCGAAAGGAAGTGACCAATCGGGTGTGACAATAATAGGTGCCGTGGTGAGCCTTTGCTTCAACTCCTAAAAAGCTTTGAGGCATTTCTCATTAAACACGAATTTTGCATCCTTTTCAAGGAGTTTTCACATAGGATTTCCAATCTTGGAAAAATCCTTGATGAAGCGGCTATAGAAACCGGCATGCCCTAAAAAACTGCGAACACCTTTAACGGAAGTAGGTGGAGGAAGCTTAGAAATGATCTCTATCTTTGCCCGGTCTACCTCTATGCCATGCCTTGAAGTTTTATGCCCCAACACAATGCCTTCATCCACCATGAAGTGACATTTCTCCCAATTAAGCACAAGGTTGGTCTCTTCATATCTCTTGAGCACTTGTTTAAGATTGTTAAGACAATGCTCAAAAGACTAACCTACCACCGAGAAATCATCCATGAAGACTTCAAGAAAATCCTCTACCATGTCGGAGAAGATGGACATCATTCATCTTTGAAAAGTAGCCGGAGCAAAGCATAAACCGAATGGCATCCGGCTAAAAGCAAATGTTCCATAGGGGCATGTGAATGTCGTCTTCTCTTGATCCTCCAATGCCATGTTGATTTGATTGTAGCCGGAATATCCATCAAGGAAACAATAGCATGGTCTTCCCGCTAGCCGATCAAGCATTTGTTTAATAAAAGGCATAGGGAAATGGTCCTTGCATGTGGCACTGTTGAGTTTCCGATAGTCCATACACACCCTCTAGCCGGTTACAGTTCTTGTTGGGATAAGCTCGTTTTTCTCATTTTTAATCACAGTCATGCCTCCCTTTTTCGGCACGCATTGCACCGGGCTCACCCAAGAACTATCGGCAATGGGACTACCCCGGCATCCAACCATTTGATTATTTCCTTCTTTACCACTTCTTTCATTGACGGGTTCAACCGTCGCTGGTGTTCAACACTCGGTTTAGTCCCACTTTCCCATTGAATTTTATGCTTGCAAATTCCAGCAGGGATCCCAAGAATGTCTGCAATTGTCCATCCAATAGCTTGCCTATGCTCCTTCAAGACTTTCAACAATTGTTCCACCTGCACATCATTCAACAAAGAAGAAACAATTACTGGTAAAGTATCATTTGAGCCAAGAAATTTATACCTCAAGTGCGGAGGAAGTGGTTTGAGCTCTAGTTGTGGTTGCTCAATAATAGATGGCTTTGCGGGAGGTGTAGATCTATTTTCCAAGTCGAGAGAGAGCTTTGGTGGAGCATAAGAGTAAGAACCACGCCCCTCCAATGCATTTACCGACTCCATAAAACCCTCCATATCCTCACCGTCAAAGTTCACCAAGATAGCCGCCAATGCTTCACCGAGGCATTGTTCTTCCATTTTCATTTCAATCGCCTCTTCCACGTCGTCAACAATATCAATCACCGAAATGCTTTCATACTCATTCGGTAGCTTCATACCCTTACTTGCTTGGAATGTAACCTCTTCATCATTCACTCGGAATTTGATTTCATTCCGTTCTGAATCCATAAGTGCTCTTCCAGTGGCTAGGAATGGTCTCCCCAAGATAATAGGGATTTCTTTGTCAACAGTAGAATCAAGAATTACAAAGTCAGCGGGTATATAATATTTTCCCACTTTCACAATCACATCATCAACAATTCCTACTGGTCTTTTGATGGAACGATCGGCCATTTGCAATCTCATACTTGTTGGCCTTGGCATTCCTAACGCCGCTTGTTTGTAAATGGCAAGCGGAATTAAGTTAATGCTATCCCCATTATCACAAAGATCCCTTGCAAAATCACGCGCCCCAATAGTGCATGGAATAGTAAAGGCCCCCGGGTCTTCTTTCTTCTGAACGGAGGTTGTGGAAATAATTGAACTAACCCGGTGAGTCATGTTCACCACCTCATTCTTGGTGATCAAATCTTTCAAATATTTAGCAAAACCCGGCATCTCTTGAAAAGCTTCCAAGAATGGTATGTTCACCGATAATTGCTTTAAAATGTCATAAAACTTCTCAAACTTGCTATCATCAACCCTTCTTGCAAGTCTTTGAGGAAAAGGAGGAGGAGGTCTAGGAATAGGCGGAAGAATGTTTGATGTTTCTTTTGCCTTTTCCTTTACCCCTTCTCGGGTCTCTTCTTGGACTTGCACAACTTCCAGAATTTTCTCAACTTCAACAACACTTGGCTCTTCAACCTCAACCCCTTTTTTGAGTTCTTCCACCTCAACCGCTTGTTTACCCTTTCCTTGTAGTATCTTCCCACTCCTGGTAGTAATTGCCATGACATGAGAAGTTGGGCCACTCCGCAGTTGTATCACTAGGGAGTGTTCCCTTGTGCTGCGGATGTTGCTCCCGAGAGAGATCTCTCATTTGCATCTCCAATTTTTGAATGGCTGCAGTATGAGAGCCAACCAACTCGGTCATGTTCCTCATGGAATTGTCTGATTTTTCTTGATTTTGCAGTATCCTTTCAAGCATACTTTCCAATTTGGACTCACTTGAGGAACCTTGATTTGAGTATTGACCCTTTGGGGGAACATAGGGATTGGAAATTCGATTTGAAATGTTGTTGTTCCAGTTTCCTTGGTTTGAGCCACCTTGGTCGTTTCGCCATTGGTGGTGACCTTGCCCTTGCGGGTTTGGCCTTCATTGACTTTGTGATCCTTGGCCTTGGTAGTGTTGCCTTTGATACCCTCCTTGAGAGTTGTTGACATAATTTGCTTCCTCAAAATCTTCATTTGGTACAGGTTGCACATTCTCAACCACATTTACTTTCTTTTTTTGGTTTTCGGTGAACATCTTTGTCAACACATTAACATTCGTAGCAAGCTCTACAATCACTTGATCTCTCTCGTGATTTTCCTTGATCATGTTGCTCAAGGAAGGAGAGCCATATGCAATTCCACCTGTAGTGTCCTCAGAATGCCATGCTTGATTATGCTTTGCCATTTTGTCAAGTATCTATGTCACCCTTGTGAATGACTTGTCCATGAAAGATCCAGCAGCTGCATTCTTGGCTATAGATTGGTTCATCGGATCCAAACCCATGTAAAATTTCTCCAACAAAATAGAATCCGGGAAACCATGGTTTGGAGACTTCACCAAATATAGTTTGAAACGATCCCATGCCTCATATAGTTGTTCTCCCGGTAATTGCTTGAAGAAGAAAATTTTATCCCTGAGCTCAGACTTCTTGCTTTGTGGGAACCATTTAGACAAGAAAGCTCGAACAAGTTCGGGCCAAGAATGAATGGAGTTTGGAGGAAGATTCTGGAGCCATTTCCTTGCGTCCCCAACTAGAGAGTACTTGAAGTATCTCAACCTTAGAGCATCATCAGAGACATTGTTCTGCTTATGCATTGCACACATACCCAAGAACTTTCTAAGATGTTGTGTTGGATCATCATCGGTGGAATTCCTGAAAAATCCCTCCGCTTTAAGCATAAGAATTAACCCGTGTTCCACCTTGAAAGTTGCAGCACCAATAGCAGGAGGTACAATAGCATTCGTATCCTCGATGTACTCCTCAATATCCGCAAAAGGATTTCCTTCCAATTCTACCTCCACATCATCACCATATTCCGACATGTTTTCCTATCAACACCAAGCAAAACAAACAAAGTGTGACAGAGTAGAATCAGACGTACAGTAAAGCACACACTAATTAGTAATTTCAAAATCGTATTCCCCAGCAACGTCGCCAAAATTTGATACGCTCAAATTACACCTTAATAAATAGTGTAAGCGGTCGATGTCAAATATAATAATCCAACAAGGTTGGGATCGAATCCCACAGGGAATAGGTGTGAAAGTTTACTTGATTAGCTTATTACTCAACTCAGTCGTAATTCTATCCAGGTAATCGTAACAAAATATGAATTGAACTTAGTTTTTAAAATAAAATCTAATTGCAATATTGAAAATATGAGTAATATGATTAAAGAAACCAAGGTTGTGTCCCCCTTAATGAAGTGTAATGCTATCGATGTCAATATGATATATTTCTAACGGAAGAATCTTTTGATATGCAATTGATGTCTAATTGACTACCCATTATTTTCCAATAGTTGGGTAATATTTCCTCTTTATGATTTTTTCAAATATAAAAGAGTTGTGATTAAGAACAATCAATTTATGCTAAATTAAAACCCACTTATTCCTAAGCGATTTTATTCAACAAGGTTTAAAGCCTTGAGTCTTTGATATTTACTTCTACCAAATTCTACCCTGCTTTCCCAAGCAAAGATGGAATTTAATGGCATTTGTTAATGTTTGCAACCACCAATAATTGTTAAGGAATGAGAAGTAACTAAATATCAATCAACCGTTAAATATATATTCAATATCAAACACCCAATAACATCACACCCATTTAGGGTTCACAACCTTAGTGTTTAAAATTAGCTACTCATACTAAAATCTGAAATCAAAAGAATATTAATTGTCATGACGCTTACAAAGTAGAAGATTATTGACCCAAAAGCTTCCAAGAGATAAGAATATTCAAGCCTTATACTTTCTGCTCCAAGGTCTGACCAGATAGCCCCCACATAACCCTAGTAAACCTATTTATAGAGGCCCAAAAATCGAGGTAAAAATTCAGACTGATCTGCCACGAAGTCAAAAATGCGACCGCATTTCTGTCGCATAACAGAAATGTGGTCCGCAATTTTTACACGTTTGTCGCAGATTTCAACCCTAGGTTTGCCTTCATCGCATCCATGGTTTGCGGTCCGCATTGTAGAAATGCGACCGCATCTTGCATCGCGGTTTCTTCCTTCAGTAGACTTCGTGCTTGGTTTACGGTTGATTCTGCGGCTCGCATACCAGTTATGCGATCGCAGATGCGATCGCATTTCTGACTCTGAACTTCGCCCAGGACTCTGCTTTGGTCTGCGATCTCCGTGTGCAATTCTACGGCTCGCACACCAGTTATGCGATCGCATATGCGACCGCATTCTTGACGTGACATTTTGCCCAGAAGTCTGTCTTGATTTGCGATCTTGATGTCAATTCTGTGGCTCTCATTTGATGTTTGCGATCGCATATTCACCTCTGCGATGCTTTTCTGCTCTTCCTTGTCTTTATGTGGCTTTTTAAACTCTTTTCCATGCTCTTAGGTCCTTACACTTCTTATACTGCAAAAACACTAAAATTACATAAGTACCTATGGGAGTTGCATGTAAAACAAGTTAAAATCTAAGCAATTAATATCAAAATGTGCCGAAATTCTCCGGCACATCACCATCCCGTTGTTCGAACCCAAGAATTTGACTCCTCAATGACTTTGTCTTCTTGATGGGGAAAAATTTGATTAAGAATTTCCTTGCTAGATCGTCCCAAGTGTGGATTGAATTTGCGGGCTCTTTCTGCAACCATTCCTTCGCTTCCCCCAGCAATGAAAAGGGAAAAAGTGTCAGCCTGACATAATCCTTGGAAACGTTCGGATTATTGTAGTTGTCCGTAATTTCCAAAAAATTTTGAATGTGCCTTTGCGGATCTTCATGAGATAGACCCACATATTACCCGGTGGACAGAATCAGCTGTACCATGTACTGTTTGAGTTCAAAATGCCCTGTGATCTCAGGTTTCACAATAGCCTGAGTCATATTACCAAGATTGGGCCTTGCGGCTTCTATCACCGCACGCTCTACATTACCTGCCATCTCTATTAGTTGTGGTTGAACTACGATGTCCAACTCTCTTCCTATTCCAGTTCTAGCTTCGACCTCTCTCCTCACTCTGTGAAGTGTCCGTCAATTTCAGGATCAAGAGGAAGGAGATTGTTTGTGCTTCTACTCCTCCGCATTCAAGAGAAGAGCCTGTGTTAACACAAACAAGGTAAACTGATAAGTAAAACTTGAACAAATAACTAATAAAAGCTTAAGTCGGCAAAGTAGCTAATTTTTAAGTCCCCGGCAACGGCGCCAAAAACTTGTTGCTCCCAAACGTACACGCAAATATACGTGGCCGACAAGTAATATAGGATTTTGAAGTCCAGATATCGTACCCACAGGGACTTATATCAACTACTCACTAACACACCAATATCGTTATTCAGTCAAGCTAAATTCAAGTTCAAGAGTTTAATTATGCTAAATTACAATTCTAAGTAATAACTAAATTATCAAGTAACTAGTTGATTGTTGTTTATTCAGTAGAGACAAGTATTCCAGGGTTGTGATCGATTTACCAATCGTATTGTGTTCGAATTAACTCTCCCTTTCATATAATTCACTCATGGTTGCTAATTAATCGATAAATGCTCTCATAGCCTTCTCCCGAAGTACTACTCGCCTATTCTCAATAGATTAATGCCTATATTCCTATGAAATCAATCTATTAAGAACGTAATAAGATCACGATATTTAATTAAGCACAGTGATTAGGTATATTCCTATCCCAACCACAAACTGCTCCCCCTAAGGGTTAAGATCATGCTCTCTTCAACTCGTCTCTAATCTAAACACGGCTTTCCCAAGCATAGCATAGATAGTTGATAGAACCTAACTGCTGGCCAGACAATTAAGCAATTAAACACAGAATTGAAGAAACAACCATATGTTGGTGAATTATAATCAAGGTTAAGTTAATGTTAAACAACAATATTCATGGAAAATCACAACCCCAGAATAATGGGTGTTTAGCCACTCATAATATAATCACAAAATAGCATAGGTTTTGAATCAATTGAAAAATACTAGAAAAAGATTGAAGAAAATTGAGAATTCTTCGCTTCCTCACGATCCTCTGTGTGTTTTTCTTCCAAGGTGGCGTCTCCCTTCAAAAATAGGTTTAGTCTTCCTTTTATACGTGTTGGGTAGGTCTAGGGCCGAAAATAATCTTGTCCCCCGCGAAATTGGACAAACTTGCATCACCGGCGCCCTGGGTAGCGCCAGGCGCCCACCAGGGCGCTGCCTCAAATAACTCTCTGTCTCCAACGCCACAGGTGGCGCCAGGTGGCTGCTTGTGGCGCCCAAATGCCCAGATTTGTCCAGCTTTGTTCGTTTAGGCTCAAATCTTGCGCGTTTCGCCCCCAATTGCTCCCGACTCATTCCTACACATAAAACACTTCAAATAAATCATCGCATTTAACATACCCATTTCACGAAACAAGAATCAAATATGAGGCGATATACATAAAAATATATATGCTTTACGCTAAACATCAGGCCACCATTGTGATGGAGGGGTTTAAGCGTTCACCTGCAACCTGTGTATTATCAAACATTTTAAAAGTGAAAAGATGAAGAAAAAGGGCATAATACCTTGTCTCCCCAAATACAAAATGTTAGTAGGGCATACCCAACATTTTGAACTTTTGAAGCTTACAGAATACACATGATGTCAAAGTTCGTTAAGTTAATTTACTTCTCTCAAATGGAAGAAAATTTTGTTAACCTTCGATTTCGGTTGAAGGTTTAATTTTGACAGAAATAATATTTTACAACTAGCGATTCATTTACTTTCAACCTGATCATTTACAATCACTTTAAAAAAGCTGACTTTTTTCTCTTTCAAAATTTTTCTTGAATCACATATCTTGAAAAGGGTTACCAATGAAAGATCCTTTTTCTTAAATATAAAAAAGGGATATGGCTGAAGCCAAAGCCACATTGGAGGGGTAAAAACTCCCAATCCATGTTTTCTTATACACTGATAACGGATGATATATGATTCTAACTTCATAGTACTGAATATAGATGCAAGCAAAGGGGGATGAGGTTTACCGCTGTCACGACCCAAAACCAATCTGGCGTGATAGCGCCTATTATTATACTATGCAAGCTGACTGCTCAGACATTTCCAACACTTTAGTTTTTGAAATACGCTAAACCAGCCTAAATAAAGAAAAAATCTCATAAAAACAGGATAGAATATCAATACTTACTATATAAAGTCTTCCCAAACCGGGGTGTCACTGAGTACATGAGCATCTACATAATGACATAGTCTGGTATGCTGATTAGAAAGTAAACCTGAACAAGTAAACTAAAAGATAAGGGAGGAGAGTCGAGGTCTGCGGACGCCAAGCAGCTACCTTGATGATCTCCGAAGGTCTGGACTCAGCAAATCAGCAACTACCATGATCAGAAACACCTGGATTTGCACACGAGGTACAGGGTGTAGCGTAAGTAAAACCAACTCAATAAGTAACAAATTTAATCTTTGGCTTGAAAGTAGTAACGAATTCAAATATTACAACCCACTTTTAACATTTAACAATACGGAAAGTTATAGAAAATATGACAGTGGTAACTCAGAAATTCATAATTTAACAAGTAAAGGTACACGAATTTATACATGCTTTCAGATTTGCAATAAAACTCAACACAGAATAAGGTTGATCCAGCCCATGGCAAATCCAGCCCAAATGCAAGTAAAACATGACAGATCCAGCCCAAATACAAACAAACCTGGGCAGATCTAGCCCGAATGTAAATAATTGCAAGCAATTGCACCCACTATGGATGTGCAGACTCCGGAGGCCAATCCAGCCCAAGCGTTATAATAAGCCAAATCTTGAAATGAATCAATAAAGCCTGTTGCGGCGTGTAGCCCGATCCCATAAACATCACTCACAATAGACCCTCAGTATCACTCAGTCACTAATCTCCCCAGTCTCTCGGGCTCATCAGAATCATGTTATTCAGCCCAAACTATAGTGATATGGTGTATCAAGTAAATGACAACAGAGTCCATGACATAATATGCAAATAACAGATGTGATCGAGTACAAATGGCAATTAGCACAAATAATTCAACATGTAACACGACCTCTGAGGGCCCAACAGTACCAACATGTAGCCTAAGCAGGATTTCTAATATTACAGACAGCTCAATAGCTCTAATACATGGTAAAAATATGGGTAACAACAAGAATAATCAACCATTCAGTTTCATAGAATCGACCAAGTTAAAATTCTTACGGCGCACGCCTATAAGCCCGCCACCTAGCACATGTATCATCTCAATAGCAATCACTTAACACGAAATTCGGGGTTTCTTACCCTCAGAACCAAGTTTAGAAGTGTTATTTACCTCAAACTCTGCTCCAACAAGCCCTTGCCTCGCGAAACAGCCTCCAAATGCCTCGCATCTGGCTACAAACAGTTCGATCCAACCAACACAAGCTAAAGGAATCAAAGAAAATACTAAGTTCTTAATCAAAAGTCAAAAAATCAACTCAAAAGTCGATCCTCCAGCCCACGTCTCGGAACCCAACAAAAGTCACGAAATCCAGAAGCCCGTTGCACAACGAGTCCAACCATACAAAATTTGTCAAAATCCAACACCAAATCGACGCCCAAATCCCCAATTTAAACTTTCCAAATCCCTAGCCTCAAACTCAAAAATTACACCTCAAAACCATACAATCTAGGTGGAAAAATAAATGGGGAAACATAATTATTGAATAAATTTAACCAAAAGTGATTTACCTCAAGAATCCCTTTTAAATCTCTCTCAAAACTCGCCAAACCCCGAGCTTGAAATGTTCAAAATGATGAAAATCACGGAACCCTCGATTTTAATACACTGCCCAGCCCTTTTCGCTTCTGCGGGAAACTTTACCACATCTACGATTCCACTTTTGCAGAAATTCCCCCGCTTCTGTGGACAAGCCTCAAAGGCTACCTTCGCTTCGTGATCATGTCTCCGCATCGCGCTCTCGCAGGAATGGAATACCCCTCGCTCATGCACAAACTCCCCCACTGGCCAACTCCACTTCTGCATTTAGCACTTCGCACCTGCGACCTCACAGGCGCGGGAAAACGCTTCGGACCTACAAGTACTGCCCAGCTCCACTCTTGGCCGCTTATGTGATGGCTGGTGCGCACATGCAGCTTCGCACTTGCGATCATAACCTTCGCAGGTGCAATTGCACCAGACCTAGTGCGCACATGCAGCTTCGCACTTGCGATCATAACCTTCGCAGGTGCAATTGCACCAGACCTGGTGCTTTAGCAGTCTCTCAAACTTCAAATTGATCTGATAATTATCCGAACACCACCCGAGGCCCTCGGGGCCTCAACCAAATATACAACCAGTCCTAAAACACGATACGAACTTAGTCGATCCTTCCAATCAGATCAAACAACGCTAAAATCACGAATCACGCATCAATTCAATCCTAATGAACTTTTGAACTTCTAACTTCTACATTCGATGCAGAAACCTATCAAATTACGTCTGATTGACCTCAAATTTTGTACACAAGTCACATATGACACCACGGACCTACTCCAACTCCCGGAACCCCAATCTGAACACGTTGACCACAAAGTCCACTCTCGGTCAAACTTCAAAATTTCTAACCTTCGCCATTTCAAACCTAATTCAACTACGGACCTCAAATTCGCAATCCAGATGCACTCATAAGTCTAAAATCATCCAAGGTGCTAACGGAACGATCAAAACTCCATTCCGGAGTTGTTTACATATAGGTCAACATCCGGTCAATCATTTTAACTTATGTTTCTAACCTTGAGACTAAGTGTCACAACTCATTCCAAAGTCTCTCCGGAGAACCAACTACCCCCGCAAGTAACATAACAACAATTAAGCAGGGAATGAACAGTAAATGGGGGGGTATGGGGCTACAACTCTCAAAACGATCGGTCGGGTCATTACATCCTCCCCTTCTTAAACAAACTTTCGTCCTCGAACGGGTCTAGAAACGTACCTGGATTCTCAAATAGGTGTGGATATCTGCTCCGCATCTCCCACTTGATCTCCCAAGTAGCCTCCTCAACTGGCTAACCTCCCCACTACAACTTCACAAAAGCTATGTCCTTTGATCTCAACTTTCGAACTTACCGATTCAAAATGGCCACCGGCTCCACATCATAAGTCAAATCACCATCCAACTGAACCGTGTTGAAATGCAAAACATGATAGGGATCGCCGATATACTACCGGAGCATAGAAACATGAAATACTAGATGCACACTCGATAAACTAGGTGGCAAGGCAAGCTTGTAAGCCACCTCTCCAATCCTCTGAAGTACCTCTAACGACCCAATATATCAAGGGCTTAACTTGCCCTACCTCCCGAACCTCATAACACCCTTCGTGGGTGACACCTTGAGCAGTACCTTCTCCCTAACCATGTAAGCAACATCAGGAACCCCCCCCCCCCC
>MCJB01011310.1:0-15772 GCA_002018475.1 Nicotiana obtusifolia | reverse complement strand
AACCCCCCCATATATCCAACATTTTCATGATTCTATTTTCTTTAAGAATTTAATTATTCTTCTAAAAATTCACACAAACCCAAAGGAACTAATGTGTTGCTTTACTTTGTTACGCAAAAACAATGTTGAAATTTGTACCATAACTAAAAAACTCTTCTTCTTCTTTTTTTTTTTGTTGAAAAAGAAAGTACTATTTCTACAACATGAAAATAAAGTATCCATTTTGTTGAAATGAAAGAAAATACTTTTTACTCTATCATTTTATTGAAATGAAAGAAAATATATTTTCTATTTCATGAAAAGAATATACTTTTTTGTTAAAAAAAAAAAAAATATCGTGAAAAGAAATATTTTTTTTGTTAAAATAAAAAAAATATTTTATCTATAACATGAAAAGAAAGTACTATTAATAATGTTTTTATTTAGGGTGGGGATGGGGTGGGTGGATAGGTTGGTTGTGGAGGTGGGTTGGTGGGGATGGCAAACGTGGGGAAGATTGGAAAAGAGTTTTGGAAAATGTTTTCCCTCTCTTGATAGGAAAACATTTTCCTCCAATTGGAGGAAAATGCGTTCATGAGGAAAATATTTTCCTAAACATTTAATCCAACCAAACATGAGAAAATTGAAAAATAATTTTCGAAAAATATTTTCCTTTGTACCAAACACACCATCATTGAAGAAGAATTTTCTTCTAAGCATGTCATCTGGTTCATGTACTACATTAAAAACAACCAAATATGTGCATAAATGGAGTTCAAAGGAAGCATCTAGGATAAATATATCTAGCCAGATTGACTAATTTAGCAGTGACCTGATTTTCGAAATGACATGATCCACACCAATTGGACCTTGACAATTTCTCGGTTATCATAAAGAAAAAATAAAGGCAGCCCGATGCACAAAGCATCCAAGAAAACAATAATTGTATATGCCAGTACACCGAAGTGAAAATAGAGTTAAGACTTTTAGAACATGTAGCAGTCTTAACTCGGTCTATAAAATTGGTGCAAAAAAGGGTATACATAGGCACAACATGGTGATATTAGCAGCAGCGTTGCTAATTTTGGCTAAACACTTATTATGATACCAGCTTAGAGAATTAGGCTATCTTAACTAGCATCAGCAGTAACAGAAAATATGAAATGGAGACAAAAAGACATACATGACAAACAGTAAAACCAGAATATCTCATCCAGTGCTAAATTAAATCAACAATCAATTATAAACTACACCACAAACTGGAACAAGTAAATCAAGTCATTTGGAAAAAATAAATCGGATGTCTTATCCTACTGATTTATCTGAGTGGCACTAAAAATAATGTTATTTACCAATTGATGCCGGGGCAGTGCTTGATATGAGTTTTCTCCTGCCCCAGACAACTTTGAGCTTTCATTGAGTGATTACATAGTGCGGTTTACCTAAAGTAAAGGCTGTAAGCTCCACTCCGTGTAATCCTGGGCTTCTCACAGGAGTTTGAACTCATTGAGCATCTCCAACTCTGATTATATCCCTACGCAGTTATGAAATAATCTGGATAACCAACATTTCTTCATTCTGATTAGCAACGCAAAGAAGCCATAGCAAGGGAGATGGAGAATACCAACAGCAAAATACCTGCAATTTCACATTTTTGAGCAAGCATGAATAGCACAATAAGCACATTGACTACTCTGCAAATACTGATTTCTCGTATGAGGTCGTACACATACCAAAGGGGAGCATATTGAGATGACAAATCTAGAAAGGGATAAGGCCACCTGTTACAACAAGAGTTTAACAGTTTCAGCAAACAACATAAGCCTAGAGGAGTTAGATGTCCCATAATACTAATGGTCAATACCATGATCAATTGCAAATATACCTCATTGAGACAAAAATATGGAGGATCCACTGGAAAATGACAAACACACATGTCCAGAGCACAAAATATGTTACACGGAAGAAAGGGAACCGCTGGAAAGGAAGCAAGACAGAGTATTAACTACCGCTTATATATGCACAATACGTAAAGGTTAGATAGTAGGGAATTTAGAACTTACTAGACGATTTAGAAACACATCACCGAGAAGGCAAACGGCATTGACAGAATGCACACAAACAGCGAGCTGCAGTAACAGGTAGACTATCAGCTTATGGTACAAATGCAGAGAGAGGGGAGGGCGGCCACATGTAAATCAGGTATAACCTATGTTCATCACACGACACTAACTAATCATGATGTCTACATGTAGGTGTGAATACGACCATTCTACTGGTTTATAAACGAACGAAACTACTATATCTACTGGTCCCTGTTGTAAGAGAAGCCTTTCTGTGTCTGTAAGTTAAGATGGAGACTGATGATTGGCATGCAGGTATGTAGTAGCTTGTCTTCTTTCAAATGGTGAGATGGAAGAACCGCCAAAGAAATAATCTAGTGAAGTTTTCTTGTAAATGTGGATCACTGAAGTACGATGTTAACTTTTTCCCTTATTTTGAGAACTGAGCCAGAGTCAATAGTAAAAGCACAACACGCATGCACACTGAGGTTAAACTTTGTGGACTTCAAAAAGCACTTAGCGGCAGTTGACAATGAATTTACTCTATGTAGCTTTTGATGATTCATGCTTATAGAAAATATTAGAAGAAAGTCAGAAACAAACAGAAAAAAAACTAAAAATTGAAATAACTGAAACTAAACTAAACAATCAAGGGGAAAAAGATCAAGATGGCATGGAAAAAAAATGCACTTGTCATCTTTTAATGGCAAGAAGTGGCTAGTTAATAAGCTGAAGATTACAACAGTTGGATAGATATGTATAACTGCCCAAAAATTCCAGTCCTTGCACTAAGTGAATGCTCAAGCTTGATTCCATAAAAACTTTTACAGATGAGCCTTGAATTGAAGCAATACATAAAAGACAAAACACAATCAAGCAAAACTTTATTGAACTAAAAGAAGATTAAGATAAGAAAGCAAAAGTTCTAATACTTACAAAATGCAATCTGTAATTTTTGTCAGTGAGGAATGGGTAGATAACGAGCCAAAAAACACAATCGGTAAGAACAACAGCACCTGCAGTCATCTACAAATTATTTGGGGGAGGGGAAAGAATAAGCGAAGTACCCGTAGAATGCAGCACGAATAAGCACTAAACCACTATTATGAATGTGCCCAACTCGATATTACATCATTTCAGACATTTACTTAATTTAGGAGATGTAATATCATAATGAAGGTATACGACAAATGATAAAAAGATGAACCTCCAGAAAATCTTACTTGTAGGATTGAACGGTGAAAGATCGCTAATTAGTGGCAATTACACAGGATTAAAAGAAATAGATAATCCAACATCTATGACGAATGTGAGAAATTATAGAAGATTCTATATACCACATGGGAGTAGATAGACTTTCTGCGACTCTGTCCCAACAGCAAAAGAAAGAAAAGATAAAGAAGTTTGCATGTCTGGTTGTTGTATAAGTAGCAACAAAAGGTAAGGTAAATGGATCTAGAGAGAACATGCCTGGAATATTATTTGAAAGGCAACGCTCCAAGGACCTGCGGCTTCTCTAACATGTGGTTCTCCATGGGAATTCAAGCCATTAGAAACAATAAGCACGTTTGCATTTTCAGGAATTGGAGCCGTGCAAGTGCCTCTCTCTGTATCAACACTATCACCACTCTCACCTTTACCTCCCTTGCGAGATTGGAAACAGCCATGAATGGAGAGTGAAGATGCTAGCTAGGAAATTTAGTTGAGAGCATTACCAAATTATATAAGAAATAAGGAACACTACAATGAAAAAGGACGGTGTGGTGAATGACATAAATTCTCCGATCAGTTAAATAAGGGCGAAGTAATAAATAGTCTGCCTTGCAGGAGGAACACAACAATTTAACTTTTACTCTCTTATTGAAAACGAATAGGGGAACATCTAAAGATAATCAATATCATATCCAGATATGACTAATAAAGATGGTCATAGATTAATAACATACCCCAAAGTAGACTGTAACTAAGGTGAATGTCCACCTGTTCAGTACAAAAAAAGAACAATGAAAAGCAAAAGATAAGATCGATCATATTTCAATCAATAAAATAGCTTGTTAACATAACTTTGGTCAAAAGTGAATTTTATTTGACATTGTTATCTTTAGATTTTGAAGAGCTTCTTAGTTACTGTCTGAGCTGTTGAGGCTTCTAGCGAGGATGTTTGTGTATTAAAGGGAAATAATTAACAGTATAGCACTTCAATACTACAAGGGGACATCATGAGAAATTGAAGGTAAACCTTTTTAAGTGTTGGTCAGGAAATTGTTGCTAGTTTTTGAGGAATGAGTGGATCCATAAAAAATTAATCAGGCTTTAAACATGACTTCATTAAAATTACTCAGTCTCCAAAACATCTACATTCAAGAAAGTGGTTGTCACCGAAAAAGGATGCAACCTATCTCCAACAGGTTCAACTGACCTAGTGTTTTGACCAGTGAAGCATACATATATGTTAAAAAACAAAACTGCAATTTAAACAAATACTAATGTCTAAACCCAGAATTTTAAAAAGAACATCGTGTTCATTCTAAGAACCTTAAAGGTTGAACATATCAAGTTTAAATCATAGATATCCGCCTATCATACAGTAAAGGATAAACAGAGTAATGCCAAGATGAAATGTGGAGCAAAAGAATATGGAGAAAATCCTTACTGAGTATAGAAATAAAGTATGTGTACGCCATGAAGAACTACATCTGCAATGAGCAAAGACAGAAGCACAGCGAAAGCAATTAATCTATAAGCAAGCAGCCAATTAGGATGGATTGCACTGTAACATGTCTTCCAAACATCATCTTTGTGTAAAATCCTTGCTTTCTTTTCCCCATTCTCTCTTTGCTGGCTTCTTTTCGACTTTGAAGAACATTCTTCATACTTCCATATTATGAGAATTGAAACCGCCATAGCTGCTAATATCCATATTGCACAGAGTAAGAATCTCCAGTTCAACCAATAACTTGGAGTTGTTGTATCTGTTGGCATAGGTGGCCAAGTATGACTTGAAGACCCTGCTAAAAAGCTCATTGTAATTGCTGTTTACCGAGCAAGTCAGACAAAAGGTAATTAATTGGTCACAAAATAAAATGATAAGTAATCGACTATCATAGGTTAAACACTTAAACTACAGCATAAAAATAAACTTTACACTGTCAATGTTTATATCTTAAATCCTTTGATTATTAATTTATCTTTCTAATAAAGTTTTGCACCTCGGACTTTGAAACAATGCAACTAGCAATTCACTAGAATTTGAAAAAACTAAGACGAAATGTGATATTTCAAATTGTAGAAATCATATTCTTGAATGTAACCTTCCGTTCCAATTTTCTGTTCAGTAATAGGAAAGTACTTTTACTTTCAAACTTAAAAAAGGAACTCTTTATGAAATTAGGTACTAGTAGACTTTTAGTAAAGTATTTTTTTACACTATTTAGGAATTTTTTCAGTATTCACTGAAACATATTGAATATATACGGAAGAACATTATATTACCATAATCGGGATACTCTATTACTCTGAACTTAATTAGACTCTAAGCCATTCACTCTACATAATATATTCTCCTAGCTCAAGGAGGCTCGAATATATTCTTCATATTGGTTTTTAAAAATATTCAATTTTGATCACAAATTAGACATATTATTGGTGATTCAGCACTATAATAAAAAAGGAAATCCAAAAGTATTTTTCAAGATTCGTAATAGCATAATATGAGATAGAATCCTCTTTAGAAATAAAGATGCTCTTCTCAAAAAGCACACTCCTTCTCGTTCTCACAAATTCCACACAAAAAGTAAAAGATACACAATTGGCCAAGCATTAAGATGAACAAGAATTATGAACAGACAGTAAACTTACCCAGAAAAATTCCTTCAAGATTCAACAAGAAGCTGTCATTGGTTTACTTTCCTGAGCTGAAAATGTTTCTGTTTTAATGAAAGACATGAAACCAAATAGGGGAATGTGCGTGGTTTCAACTGGTTAGTTGAGGATTAAAGTGATGGGTCCAGTGAAAGTGTGACCAAAAAGATGAAGCATTTTAGGATAGAGAAACAAATTGAAATGAGAAGAGCAGAACCACATAAAACTTCCACGTGGATGTCAATATGGACAATAAGAAACCAAATATTAAACAATTACTTCCATTTATGAATGTAATTACCGTTTCCTACGTCTACTCTTTCTTTACTTATAAGCTACTCGGTCAAATAATAGGAGTAGAAAAATAGAATGTGGGGATAGTATTACAGTGCCAACGGAAACACAAATCTCAATCGGCTGGAAGCATCGGTTATTGATAGTTTCATAACAATGAAGACAGTGCATTTAATACGGCGGAAATCGTTTTTCCAAATATATTTCTAATTCAAAGTGAAGTAATGACTTTCTTCCTTCATAACTATTCCATTGGTATTGCTGCTCCAACCAATTAAATGTTATTATTAATCCTTAATTAATATTTGCACTAATAGTTTTTAATAAGGATTATTTTAGAAAAATTTATACTCTCATCTACTAAACACAAAAAATATATATATATGTTTTACGAACAAATTGTTGATATTCGAATTTGAGTTCTTGTCCGTAAAACAAACAATACGTGCAGTAATTTGAATTGATGATTGCAGGTCTCTACTATTTGATGTGCAGTATCCTACTTTGATGTTTGTGTTTAGAGAAACTAATAGAGTGATAGACTAGTTAGCTAAAAATGGGTTGTAGTCCGGATATTTTCGGAAACTCAATGATCTCAACCTTTCCACCACTTTTTTTATTACTCCATTTGAAAGGGATAGAATAGGTACTATGTTGCTTAGTCTAATCTTGATTAGATTTTAGTTTCAATGATGAAAAATTATACTATTCTTATTGTCGGTGTCCAAGATGAAGCAATACTCAAGACAAAAAGCAAAACTAAAAGAAAGGAAAAGAAGATTGCCGCTTTGCATAGAACATCTACAAAAGGAAACAATTTAAAATATACAAGGAAGGAAATCCAAATTAGCAGAAGATCATGTCTAAATGATTGCACCAATCATCAATCCAGTCTTTAAGAGGAACAGTGTGTCAAGCCTAAAAATCCGCTCGAATTATCAATCAAGCTCTCGAAGGAAGATTTGCTCAGCTATCAAATCATGTCTTTAAAAGGAAAGCTATTTACACCTATCATGATTCAAGGAATAGTCGTTGTAAAGCTTCACACTTATTCTTGGAAAGAATCGTCAATCAAGATTCATTCCAAGGACCAATTCCTTCGGGTTGCCAATCTCTCAAGATCTGTATCAATCAAGATTCAAAACAGATCTTCACTCAAGGTAAATTTATAGTCGAAGACCAAGAAGAAGAAGGAAATACTTTCGTCTGACTAACCTTAAGTTCTTTGTTCTACTCTTAACAAGCATTGTATTTCAGTTTGACTTACTGTGTAATTATTAAAGAGAAGAAAGAGAGAAAAATATTAGTGGGGCATTGTATCTAAAGAATTGAGAGTTTACTTAGCATAAGAAATCAAATGGTGTGTGCATAAGAAACTCATCAACACAAGTGTACTGATGTTTAGCTTAAAGCATATATATTTCTATGTATATCGCCTCATATTTGACTCTTGTTTCGCGAAATTGGTATGTTAAATGCTATGATTTATATTAATTTGAAGGGTTTTATGTGTAGGAATGAGTCGGGAGCAATTGGGGGCGAAACGCGCAAGATTTGAGCCAAAACGAACAAAACCGGACGAATTGAGCATCTGGGCGCCACAGGCAGCGCCTGGCGCCACCTGTGGTGCTGGAGGCAGAATGGCAATTTGAGGCAGCGCCCTGGTGGGCACCTAGTGCTATCCAGGGCACCTTTAACGTGATTTTGTCCAAATTCGCCCGGGACAAGGTTATTTCGGCCCTAGACCTGTCCAACACGTATAAAAGCAAGACTAAACCTATTTTTGAGGAGAGAGACGCCACTTTGGAGGATAAACATATACGGGATCGTTAGGAAGCGGAGATTTCTCAGTTTTTCTTCATCTTTTTCTCGTATTTCCAATTGATTCAAATCTTATGCAATTGTGTGATTATATTATGAGTGGCTAAACACCCAATGTTCTGGGGTTGTGATTAGCCATCAATATTGTTGTTTAATGTTAACTTAACCTTGATTATAATTCACCAACATATGGTTGTTTCTTCAATTCTGTGTTTAATTGCTTAATTGTCTGGCCAGCAGTTAGATTCTATTTACTATCTATGCTATGCTTGGGAAAGCCGTGTTTAGATTAGAGAAGAGTTGAAGAGAGTATGATCTTAACCCTTAGGGGGAGCGGATTTGTGGTTAGGATAGGAATATACCTAATCACCGTGCTTAATTAAATATTATGATCTTAATACGTTCTTAATAGATTGATTTCATAGGAATGTAGGCGTTAATCTATTGAGAATAGGTGAGTAGTACTTCGGGAGAAGGCTATGAGAGCATTTATCGATTAATTAGCAAACATGAGTGAATTATATGAAAGGGAGAGTTAATTCAAACATAATACGATTGGTAAATCGATCATAACCCTGGAATACTTGTCTCTACTGAATAAACAACATTCAACTAGTTACTTGATAATTTAGTTATTACTTAGAATTGTAGTTTAGCATAATTAAACTCTTGAACCCGAATTTAGCTTGACGGAATAACAATATTGGTGTGTTAGTGAGTAGTTGATATAAGTCCCTGGGGGTACGATATCTGGACTTTCAATTCCTATATTAGTTGTCGGCCACGTATACTTGCGTGTGCGTTTGGGAGCAACAAGTTTTTGGTGCCGTTGCCGGGGACTTAAAAATTAGCTACTTTGCCGACTTAAGCTTTTATTAGTTATTTGTTCAAGTTTTAATGATCAGTTTACCTTGTTTGTGTTAACACATGCTCTTCTCTTGAATGAGGAGGAGTAGAAGCGCAAAATCTCCTTCCTCTTGATCCTGAAATTGAACGAACACTTCACAGAGTGAGGAGAGAGGTCGAAGTTAGAACTGGAATAGAAAGAGAGTTGGACATTGTAGTTCAACCACAGCCAACAGAGATGGCAGGTAATGCAGAGCGTGCTGTGATAGAAGCCGCAAGGCCCAATCTTGCTAATATGACTCAGGCTATTGTGAAACTTGAGATCACAGGGCATTTTGAACTCAAACAGTACATGGTACAACTGCTTCAGTCCACATGGCAAAATGTGGGTCTATCTCATGAAGATCCGCAAAGGCACATTCAAAATTTCTTGGAAATTACGGACACCTAAAATTATCCGAACGTTTTTAAGGATTATGTCAGGCTGACACTTTTTCCCTTTTCACTGCTGGGGGAAGCGAAGGAATGGTTGCAGAAAGAGCCCGCAAACTCAACCCACACTTAGGACGATCTAGCAAGGAAATTCTTAATCAAATTTTTCCCTACCAAGAAGACAAAGTCATTGAGGAGTCAAATTCTTGGGTTCGAACAACGGGATGGAGAGACACTTCGTCAAGCCTGGGAAAGATACAAGAAGTTGCTCAGAGATTGCCCGCATCATTGTCAGACTAATGAGGTATTGGGACACACTTTTGTTGATAGATTAGATGAGGCCGCAAAGATGAATCTTGACTCAGCTTGTGGAGGTAGTTGCATGGGGAAACCATATAATGAAATTCAACTCTTGCTGAATAACTTCACTGCTAATGATCACAACTGGCAAGGAGATGGGGATTCACGCAAGGCAAGTAAACAGAAGGCAGCCGGGTTGATTGAGCTTGATGACTTCTCGGCCATGAGAGCTGAGATAGCAAAATTGGCAAACCATATGAATACAATGACAATGCAACAGGCACAACAGATGCAACATGTACAACAGATGTCTCTTTGCTGCGAACTATGTGGTGACAACCATATGAGTGACATGTGCCCCACGAATCCAGAATCTATATACTATGTGGGACAGCAGAGCAGGGGTACAATGAATCAGAATGCCCAATATAGGAATACTTATAACCCAAATTGGAAGAATCATCCCAACTTCTCATGGGGTGGAAATCAGCCGAATCAGAATTATTATAGACCCCAAGGAAATTTCAATCAACCTCAAAAGCAACCTCAACAGGTAGAAGAGAATGGGAATGAATTGTTGAAGCAGTTGTTGCTTGACAATAAACAGTTCAGGACCGAATATCAAGCCCTCACCACAACAGTGAGAAATTTGGAGCGTCAAATGGGACAGCTTGCCGGTGCTCAACACTAGACCAGCTGGAGCTCTTCCAAGTGACACTGAAGCAAATCCTAGGACGGACCTTAATGCCGTGTCGTTGAGGAATGGGAGACAACTAGAAGAAGCTCAGTCTAAAAAGAGGAAACAGGTGAACTTTAATGAGAGGACAACCACTATATAATCAACATCAGAGAAAGCTAAGGAGCCAGAGAAGCCAGCTGGAGAGGGGGTGGCTGAGCAACCCCCACAATTGGTTGCAAGGCCACCACCTCCATTCCCTTAAAGATTGCAGAAATTAAGAGATAATGCCGCATATAAAAAGTTTCTTGATATCTTGAAGCAGGTGCAAATTAATATTCCATTGGTTGACATCTTACAAGAAGTACCCAAATATGCAAAGTACATCAAGGATATTGTGGCAAATAAAAGGAGGCTAACCGAGTTTGAGACTGTGGCACTCATTGAGGAGTGCAGTTCCAGAATTCAAGGTAAGTTGCCTAAAAAATTGAAGGATCCAGGTAGTTTCACTATCCAAATCTCGATTAGTAAACATGCTGTTGGGTGAGCTTTATGTGATCTTGGAGCAAGCATCAATTTGATGCCGCTATCGGTGTTCAGACAGTTGGGGTTGTGTGATCCATGCCCAACAACAGTTATCTTACAGTTAGCTGATCGCTCCCTTGCTCATCCTGAGGGAGTGATTGAATATGTGCTAGTTCAAGTGGGTTCTTTCATATTCCCTACTGATTTCATTATCCTGGACTACGAGCCTGATCAGGAAGTCCCATTTATTTTGGGGCGTCCATTATTAGCCATGGGCCGAGCTATTATTGATGTTTGTGAAGGAAAGATGACGACGAGAGTAGGTGACCGAGTAGAGGTATTCAATGTTTATAAAGCGCTCAGGTTGCCAGCCCACTATGAAGAATTATCCATGATCTCTGTGGTGGAGAGTGATTCCACATCATTAGTGCCCTATATGAGCCCTATAGATCCTGTTGAACGAGTATAGATTGGGGATGTGGAAAATAGTGAAGATGAAACGATGGGAGAAATTGAGCAAGTACTGGATATGTCCCGCAGTTATGTCCAGGGGTTCCAAAAATTTGAAGAATTGGAAAGGCCTGTCACTCTGACCCTTCCCAGGCACACTATTGAGGAGGCTCCAAGGCTAGAACTCAAGCCACTTCCAGTGCATCTGGCGCTATGCTTATTTGGGAAACTCTGAGACACTGCTAGTGATTATTTCATCCAGCCTGACCAGCACTCAAGAAGAAAAATTGCTCATAGTCCTCCGCGAGTATAAAAAGGCCATTGGGTGGACTATAGCTGATATCAAGGATATTAGTCCATCATTTTGCATGCATAAATCTTTTTAAAGGACGGACACCCGCCCCAGTGTGGAGCAGCAAAGGAGATTAAATCCCATCATGAAAGAGGTGGTGAAAAAGGAAGTAATCAAGTTGCTCGATGCAGGTATCATTTTTCCTATTTCTGATAGCAATTGGGTAAGCCCGGTTCAATGTGTGCCCAAAAAGGGAGGAATGACTGTAGTTGAGAACGAGAAGAATGAGCTAATCCCCACTCGCACTGTTACGGGATGGAGAGTCTGCATCGATTATAGAAGGATCAACAAGGCAACTCGCAAGGACCACTTCCCACTTCCATTCATCGACCAAATGTTAGACAGGTTAGCCGGGCATGAATATTACTGCTTCCTTGATGGCTACTCAGGATACAATCAGATTGTCATATGCCCAGAGGATCAGGAGAAAACTACTTTTACTTGTCCTTATGGCACTTTCGCCTTCAAGCGGATGCCGTTTGGACTTTGTAATGCACTAGCCACTTTCCAGAGGTGTATGATGGCTATTTTCACCGACATAGTGGGAAAATTCGTGGAATTGTTTATGGATGGTTTTTCAGTCTTTGGGTCCTCTTATGATGATTGCTTGAGGAATTTAAGTAAGGTGCTAGCCCGTTGTGAAGAAAAAAATCTGGTACTGAATTGGGAAAAGTGCCATTTTATGGTACAAGAAGTCATCGTGTTGGGTCACAAAATATCTAGGACCGGCATTGAAGTTGATAAAGCGAAGGTGGACGCGATTGAAAAATTACCTCCACCTATTTCAGTGAAGGGTGTCCGGAGTTTCTTGGGACACGCGGGTTTCTATCGGCGCTTTATTAAAGATTTTTCAAAAATTGTTACTCCTTTGTGCAGGCTGCTTGAAAAAGATGTAACTTTCAACTTTGATGATGCTTTCCTCAAGGCATTTGAAGAACTTAAAAAGACGTTGGTGACTGCTCCCATTATCATGGCACCTGATTGGTCCTTACCATTTGAACTTATGTGTGATGCGAGTGACCTTGCTATTGGGGCAGTTCTAGGCCAGAGGAAGGACAAGGTGTTTTATTCCATCTACTATGCGAGTAAGACTCTTGATGATGCACAGCTGAATTACACCACCACGGAGAAGGAGCTGTTAGCTGTAGTGTGGGCCTTTGAGAAATTTCGGGCATACTTGGTGGGAACGAAAGTCATAGTCCATACCGATCATGCAGCAATCAAGTATTTGTTTACAAAAAAAGAATCTAAGGCTAGATTGATGCGCTGGGTTTTATTTATGCAGGAATTTGATGTAGAAATATGAGACCGAAAGGGGACAGAGAACCAAGTAGCTGACCAAAAAAAGAATCTAAGGCTAGATTGATGTAGAAATACGGTTGGAAAATCACGATCACGTAGAGTAGGGTGGCCAAATTAAAGAAGTATTTCCCGATGAGCAACTTTTTGCTATAACCCATGACCCTCCCCCATGGTACGCAGATTATGTGAATTTTCTTGTGAGTGGGGTACTTCCTCCCGAAATCGAATCTGAAGCTAGAAAGAGGTTTTTACATGACGTGAACTTCTACTACTGGGATGAGCCCTACTTATTCAAGCAATGTGCTGATCAATTGATGATGAGATGCATTCCTGAAAAAGAGGTGGAATTAGTATTGTATGATTGTCACGCATCACCTTATAGGGGCCATCATGGAGGAGATAGAACAGCTGCAAAGATGCTACAATCCGGTCTCTTTTGGCCGACTTTATTCAAGGATGCCCATGCATTCGTTAAGAAGTGTGATCAATGTCAGAGAACGGGAACAATCACGAGGAAGCATGAGATGCCTTTAAATAACATTCTAGAAGTTGAGCTTTTTTATGTGTGGGGGATAGATTTTATGGGGCCATTTCCACCGTCAGAGGAAACAAATACATTTTGCTAGCAGTTGACTACGTGTCAAAATGGGTGGAGGCAATTGCTTTGCCAACGAATGATGCCATGGTGGTAGCTGCGTTTGTGAAAAAGAAAATATTCTCGAGATTTGGGACTCCACGTGCTTTAATCAGTGATGAAAAGACTCATTTTTGCAATGGATTGTTGAATAACCTTCTAGCTAAATATGGAGTTCGCCACAGAGTTGCTACAGCATATCATCCACAGACAAGTGGGCAAGCTGAGGTGTCAAACAGAGAAATCAAGCAAATATCAGAGAAGACGGTGAGTGTGAATAGGAAGGATTGGCCTGCAAAGTTGGATGATGCCCTCTGGGCATATAGGACATCATATAAAGTGCCAATTAGAGCGTCCCCTTACAAGCTGCTTTATGGGAAAGCATGTCACTTACCCGTTGAACTGGAACACAAGGCATACTGGGCTATTAAGAAGCTGAACATGGACCTTGAGGCCGCAGGCGAGAAAAGACTTATACAGTTGAATGAGTTAGATGAGTTCAGGCTGCACTCTTATGAAAATGCTAAGCTATATAAAGAAAAGACAAAAAGATGGCATGACAAGCATATCAAGCCGCGTTACTTTGAGCCAGGCCAACAGGTGTTATTACTCAATTCTAGACTACGGCTATTCCCTGGGAAGCTAAAATCGAGATGGTTAGGCCCTTTTGAGGTGGTCAGAGTCACTCCTTATGGTGGAATCGAGCTGCGAGCTTTAAATAGTGAGCGAAAATTCTTGGTGAATGGTCATAGAGTCAAGCATTATTGGGGAGGAATGATTAATCGTGAGAAGACCAAGGTTGTACTCGCTGACGAGTAAGCGAGACTCTACATCGTGCTGCGACGTTAAATCAGGCGCTTGTTGGGAGGCATCCCAATTTTTATCGCTTTCCTAGTTTAACTTCTTAATTTATTATTTTTGTTAGAATAGATAGAGTATTGCACTTCATTTATAGCTATAGAAATATTAGATGTAATGGTGTAGGACGTGTAAATTGGGTATATATAAGGCTCGGGAGATCGGGATGTTTATTAAAAAAAAAACAATATTCGCGTGAATAGCGCCCAGGCAAGCGCCCGGCGCTGCCTGGGGCGCTGTAGGCAGAATACTCCACGACCCCAGCGCCAGGGAGGGCGCGAGGCGCCAGCTGGGTGGGTCCTCTTGAAGAAAAAAAACGCAGTTGCTGCACGCATCCTCTTCTTCTTCTTCATGAAATATTTTTTCAATTTTTCATTCTCTCTTGCACTCCTTCTCCAGGTATGTTCTTCTTCTTCTTCTCTTCTATTTATTATGTGTTTTCATTAGTAGTTATCCATATTATAGTTTCCCACTCCCTCATGTAGTTCTTATGACACCTTTATGGTGGGTGTGTTGTTTTGGTCTAAATTTGTGTGTTTCATGTGTATTCGAAGTAGTAAACTAGAATTCCCTCTACTTCGTTGAAAATTGGGAGGGCCATTGTTATAACCCATATTTGTACGTGTTATATTACACCGTAAGATAGTCTACCTTGGTTCGAGAAGAGAATTACCTTTGAGACAATAAGAGTTTAGTCCTATTGGTCCTAAACGATGCAAAGGTGTATAAGGGCGGTTAACAAGTATTAGAGGATAAACGAGTTAAGGATGTTGTAACTCGCGTTTTTGGGAAAATCGAGAGGTGTTTAACATTACCAATATGTCATGTTTTAAGGTATTTGAATGATATGATATCCGTTTCATAAGTCTTGAAGTCAAACGAGTTATGAAACAAAAGTCGACAAAAGTTGTCGCACTTAGGTTCACAATTTTACTTAAACGATAGGTAAACTATTTCTGCAATTTTCTCCCAATTTACAAGGAATTACGGGGTGATCTACCTACCAAATTAAATTTCTATGAGTCTAGTTTCCAATTCTTCAAACCGTTTGTCAATACGATCTCGGAGTATTGAGAAAATTGCATTTCTGTAGAACTGCGCAGGCTGGTAGGTGACAAGTAGGTGCATCACCTACTTGCCAAAATTAAGGGCAAAAATTTAAAAGCCCAAAGTCGGTTAAGAGAGGGCTTTTAAAAGCTTCTAAAGCCTAATAATTCACTATTATTTCACAGCCTCAAAAACGAAATAACCCCTGCAACCCCTCCCCAAAATAATCCCACACAAACCCTAATTGATTTTCCCCTCTTTCAAGTTCTAGTTGAAGGTAAACCCTAGAGTTTGAGGAACCAAAGCAAGGGCTGAGTTATCTAACAAGCAAG
>MCJB01011299.1:290262-330224 GCA_002018475.1 Nicotiana obtusifolia | reverse complement strand
ACTACCCCTTAAGACTTGAGTCGTTTGTGTTATTTGTGTCATGTGAAAGCCGTATACGCGAGGTGACGAGTATGTACTCAGGCTCATATGTGGAAATTGATCGATCTAGACTCTTAGGCATCTTTTATGTACTTATTTGAATTGTTAGCACATATTATATCTTTTATTCGTCATGCCTACTATCATATGCCTTATTTGAAGTTGTCGTTACATATCACATTCTTTACTTGTCGAGTTTGCCCTTATATGCTTTATTTGAAGTTGTTATCACTTATATCATTATGTGATTTCTTTTATTATGGAGTACTCTTAGTTGAAGTATGATATCCTTTTTGTTGCCGTGCTATTATCATGCATTTAGACGTAGTGCTAGTTCGTGCCATCTCTTTCATTGTTAGCCTGTTCATACACTAGAATTACAAAATTGCATCTAAATTCTCATGCATTTAGACATAGTGCTAGTTCGTGCCATCTCTTTCATTGTTAGCCTGCTCAACCACTTAATCATGATTGAATATTAATTACAAAATTGATTCAACCTTTAAACTCAGAAAGAAGTCAATACAGGTTATCAATAACTAGTAACTTTACCCAGTGAGTTCATAATAAATTTATCCGATATGGAGAAAGACCTAAAGTCAAAGCGTAAATTTATTATCCCGCTATAAATAAAAAAATTTAGACCATAGGAGTTAATTCCTATCACTACTTGATCACAACCACGGAATTTTCTCTAAGGATTAAGTTTCATAAATCAAAATAAAAGTTCAATCCCATCCAGATAGTCTTAAAATGCTGAAATTAACGTTTTCTACTGCATATCAGTGAGTATTAATCACTGGGTTGCTTCTGACAAACCTACCAAATCTCATACCACTAGGAGACAGTTAAAATCACAATCTCCAAAACTGCGACCAAATTTGGAAAATTGCCATTTTAAGCATTTTTTAAGAATTTATATTATGACCTACATTCTTATCATATACCAATTCATGTCAAATCAACATGTGTTATCATGTTCTAGATTATACAAAAATAAAATAATAGAAAGAATGGCTTTTTGTATCTAAATCACATTTTAATCCGCCAATTCTCCAAAAAGCTCATCTAAACAATCCCGAATCGTCAAAATACGATGTGATTCACTGCATAGCAGTGAGTTCTTCTCAACTGATCATTTCTGATGATCCTAACAAATTTCAGGTCATTCGTAGATCGTAAAATTCACGATCGCCAAAAAACTAGACCAATTCGAATAAATTATTTTGGCGTATTTAGGATTAAATACATGTGATTTGCATTTTTTCTATATATCATATCAAGTTAAATCATCCTGTGCCATCATATTCCAGATAAAACACAAATATAGCATATATATAAAGAATAATTTTTCATATTTATAACAAATTCGATTTAATAAGCTGCTTGAAAACACATCTAAATGACCTCAAAATGCCGAAAAATAGCATGATTTGCTGCATAGCAGTGAGTTTTTCTCATTAGATCATTTTTGATGAACCTACTAAGTTTCAGGTCAATCGTAGTTCGTCAAATTCATGACCACCAGCCTGTAACCAAACTCGGAGAGTGACCGTTTTAAAATAGTTTCATGAATTAAAATAAATATGTTATTGATTTCCATTCTCCTTATAACTATACTAAGAGCTCAAGGCATATAGTATGTTCTACCTATTTCTAGGATACATAATATCTCCTTTTGCATAAATTATCCTTTTATTAAACACACAAGAGCCTAAGATATCATATTTTCTCCTGTTCGGCGAAAACCCAAATATCTCTTCTCATGGATGGAGTTGGTCTCACTAGTACCCAAAGATAAAACTCTTTTCTAGTTAAAAGCCTCCACCACTAATGCAGATTTATCAAGGATAATTTTCACATGGTACATTAAGCATATTTTAATGACTCTAATAAATAGACCATTTTGTGGATCCTACTTATTAATCATAATGCTCAATCCATGAATAGACATAATTTCACATGTATAATTTATTAAGAATTTTTCATGAGTTTAAATAAACAAACCACTTTAGTGGTAACTATTTATTATTCATAAATTTCTCAATTTACAAGTGGATATACATGTAGCTCATAAAATTATTTTATGGCAGAATATGGACCATAGCTTAAACTCCATATCAATAATATAAAATTCATATAAAATACCGTCATCTTTCACTTAATTACAACCTCCAACTAGAGAACAAAATTCTTCATCGAAAATCCAAGACTAGTAATCACATAGGGCATAGGACATAAACTAAAATTTGAGAATTTTTTTTTATGCACAAATATGCCAAACACACCAATCATTAGTCATCTAGGATATCAAATAGAGGATTTCATTTTCTTACAAAATAATTATATCATGAGACAATAACAAGTATACCTTGTAAGACCTAGTCAATAAAATCTTACACCTCTATTATTAAATTTAATACAACAACACGTCTATTTACTAATAGCCAATGTGTAAACCCATTATATCACTATTATTTAATTATGGAAACCAAGGGGAGTCACCTCCACCACCATTGAATTAAAAACGAATTAAAATTATTAAAAAATAATTTCCAGAAAATAGAAAAATGTCCAAAATACAGTCCAAACAACCTCAAAACGTTGAAATCACCATGATTCACTGCTATAGCAGTGAGTGTTTCTCACCACGTCGTTTTGAATGGACCCACCAAATTTCGGCTCAATTGGAGTCCGTCAAGTTCGTTGACCTCCGAAAACACCGACAATTCGGTCAAAATCGGGTTTTGCATTTTTCTAGGGTTTACCCAAAAAATTTAGAGTATACCAATCAAATATCAACAAAAAACAGATATCTCATGATTACAGGAATAATCCAAAATTTTATGCATAGTTAATTCACAAAACAGCAGTGCAGTTTTTCAGAAAACAACATATACATGTAATTCAAAAACGCACATAAACATGATATTCTTGTTTGAAAAACCTAGATATCTAATTAGATGTGATTGACTGTTATACCAATTGATGGATTATAATAGGTAGCGGAAGCAATCCCAGTATCAAAATCACATGTAATCTAGACAATTAGTAAAAACAGGATTTCACGGGTTACCTCTTGACGCGTGAACAAAGCTCATCTATCACGTGAACCTCCAATTCCACAGCAACTCAATAAAATCTCCACCACCCGCACGATCATGATCTCCGAACATTCCACGATTTTCTACTTTGTTACCCAAATAATATCCGAAAAAATAACAATTTCGTGTGGGCGAAATTTCTAGGAAAAAGGAGCTAAAATTCGGCCACCATCTCTCACTCCTCTAGGTGGAAACCCGTATGTATTTATAGCACAAGTTTTAATGGTTAAAAACCTTTTCCAAAACCTGTTGGGTTTTTCTTTCCACCAGAAAAAGGATTCCTTTATTTCCTTTTATTTAGGCACAACAGGGACCACATAATTTAATTAACAAGGCTTCCAATTATGGAATTAATTTCTAATTTTTGAAATTAATATCCACCATAATTAATTATGAATTATTCCACTAAAAATTCATAATTGCTCTCCGTATTGTCACGACCCGGATTTTTCACCCTCGGGAGTCGTGATGGCGCCTACTAGTGATAGCTAGGCAAGCCAATTAACCGAATTATTTGCCTTGTTCCCATTTTTAAATTCATTACAACTTATAGCAAACAACTAAAAGACAGCATAACTTAACGAGCGCAATAGTAAAAATTTCAGACTTTAAAATACCGTTAATAAAATCTTATTAACGAAACTATGCAAGATTTGGTGTCACAGCTTCACAGACTTTCTAAGACTACTACAAATAAGGGTCTAAAAGAAATAATAAAGTACTATCTCTGGGACTACATAAAAGAAACAGGTAGAATAGATAGCGGGAGACACCAAGGCCTGTGGACGCCTGCAGGACTACCTCGGGTCGCCTGATAAGCAAGAAGCGGGAAGCTTACTACGGTCCGAAATCTACAGCACTGGGATCTGCACAAAAGAGTGTAGAGTTTACTATCAGCACAACCGACCCCATGTGCTGGTAAGTGCCTGGCCTAACCCCGGCGAGGTAGTGACGAGGCTAGGACCAGACTCCAGATAGACCTATGCAGTTATATATATATATATACATCTACAGCGAAAAGATAGAAGTAATTAAACAATTAAAGCTGGGGAAGGAAAACATGCTTCGGGGTAGCAGATAAAAACAGATCATCAATAAATAATAAGGAAACTACAATTGAACTTCTAACACGAATAAAGTGAATTATAGGCAACTTTCACTTTCAGTTCCATCTTGTTGCAAGCGTGCAACCCGATCCCATTTCTCATATCTTGTGGTAGGCGTACCACCGGCTCCCATTTCATTATATCCTGTGGTAGGCGTACCACCCGCTCCTATTTCATCATATTTTGTGGCACGCGTACCACCGGCTCCCATTTTATCATATTTTGTGGTAGGCTTACCACCCGCTCCCATTTCATCATATTTTTGTGGTAGGCGTACCACCCGCTCCCATTTCATCATATTTTTGTGGTAGGCGTACCACCCGCTCCCATTTTTTATCATATTTTGTGGTAGGCGTACCACCCGCTCCTATTTACAAGTCATCACAAATATCACAAGAAATCCCGGCAAGGGAACAAAAGCAATATAATAACTTCTCAGCAAGGGAACAATAATATCAAAGCAAACATCCCGGCAAGGGAGAATCAGCTATAACCAATCTTAACTCAACTTTTACTCAGCTCAACTAATGCCAATACTCAATTATAAATAATGTCCATGATAAATAAACTGAGTTCTTGCTCAAAATCGAGAATCATCAATTAAGGCTTTAACATATTCCCACAATTGAAACAGTTCCATCTACAATTAATCTCCAAATCCAATTATGATTGTTTTAAATCTAAACATGACCTATTAATATGACACCGGACCCTTTAATTCTTAACAATTCCTTATTAAACTAATCTATTTAGCAATTGACTTTATACCTACAGAAGAAATCTAAACCTATAACAAAGAGAAAAACTGTAATGAAGAAACCAGCGTAGCAAATCCTCACGTGACCTCCCATTTCCACATAAAAATACCAAGAACAAAATTCAGCAATTTGAACAAGAATCACACAACAACTGTCCATTTAAGACTCACGGTCATGCTCGACACCAACGTATAGATACTCGTCACCATGACTATACGTCGTACTCAACAAGAAGCAATTAACAAATAGGACACAACTCCTAATCCCTCAAGCTAAGGTTAGACCGGCTACTTACCTCTCTTTGCAACCAAATTCAAGATTGCAACAAACCTTCGCCTTGAAACTTTGTGTCCGGAGGCTCCAAATCTTAGTTAAGCTTTCCAATGTCGAAATATAAATTCCAGCAACTTTGTATTAAATGAATTGAGTTGAAAATACAAGCTTAGCAACTAGGCAATTCCAGAACGGAGCTTTCGCCCGTGACAACGAACGGAGCCGGTGACTGGAAATCTCAATGGCAACTTCGAACTCCACTTTCGCCGCTACTTGAAACCTTATGTACGTTAATATCTTCAGGCAGATCATCCAGTGCCATCTCATATAAAACATCCCAGTCTGGTGTCATCATGAGAATATGTCCAAAACCAGTAATTACACCAAGAAGATCTCCATCTGGACTAGGTGATACACACTTTACTCCACCCTCCACTCGGCCAACAATTTCTGTCATATTATGATCCGCAGTATATAGCAATAGAAGACCTTATGAAGTCCCAGTAATCAATGCTTCTTTTTCCATTAGATAATCCATGGAAGTAATGAAATCCCCAGGCTCTAAGTCAATAAGGTTATCTGATATGGAATTCCAAGCTCCTGCATTCTGAGGAGAAGGTAGAAGTAGACTGTATATGAAGTTGGAAGAGGAACCTAGGAAGAGGCGGTTGAGCTCCACGTCAAATGCTGCGAAGCTGATACGTTCATCCTCGGAATTTAACTGAAGCTTCGAGAATTGCTCTTTTAATATCTTCAAATTCTTCATCTTCTATTGCTATTGTGCAGCAATAGATTCGAAGAATTGGAAAGCGAAACTGATTGTTAGAAGATGAGGATGATAGAATTGAGTTCTGGGTTTAGCGGTTGCTGAACCCTAGAATTTAGAGTGAGGGGTTTTTAGGGTTTACGATGGAGAAAGGAAAAAATATATAGACTGCACATGGAAATCGAGGTGAGGCAAAAAGGAGGTTTTTAAAGCCTCGGAACACTGAATTCAATCTAAAAACAAGTGATGATCCTTTGGGTCGTCGCATTCTTCACCTCTAAAACAACCGTTCGTCCTCGAACGGACAGAAGAAGGAAGCACCTGAGTCGAGGAAAAGGTGTGGATAACGGCTCCGCATAGCAGACTCGGACTCCCAGGTCGATGCCTCAGGAGGCTGACCTCTCCACTGAACACGAACAGAAGGAAAACTCTTCGACCTCAACTGACGAACCTGCCGGTCTAGAATAGCTACCTGCTCCTCCTCATAACATAAGTCCTTGTCCAACTGGACGGTGCTGAATCTAACACGTGAGATGGATCGCCGTAATATTTCCGGAGCATGGACACACGAAAAACTGGATGCACGGCTGATAAGATCGGCGGCAATGCAAGTCTATAAGCCACCTCTCCCACTCGATCAAGAATCTCAAACAGACCAATAAACCTAGGGCTATGCTTGCCCTTCTTCCCAAATCTCATCACGCCCTTCATAGGCGACACTCGGAGCAATACCCGCTCACCAACCATAAAAGCCACAATCGTACCTTGTGATTTGCACAGCTCTTTTGCCTAGACTGAGCTGTACGAAGCCTAACCTAAATGATCCTGACCTTGTCCAAGGCCTCCTGAACCAGATCTGTACCCAACAACCGAGCCTCTCCCGGCTCAAATCATCCAACCGGAGATCGACACCGCCTACCATATAAAGCCTCATAAGGAGCCATCTGGATACTCGACTGGTAGCTGTTGTTGTAGGCAAACTCTGCTAAAGGCAAAAACTGATCCCACGAACCTCCAAAGTCCATAGCACAAGCTCGGAGCATATCCTCCAATATCTAAATAGTCCGCTCAGACTGTCCATCCGTCTGAGGATGAAATACTGTACTTAACTCAACCTGGGTGCCCAACTCTCGCTGAACTGCCCTCCAGAAACGCGAGGTAAACTGCGTACCCCGGTCCGAAATGATAGATACCGGTACACCATGAAGGCGAACAATCTCCTGAATATAGATCTCAGCTAACCTCTCGGATGAATAAGAGATTGCCATAGGAATGAAATGCGCTGATTTGGTCAGCCTATCAACAATGACCCAAACTGCGTCAAACTTCTTCCGAGTCTGCGGAAGTCCAACAACGAAATCAATAGTGATCCGCTCCCACTTCCACTCGGGAAGCTCAATCCTCTGAAACAGTCCACCAGGCCTCTGATGCTCACACTTAACCTGCTGGCAATTCAAACACCAAGCCACATATGCAACTATATCCTTCTTCATTTTTCGCCACCGATAGTGCTGCCGCAAATCCTGATACATCTTTACTGCGCCCGGATGAATAGAATACTTGGAGCTATGGGCCTCCTCTAAAATCAACTCCCGAAGCCCCTCCACATTAGGCACACAAACTTGACCCTGCAATCTCAAAACTCCATCATCACCTAATGCTTGGCACCTCCACGATGCATCGTGTCTCTAAGGACACACAAATGGGGATCATCAAACTGTCGATCACGATACGCTCCAACAACAAAGAATGAGCGCCCGTGGAAGCTAATACCTGACTAGGCTTAGAAATATCCAACCTCACAAACCGCTTGGCCAAAGCCTGAACATCCAAAGCAAGCGGTCTCTCGCCGACCGGAATATAAGCAAGACTGCCCATATTGGTCGACTTTCTACTCTTCAGCCACCACATTGGCCTTTCCCGAGTGATATAAGATAGTGACATCATAATCCTTCAACAACTCCAACCACCTTCTCTGAGCTCAAATTCAACTCCTTTTTCTTGAACAGATACTAAGACTCTTATGATCCGTGAACACCTCACACGCCACGCCATACAGATAGTGCCTCCAAATATTCAATGCGTGAACAATGACTGCCAATTCTAAATCATGCACCGGATAGTTCTTCTCATGAATCTTCAACTGCCTCGAAGCATAGGCAATGACCTTGCCCTCCTGCATCAACACTGCACCAAGCCCAATACGGGGAGCATCACAATAAACTGTGTAAGGCCCTGAACCTGTGGGCAAAACTAACACTGGTGCCGTGGTCAGAGCTGTCTTGAGCTTCTGAAAGCTCGCCTCACACTCATCCGACCACCTAAGGTTCTCTTTTGGGTCAACCTAGTCATCGGGGTTGCAATAGATGAAAACCCCTCCACGAACCGATGATAGTAGCCTGCCAATCCCAAGAAACTCCGAATCTCTGTAGCTGATGCTGGTCTAGGCCAGTTCTTGACTGCGTCAATCTTCTTCGGGTCAACCTGAATACCCTCTGCTGATACAACATGACCAGAAATGCAACCGAACTCAACCAGAACTCACACTTCGAGAACTTAGCATATAACTGACTATCCTTCAGAGTCTGAAGAACCACTCTGAGATGCTGCTCGTGCTCCTCCTAGCTGCGGGAATATATCAGAATGTCATGAAGACTATCTAGAACGAGTCCAAATAAGGTCTGAACACTCGGTTCATCAAATCGATAAAAGCTGCTGGGGCATTTGTCAACTCGAATGACATGACCAAGAACTCATAATGCCCATACCGAGTTTAGAAAGCTGTCTTAGGGATATCAGATGCCCTAATCCTCAATTGATCATAGCCAGATCTCAAATCAATCTTTGAAAATACCTTTGCACCCTGAAGCTAATCGAAAAAATCATCAATCCTCGGCAATGGATACTTATTCTTGATTGTAACCTTATTCAATTGTTGGTAATCAATACACATTCTCATTGACCCATCCTTCTTTTTAACAAACAACACCGGCGCACTCCAAGGCGAAACACTGGGTCTAATGAAACCCTTCTCAAGCAAGTCTTGCAACTGCTCCTTCAACTCTTTCAACTCCGACGGGGCCATGCGATACGGCAGGATAGAAATGGGCTGAGTGCCCGGAGCCAAATCAATGCAGAAGTCAATATCCCTGTCGAGTGGCATCCCCGGCAAGTCAGAAGGGAAATCCTCGGGAAACTCACAAACCACGGGTACAGAATCAATAGAGAGAACCTCAGCACAGGAGTCACGAACATAAGCCAGATAGGCCAAACACCCCTTCTCGACCATACGCGGAGCCTTCACTTAAGAGATAACGCTACGGGTAGAATGACCAGAGGTCCCTCTCCACTCCAAACGAGGCATACCCGGTAAAGCTAAGGTCACAGTCTTGGCATGGCAATCCAAGATAGCGTGGTAAGGTGATAACCAGTCTATCCCCAATATAACATCAAAATCAACCATGTCTAAAAGCAACAAATCTACACGAGTATCAAGACCCCCAATCACTACAACACATGAACGATGGACTCGATCTACCACAATAGAATCACTCACCGGGGTAGACACATAAACTGGAACACTCAATGAATCACTAGGCATGACTAAATACGGTGCAAAATAAGGTGAGACATACGAGTAGGTAGACCCTGGATCAAATAATACTAAAGCATCTCTATCACAAACCAGAACCATACCTGAAATCACTGCATCTAAAGCCTCAGCCTTTGGCCGGGCTGGGAGAGCATAACATCGGGGCTGGGCCCCACCACCCTGAACCACATCTCTGGGACGGCCTGCTGCTGGCTGGCCCCCACCTCTGCCGGCCTGTGCTCCACCTCTAGTACCTCTACCTCCACCTCTAGCACCTCTACCTTTACCTCTACCTCTACCTCTAGCTAGCTGGGCGGGCTGCGGAACATCTGGTGCCTGTACCATAGGACGAGAACCCTGACACGGAGAACTGCTCGAAGCTCGAGGGCAATACCTAACAATGTGCCTCGTGTTGCCACAAGTAAAACAAGCCCTTCGCTGTCGACCCTGGAAACTCTGAAGCTGTGGTGCATAATGGGTGCTGGTGGTGCACTGAAGGACTGCTGATCAGGTTACTGCATCTGAGGACCACGACTACCTGAAGCACCGTGAGAAACCTGAAGAGCTGACTGGAAGGACCTAGGAGGATCGCCTCTACCATATGAATCTCTGCCTCCTGACGAAGTACCACTGAATCTGCCTGAATGACGGGGTCTCTTATCCGACCCATGACCACCTCCATGTGACAGAATCATCTCAACTATGCGGGCTGCATTGGCCGCCTCCTGAAAAGTAATCTCACTCCCAGTCTCCCTAGCCATCTAAAGACGAATCGGCTAAGTAAGACCGTCAATAAACCTCCTCACCCTCTCCCTCTCTGTAGGAAGTGTGATGAGAGCATGTCGAGCCAAATCGATGAACCTGGTCTCATACTGAGTAACCGTCATGGAACCCTGCTAGAGGCGCTCAAACTGCCTTCGATAGGCCTCTCTCTGAGTAACGAGGAGGAACTTCTCCAGAAACAACGCTGTAAACTGCTCCCAATTCAAAGATGGCGACCCGGCTGGCCTAGTTAAGCAATAATCCCTCCACCAAGTCTTGGCAGATCCAGACAGGCGAAATGTAGCAAAATCTAGCCCATTGGTCTTGACAATACCAATGTTCCTGAGAACCTGGTGGGAGCTGCTGCTGGGGGCTCGGGCAGCTGAGCGGTAGATGAGGAAGCGCGTGTTCTCGCCATCTCGAAAGAACATAGTAGAAATCCAATTCGCATTGAGAAACAAAACCGCACGACAAGAAAGAACAAATGTGAAGTTTTTCCTAACTCTGTAGCCTCTGGGGGATAAATACAGACGTGTCCGTACCGATCCCTCAGACTCTACCAAGCTTGTGTGTGAACTGTGAGACCCATGTAACCTAGAGCTCTGATACCAACTTGTCACGACCCGAATTTTCCACCCTCGGGAGTCGTGATGGCGCCTACTAGTGAAAGCTAGGCAAGCCAATTAATCGAATTATTTGCCTTGTTTTCATTATTAAATGCATTACAACTTAAAACAACAACTAATAAACAGCATAAATTAACGAGCGGAATAATAAAAATTTCAGACTTTAAAATACCGTTAATAAATTTTATTAACGAAACTACCCAAGATTTGGTGTCACAACTTCACAGAATGTCTAAGAGTACTACAAATAAGGGTCTGAAAGAAATAACAAAGTACTGTCTCTGGGACCACATAAAAGAAATAGGTAGAATAGATAGCGGGAGACACCAAGGCCTGCGGACGCCTGCAGGACTACCTCGAGTCGCCTGATAAGCAAGAAGCGGGAAGCTCACTACAGTCCGAAATGTGCAGCGTTGGGATCTGCACAAAAGAGTGCAGAGTGTAGTATCAGCACAACCGACCCCATGTGCTGGTAAGTGCCTGGCCTAACCCCGGCGAGGTAGTGACGAGGCTAGGACAAGACTCCAGATAGACCTGTGCAGTTATATATATATATATACATCTACAATGGAAAGATAGAAGTAATTAAACAATTAAAGCTGGGGAAGGGAAACATGCTTCGGGGTAGCAGATAAAAATAGATCATCAATAAATAATATGGAAACTACAATACAACTTCTAACACGAATAAAGTGAATTACAGGCAACTTTCACTTTCAGTTCCATCTTGTTGCAGGCGTGCAACCCGATCCCATTTCTCATATTTTGTGGTAGGCGTACCACCCGCTCCCATTTTATTATATCTTGTGGTAGGCGTACCACCCGCTCCCATTGCATTATATTTTTTGGTAGGCGTACCACCCGCTCCCATTTCATCATATTTTGCGGTAGGCGTACCACCCGCTCTCATTTCATCATATTTTTGTGGTAGGCATACCACCCGCTCCCATTTCATCATATTTTTGTGGTAGGCGTACCTCCCACTCCCATTTCATCATATTTTGTGGTAGGCGTACCACCCGCTCCCATTTACAAGTCATCACAAAAATCACAAGAAATCCCGGCAAGGGAACAAAAGCAATATGATAACTTCCCAGCAAGGGAACAATAATATCAAAGCAAACATCCCGGCAAGGGAGAATCAGCTATAACCAATTTTAACTCAACTTCTACTCAGCTCAACTAATGCCAATACTCAATTATAAATAAAGTCCACGATAAATAAATTGAGTTCTTGCTCAACATCGAGAATCATCAATTAAGGCTTTAACATATTCCCACAATTGAAACAGTTCCATCTACAATTAATCTCCAAATCCAATTTTGATTGTTTTAATTCTAAACATGACCTATTAATATGACACCGTACCCTTTAATTCTTAATAAATCCTTATTCAACTAATCTATTTAGCAATTGACTTTATATCTACAGAAGAAATCTAAACCTATAATAAAGAGGAACAACTGTAATGAAGAAACCAGTGTAGCAAATCCTCACGTGAACTCCCATTCCCACATAAAAATACCAAGAACAAAATTCAGCAATTTGAACAAGAATCACACAACAACTATCCATTCAAGACTCATGGTCATGCTCTACACCAACGTATAGATACTCGTCACCATGACTATACGTCGTACTCAACAAGAAGCAATTAACAAATAGGACACAACTCCTAATCCCTCAAGCTAAGGTTAGACCGGATACATACCTCGCTTTGCAACCAAATTCAAGATTCCAACAAACCTTCGCCTTGAAACTTTGTGTCCGAAGGCTCCAAATCTTAGTTAAGCTTTCCAATGTCGAAATATAAATTCCAGCAACTTTGTATTAAATGAATTGAGTTGAAAATACAAGCTTAGCAACTAGGCAATTCCAGAACGGAGCTTTCGCCAGTGACAACGAACGGAGCCGGTGACTGGAAATCTCAATGGCAACTTCGAACTCCACTTTCGCCGCTACTTGAAACCTTATGTAGGTCAATATCTTCAGGCAAATCATCCAGTGCCATCTCATATAAAACATCCCAGTCATGTGTCATCATGAGAATATGTCCAAAACCAGTAATTACACCAAGAAGATCTCCATCTGGACTAGGTGATACACACTTTACTCCACCCTCCACTCGGCCAACAATTTATGTCGTATTATGATCCGCAGTATATAGCAATAGAAGACCATATGCAGTCCCAGTAATCAATGCTTCTTTTTCCATTAGATAATCCATGGAAGTAATGAAATCCCCAGGCTCTAAGTCAATAAGGTTATCTGATATGGAATTCCAAGCTCCTGCATTTTGAGGAGAAGGCAGAAGTAGACTGTATATGAAGTTGGAAGAGGAAGCTAAGAAGAGGCGATTGCGCTCCACGTCAAATGCTGCGAAGCTGATAAGTTCATCCTCAGAATTTAACTAAAGCTTCAAGAATTGCTCTTTTAATATCTTCTAATTCTTCATCTTCTATTGTTGTGCAGCAATAGAGTCGAAGAATTAGAAAGTGAAACTGATTGTTAGAAGATGAGGATGATAGAAGTGAGTTCTTGGTTTAGCGGTTGCTGAACCCTAGAATTTAGAGTGAGGGGTTTTTAGGGTTTAAGATGGAGAGAGGAAAAAATATATAGACTGCACATGCAAATCGAGGTGAGGAAAAAAGGAGGTTTTTAAAGTCTTGGAACACTGAATTCAATCTAAAAACAAGTGATGACCCTTTGGGTCGTCACACGTATTCAATTTTGAAATTCATCCATTAAATCTTATTTAACTCCCCATGTTAAGATTCAGATACTAATCAATTAAATTAAATTACTGACAATTTCATTTATTGATTATTTCCTTTAGACTTTCGCATAACTTATTTCATGTGTCGGATACAAAATCCATCAGCCGGGTTTACACATGAAAACTTATAAGCTTTCATAAAGGTGGATCATCAATCTCTAAACCGAGACATGGATTCCATCAACTAACTATTACTTCGCCAATGTACATTATTATTATTATCCTATTTACCAGGCATATTGACCCACGATAGGATCTCGCATTTTAATAAATTAAAACAATAATAATATACACAGCTAATAATAATTATATCAAGATTAAGAGTATAAGTACATTTAATGGCTAGGGAGTTTATTTTATTAAGTCAGCATAAAATATTATCTCTAATTGGTCCATTCGATACATAAAAAATGTACTAGCACGAGAAGTTGGAATTAAACCATTCCCATAATCAAGATAAATTATATTTAAACTTGTACCACAATCATCCATGATGGTTTATCCAATTCCATCATTAGATTGTGAACTCAAACTTTATACTGATAAGAACCGATGATTTAATCTTCCGTGTATAAGCTAAACTCTATACACTAAACCATCTACTACATAAGCAAAGGACACAGACTAATATATGATCTATTTAAAACTTTATTAAATCTGAATGAACAATTATTTCATAATAAATACTATATCTAAAGCAAAATCATTTTTAATAGTATATATCTCAACAATCTCCCACTTAGACTTTTAACCATGACAATTGTTAGAATATACTATACCTAAGCGCATGGTTAATAGTATATGCCTCCATTATCTAAACACTTGGTTAATAGTATATGCCCCAACAATATCCCACTTAGACTCATAACCATGCATCTACAACTTTCCCAGACATTCTTTTTACATGACTATTAAAAATCTCCACTAAATAAGGTTTTCTTAAAGAATCATGCCATGTTGTTTTCTGATGCAATCTTTGTCTGGTAGTGCTTTGCCGTTACTATCTAGTTTGGTGTTGAACTCTCCAGGGATCCTGTTACCGAAACCATCCCAAGAGCGTATGTACCGAAGTATGGTTTTTCTTAGTATTTTTCCCGGTACAAGTAATAATACCTTCATTACCTTACGGTATTAAACTATTAACGACTTATTACTATAGTGTTCACTATTCAAACATCACTCCCACTCGATAAAGGCATATTCTGTCTATTAACGTTCTCCCACTATGTAAATGCAATGGAACGTCAATTTCGACATGTGGGTTTTGATGTTCTTGACATCTAGTTATTTCTTTGCCTAGTTCCTGTTAAAATAGTTTACTTCTAGGAATATGGTCTATTACACAATCCTTATCTAGAAAACTTCATTTGTTTTAACAATTACCTTATTTTCTTTAGGACAATAAAATAAACCCTCATTTGTTTTCTTGGATATTAAATAAACATGCACCTATTCATTCTTAGTTCCAACTTAAACATCCGCTTTCTCTTTCAGCATATGTGCTGGACAATCTTTTATCTAAACATACTGCAGATTGAGCTTACATTTAGTCCACAGATCTTCAGATGTCACAAGTACTAACTTAGAAGGAACTAAATTCAGAATGTAATTTGCAGTTTCTAGGAAATATTCCTAAAATAAACCAGGCAAATCTGAATAACACTTCATTAATTTATCCATATCCAAAAATTCTTATTTCTTTTTTCTACTATACCATTCTTTACACGCACTCGCGGGTGATTCCACGTCACCTTAAATTTAACATGGATCCGACAACACCATCTTAATTGAAGATTATTTCTTTTATCTACATTTATAAACTTCAAAGCCAAATTTCTCACAGCCCAATTAGTTCAACACAGCGTGTTAGTCTCAACCGGCTGTAGCAACTCGTGCTTACGCGCCCATCATATGTATGCCCATAACCACATCTCTGGTTATAATAGTTGTTCATAATCAATCCCAGCATCGTCAATTAACCTCATTTTAACCAAAACCTCGTTTCAAATTTCCACAACTCTGACAGTAATTCACGAGGGATGAAGACCTCATAATTATTTACTCGAATTAACGAGTCACATTTAACGCCACCTGAACACTCCCCTTGTAAGCTAAAACTCAATAATTACAGCACGAATATGGCTAAATGTGCACAGAAATACAAAGAAGAATTATCAAATAAGCCTAACAGGCATGGCTCCCTATCAGTACTATAGTACAAATTTAATTTAACAGAGGGAGAATTTAAAACACATAAATTTTCATCACAAGGATCTCGTCCTTATATAACTTCCACCGCAGCTCATAGCCCAGTTTAAGCTTTTCACATCATATTAAAAATGCAAGGATCTCGTCCTCAACTCTAAATCACAAGTAATATGCACATCGTGCCAACAGAAATCTATCCATTTCTCCTTTAAAAGTAATTTCCTTTAATCGAAATCACGACACATAATGAACTCTCATACCAGTAGGGCATATAATTCATAAGGCTTTAATCAATTATCCCGAAATTACATCAAAACCCACTGTAGTGAGTAACAGAAAGTCACTTTTGGACTCATAGCCCTCAATAGTGTACAAAACAAAAATGATAGACACGGCTAAGACTATCAAAATATCCCGACAGGGATAAACACAGTAGTAGAGTGCAAATTCACAAACTCACCATATAAGTCGATTACCCATAATAACATCCTCCGACCACAATAACTGGAATTTCAAGAATTTGGTGCCCGCAACACATCGCATGACGCATATCAATCCTATTCCGAATCTCGCAATACTGCCACGACGAAAGAGACGTGTAGAAGCTTGTAGCCACCTACCGAATCAATAATTCGTGGAGTCTCTCATCTTGTCAATAACCATTACCTCATTCTGAACTGAATAAAGATATTTCCTTTTAATGTGCCTTATATAAATCTGATTGCATAGATTTCAGCTCCAATAATCTCGTCTCACTCGGTGCAAGCTGCTCACGCAATAAGCTGCCTCAAACACCGACTCAGCTCTCATATGGCGCCATCAATGCGCCGACAAGCTACAATTTGAACATGACACATAATGAGGAACGAACTCTGAAAAAGAATTATCCAGCTCGTGTAACGGATAAAACTGTCGAACATATGTTATGAACCCTTCTCAGAGGATGAGAAACAAAATACATAGGAATAGATATAGGGGACCATACTTAACATAACACTGTTGCGGCATGCAACCCGATCCACACATGATACCGTTGCGCCGTGCAACCCGATCCAAACATGATACCGTTATGCGAGATTAAAAGAATTTCTCATAACCCCTGAACTATTGGTAGAATGAATACTTCATTGGCTAGAACCCCTTTCACTCAACTCATTTCAGAAGAACCATGACAACATGCAACTGAATTCCCATAACCACCGAAAATACAAACCTCAAGTTGTGTTCTAAACCATCATGAATCTTCCGGAGTCCATTCACACAACAAGGCCATTCGAAGCAAATATCTCTCAAATCAATCTAGTCATGGTGGCTATCGTACCTGCACGTAAAACTACATACCGTATGTAAAACTTCACACGCCGAAGGAACTAATCATTGCCACCATCACACCGATTAAACCATTACTAACCAACCTAACTTCTTTCAATTTACTCTTGACCTGACTTAGAAACATAATAGCTCCATTCACAACATAGTGAACTCAATTCGCACTCACCTCGAGTGACCCGAATCGCGAGACTACATCGTCTTAATACTCATGAACCATCTCATACCCTCCTTATGTGCTCAATATTATCTCAGACTGGTACACCCATTCTGCAAGACCTTCTGCGAATCCGAAGCTATTTCTTCCTTTCCTCCAATACTGCACCGTATACCCGATGGTAACATAGAATATTCCAAGTTTCATTCGCAATCCACTGTGAAGACTCGATACATAACCATACATCGGACCCGAAATCCTTAGGCACTGCACTTTAATTCTTGAATCCACTCGGACCGTTATCGAGAGTCAATTACTCTGACCTAGTCCCGAAAATAACCAACTCCAACGCTCTACTAGCACATGACAACCTCTCGAAGAAGCAACCGACTGCGCTCTTTTCCATGTACATCACATCCATAAAAACAAAAGCTCCGAGTGTTCCCAAAAACCTGAACATGCATCAATAACGCCGAATATAGCACACGCCCATCTAGTTCTTTGCTTAATTACCCCTAATATTTCCTTTCCTTAATCATAAATACTCCGCCAACGTACCGATAACCAGAAATCGCACAAGCAGACAACTACGCGATCCAATTGTAAACGGTGGGGCTCCCCCCACTTGGCTCTAAGCCACCGTCACATAATGTAGAGCCCACGACGATTCCTCCATTCTCAATTACCATGATCTCGCACCCTTAACCCGACAGACTTCTCGAAGTCTTTGTTAAGCTTTTCATGAACATCCTGGATCACAAGTCATAGTCACGCACTCGACCTCTTACTGGGTAGCAAGTATTATACCTCACAGAAGTTTCATCAACATCATGCCACCGCTAACCTGCTCACAGGAGATAACCCACCTGTGGAATTCCTTACCGACATCTTCTAACGACGCTGCACAGGGTACAACTATCCCGTAATCAGCAAATTCTCCTGAGCTCATGCTCGCCCACCAGTTGTACAAGTCTGCTCCTTCCCTATTGACATCAACTGAAAGTTCAACAATACTTTACGATCTCAAGTCACAATGCACCTGAAACGATAATCAGATCTTCACACCCCTATTCCTTTCAAACAAACTCCTTTCTGCCATATTCGATCTTTCTTCGTGCAACAACCATCACTCCAAATAAAATACGTAGTCCAAATCACCTTTCATCATGATTCCCAAACCATTCTACACTTTCTCAAGGCACGCAGCTATCCTACCACAGAATTCATATGCTAATCTGTCACTCTTATTTCAGTTAAACCATCTCCTTTAAGCAACTTTTCAACCTCTGCTTCTCATACTTGGCCTGTTAGTACTTCAACCACCGCGAAACACTTTATGCCATGTCGTTCCTCATACTTCGCTGCTTACGTGTTGCATCGAATCAAAATCCATCTCTGTAGCACCAGAACCAATAAAATGTTACTGACTCTAAGTCTCTTCGAAGATCATCTTTCTCGAGCCATTCACATTAGAAATACTAATTCGATTTTTGAACCGCTGCACACAGCTATCCTTGGCAACCACCCCTCAGGCACCATTTCACAGCACCATGCCCCGAAGGCAAAAATCCAAGAAGGTCGTAACACCGACGAACCATAATGCATTCAAACAAAGACGATGACACCGCATCACATTGATAACAAGCACTTCGCACCGCATAAGATTGAGTAGGAAGGAAATAAAGGCATAAGCCTCAATAGAATCAAACTGCACGATAAGGATATCAAGAATATGAAGTTTTTCCTAAAAGGTTCTGCAGACTCTCGAAGATAAATACAGACGTCTCCGTACCGATCCGCGAGACTCTACTAAACCCGCTCATGACTCGTGACACCTATGTAACCTAGGCTCCGATACCAACCTGTCACGACCCGAATCCCAAACCCGGTCGTGATGGTGCCTCTCGTGAAGATAAGGCCAGCCAATTCGAGCCATAACTCATTTTAAGCAGTTAATTTAATAAGAGAACAACACAACATAGTTTAATAGCAGTCATTTGCGGAAAAACATAGTGAACCATCCCAATAACAACCCAAACCGGGGTGTCACAACGTCATGAGCAACTAATGAAATCCTAATAACAAAATTTCTATTACAATATCTCTGGCACAATTAGTTGGAGAAAGTGGGAACAACAAGATAAAAGATATACGGGGCTGCGGACGCCAACAGCTACCTCGTAGTCTCTGAATCACCGCTCGAATAGTCGTAGTCAATGCCTCGGAGCGGAAATAATAACGCCTGAATCTGCACACATGGTGCAGGGAGTAATGTGAGTACTTCCAACTCAGTGAGTAGTACATATAAATAATGACTGAAAGTAATGAAACGCGTAAAGCACAAGGCAATGCATAATGAAGCAGTAAATCATTATTTAAAAACAGTAAATCAGTAAGAAATCATTTAAAAAATCTTCCCAGCTCTGGTTACTAGTTGCCATTGTTACCAACTGTAACATCCCTGGGCTCAGTATCATTTAAAACAGTAAAATCTCCCCAGCTCTGGTTACCAGTTGTCATTGTTACCAACTGTAACCTACAATTGTCATTGTTACCAACTGTAATATCCCTGGGCTCAGTATCAATCTCACAGCTCTGGTTACCAGTTGTCATTGTTACCAACTGTAACCTATAGTTGTCATTGTTACCAACTGTAATATCTCTGGTTACCAGTTGTCATTGTTACCAACTGTAACCTGCAATTGTCATTGTTACCAACTGTAATATCTCTGGGTACCCTGCGCTCACTGGGGGTGTACAGACTCCGGGAGGGGCCCCTTACGGCCCAAGCGCAATATCAAGCCACCTCGTGGCATATATCTAGGCCCTCGGCTTCATATCAATCAAGCCACCTCGTGGCGTACATCAAGTATCTCAGGCCCTCGGCCTCATATCACTCAGTAAAACCTCACATTTGGCTCTCGGCCGCACTCAGTCAGAAAATCATCACATGCCCCTCGGGCATAGTAAAACAGTAGTTCTCAGCCCAAAAACATCATTTAAATATCATTAAAATCTCAAAACTGAGTAAAAGTGGCTGAGTTGTAAAACAGTGGAAGAACAACATGACTGAGTTCAAGTATGAATCAAAACAGTGAGTAAACAGTGATAAATACCCCTAAAGGGCTCAAATAACCGGCACGAAGTCCAAATATGGCAATCAGCCCAAATCATGATGATATCAAATAAGTTTCAATCAAATATGTAGTAAAATCATCAATCCGGACGGACCAAGTCATAATCCCCAGTAGTAAACGACCCCACGCTCATCATCGAGTGCGTGCCTCTCTTCAATATGGCACTAAGATGTGCAAATCCGGGGTTTCAAACCCTCAAAACATCATTTACAATCACTACTCACCTCGAACCGGCTAAATTCTTAGCCCGCGATGCCTTTGCCCTTTGAATTGGCCTCCGCGCGCGTCAAATCTATCCAAAATTAGAACTAATATGTCACAATATGCAGGGGTAACAAAGCCCACGTGAAAACAATCAATAAATATTAAGAAATCCCAAAATTAGCAAAACCCGAGCTCTGGGCCCACTTCTCGAAGTTCAGAAATTTTCACATCAACGGGTTCCTTTTCTCCCAACGAGTTCAACCATACAAAAATTATCAAATTCCGACATCGGATTGGCTTTCAAATCTTAAATTTTCGTTCTTGGAAGATTTGGTAAAAAAATCTGATTTTTCTTCCATAAATTCATGGATTCATGATGTAAATGAGTACGGAATCATGATCTATGAAGGATTTATGATAAAGAACACTTACCTCCTTCAAATTTGTGGAAACCCCTCTAAAAATCACCCAAACCGAGCTCCCCCAACTCTATTTTTGTCAAAAATGGCCAAAACCCCCATTTTATAGTTTCTTTCTGCCTCGGGAGCCACAGATGGCGCCGGGCACTGCCTGTTGTGCTGGTTCCAATAGCCACAGAAATTGCTGGCGCCCTGGGTGGCGCCGGGCGCTGGCGATTTTTCCCTGATACGGAAATAGGCATAACTTTCTCATACGATGTCCGAATTGGACGATTCTTTTTGCTATGACTCCGAAATTTTGATACGGATCTAATGCTTCAATTAAAACTGAATTTGGAGTCCATTTTCATAATATGATATCACTTATTCTTGAAGAGACGACATCGACGCATTCTTGAAATGCCCAAGTTAAACTCCATCAACCATCCAAAATCCATTCGAGGCCCTCGGGACTTCAACCAAATATATAAAAAAATCTTAAAACATCTTATGGACTTAGTCGAGGCCTCAAATCACATCAAACAACGATAAATACATGAATCATACCCCAATTCAAGCCTAATGAAACTAACAAATTCCAACTTCTACATTCGATGTCGAAACCTATCAAATCGAGTCCGATTGACCTCAAATTTTGCACACAAGTCATAAATGACATATCAGACCTATAAAGATTTTCAGAACTGGATTCTGACCCCGATATCAAAAAGTCAACTCCTCGGTCAAATTTTCCAAAAATCTTCTATTTTCCAACATTCGCCAAAATGCGTTGAATTGTCCTACGGACTTCCAATTTCAAATCCGGACATACACCTAAATCCGAAATCACCATACAAAGCTATAGTAACTCTCAGAATTTCATTCCGACCCTCGGATCAAAATCTCACCTAACAACCAGAAATCGCCAAAATACTAACTCCACCAATTCAAGCCTAATTCTACACCGGACCTCCAAAACCAATTCCGATCACACTCCTAAGTCATAAATCACCTCCCGAAGCTAACCGAACCATCGGAACTCACATCCGAGTCCTCTAACTCATAAGTCAACATCCTGTTGACTTTTTCAACTTAAACCTTCTTAAAAGAGACTAAGTGTCTCATTTCTTACCAAACTCACTCCTAATGCAAACTACTCAAATCGATCACATAAAACATGAATAACGAAGCATAATGAGACAGAAAATGAGGAAAACGGAGCGGTAACTCACGAGACGACTAGCCGGGTCGTCACATTCTCCGTTAATACCCTTGAATTACTCAAATCATTAAGACTTACGGTACATCAAATAAATATATTAATATTTTGAGTAATCATTTATGAGCTTCACAAAAATACTCAAAACTTTCGCTTACCAGTATATTCATTGAACCATACAAATCAGAAGGGATTCATTCTAACTTATTATCGGTTTTTTTTTTTTTTGAAAGGAAACATCTTTTAGTCAATTTTTCTTCTAGACATGATCCATAAGTTGGTAATGCCTCTACTTTGAATGAACTTTAAGGTCCATTCTAGACCAACTTGAAATCCTATTCGGATTAATATGACTAAGATAAAAGTGCGCAGATAAGTTTTACTCAATTTTGAAGAACAAATTCTCTTATGAGGTATACAAATATTGTTCTGTTCAGGAGAGACATTAATTAACAATAACAAGGTTAATAATTCATGTACCACAAGAGATAAAATGTTTATCAAGCTCAATAACACAAGAGTTATTTGATAAAATAAACCAAATATCCATCTCTTATTTTGCCTAGAAACCGGAATTGTCTTCCTTATAACAAAAAGTACATATATTATTGCATCCTTTAAATTAATGTCTTATCACTATCAAAGAAAATTTTAACAAGTAATACGACAAATTGCATGTAGTCATTGTGGAATTGAGATATAAATTATTAAATAGATCACAATAAGTCAAATACTGAATAATAAAAATCATACTGCATTATATATATATATATATATATATATATACATGCATACATACATACATACATACATACATACACATACATGCATCTCAAATAATAAATTTTGATGAAAAAAGAATCATTCATGCATAGTGTATTATATAATGCAAGAATTATACAATCCAAAAATAAACAGAACTTGCTCAGATGAAGAGAAAATTTCTATTTTCAGTCAATTGCATATAACCATTTGATACAAAAATTTTAAACACACTACACATATATGTATTCATGCATCTTGAATTTTAATGGGAAAAGAACTACTCATGCAACATACGTGTGTAATGCCAGATTATTCACTACAATAAATTAAAACACACCCAACTTAGATGGAGCGTGTACTGTTAATTTAAGTCAAGTGAACATAATAATTAATAGTTCTAGTTCTATTGATCCAACGTGTATACTCAGATGGAAAGTAAGTACATGATATCAATTACTAGTATTTCACCTAGTGAGCTTACAATAAATTTATCTAATATGGAGGAAGACCTAAAGTTAACGCGTAAAATTTATTACTCACTTGAAATTAATAAAGGAAGACCATAGAAATATATTTCTCTCACCACCTAATCATGATTGCATATTAACTACCAAATTGATTCAACCTTTAAACTCAGATAGAGAGTCAATACAAGTTAACAATAACTAGTAACTATACCTAGTGAGTTCATAATAAATTTACCGATATAGAGAAGACCTAAAGTCAATGCATAAATTTATATCTCTATAAATAAAAGTGAAAACCATAGGGATTAATTCCTATCAACACTTGATCACAACCACGAAAGTTTCTCTGAGGATTAAGTTCCATAAGTAAAACAAATGCTCAAAATCCCATCTAAACGGTCTTGAAAGGCTAAAATTAATATTCTTTACTGCATAGCAGTGAATATTGATCACTGGGTTGTTTCTGGTAGACCTACCAAATTTCATATCAATTGGAGACCGTTAAAATCACAATCTCCAAGACTACGACCAAATTTGGAAAATTACTACTTTAAGCATTTTTAAGAATTTATAATATGACCTACATTCTTATCACATTTCAATTCATGTAAAATCAACATGTGTTATCATGTTCCATATTGGACATTAATAGAATGACAGAAAGAATGACGTTTCGTATGTAAATCACATTTTAATCAGTCAAATCGCCAGAAAACTCATCTAAACGATCCTGAATCGTCAAAATACGATGTGATTCACTGCTGAGTTCTTCTTAACTGATCATTTTTTTGATGATCCTACCAAATTTAGATTATTCGGAGATCATGAAATTCACGATAGCCAAAAAAATAAACTAGACCAAATTCGAATATACTATTTTTGGCGTATTTAGGATTAAATCCATGTAATTTGCATTCTTGTTATATATCATATCAAGTTAAATTATTATGTGTCATCATGTTCCAGATTTAACATAGATATAGCCGATATATGAAGAACAGTTTTTCATATTTATAGCACATTCAATTTAATAAACTGCTTGAAAACCCATCTAAACAATCTCAAAATGCGAAAAACAACATGGTTCATTGCATAGCAGTGAGTTTTTCTCAGCAGATCATTTCCAATGAACCTACTAAGTTTCAATTCAATCAGAGTTTGTCAAATTCATGACCACCAATCTGTAACCAAACTTGGAGAATAACCGTTTTAGCAGTTTCATAAATTAAAATAAATATGTTCTTGGTTTCCATTCTCCTTATAATTATATTGTATGCTCAAGGCATATATTATGGTCTTCCTATTTCTAGAATACATAATACCTCATTTTTCAATTAATTATCTTTTTATTAAACACACAAGAACCCAATATATTATATTTTCCTCCCTTCGGCGAAAACCCCAAATATCTCGTCTCATGGATGGAGTTGGTGTCACTTTTTTTTTCCCAATCCACTAGGCAACTGCCTAGGGCTAGTTTTTGTATATATGTAAATAAAAAAATAAATAAAGTTGTTTAACATCTTACAAAGAGTAGTGAATAACTTTTGGTGATTACATAGCCCCTAATACCAAAGTGCGCAAGTGATTCACAACAATGGTAGTAAAATTTGAACTAGCAATTGACTGACAAATTGATCTAATATTGCGGTGAGTCCTTTGAGCAGAAACCAACCCCATGAATGCACTGGATGCATAGATTGCCCCACTGCGCAAACTGGTCAGTTGTCCACGATTAACGGAAGGCCATTGTTGTTCCAGCAGTATCTTTTGTTGTAGAGTAAAGTAGCTCCAAGATCCTTTATGAATCTATCCACCATGTTGTATATATGCAGTACACTCACATTTTATCAGACTTTGCATCACGTAGTCACACGTAACTGTCGATATTTGCATTACATTCCTGCTGCTTGTCAATGTTGTCGTCTAAATGACGCTGCTCCTTGGTTGTAGGCTTGATGTCCCAGCAAGTACTATATGTACTGATGTTCCCATTTAGTGATATAGCTTGTATTTCTCCCCTGTTAGGTACAAAGTGCCCACATCTAGTTGTGGTATTGATGTGATGCTATAATCCCGATGGTATTCCATTTTGCTAGTGCATCCAACAGAAATGTATGTCGTGTGACAGCAATGCTATGGCTTTGAATGAGATTTAACGTAGCAGGACTGCATAAACAGTGTTGTATCATGTTGCCCAAACCCAAAATTTGATCAAAATCCTCCAGTTCAATGCTTGTGCCTATCCTTGCTTTACCGTCAATGGAATAAGCAGCAGGTGCTAATACCACACATTGAAGACTAATCAAGGAAAAGGGCATTGTCACATTAACGTTCCCTGCAAAAAAATGTAAGATGTTAGTTAAAAAAACAGAGTACTCTACTCTCCTCCCTGATGATTTGAGCATCGTATTGCCAACATATTCCTCTTCTCCACCCACTATTCATATTCATATCTATTTTCGAGCAGATTTCACCCTCAAGTATGGACATTGTAGCTTATATGTGTTCACTAAAGATAAAACGTTTTTTCTTGTTAAAACCTCCATCATTAGTGTGGATTTATCAAGGATAGTTTTCACATGGTACATTAAGCAGATTTTAATAATCCAAATAAATAGAATATTTTTGTGGATCCTACTTATTAATCATAATTGTAACGACCCCGACCGGTCGTTTTGAGCTTTAAGGATTCGCTCAGTGGCGTGAGGTCTTGAGTGACTTCATATTGTGTATAATGACTTGCGTGCATGGTCGGATTTGATTTTTGGATGTTTCGGGATGAATTTGGATGAGTAATTCTCACTTTAGAAGCTAAATTAAAAATATTAATCGAGGTTTGTCTTTGTGGAGATGATCCCGGAATGGTATTCTAATGGCTTCAATAGGTTCGTATCGTGATTTTGGACTTGGGCGTATGTCCGGAATCGAATTCGGAGGTCCGTAGGTTGATTCGTGTTGTATTGCTAAAAACTGGCAATTTAAAGGTTTATAATTCTGAAAAGTTTAACCGTAGGTTGACTTTATAGCTATCGTATTTGGATTTCCATTTGGGACTTGAAATAGATCCGTCTTGTCATTTGGAACTTATCCGCAAAGTTTGGTGTCATTCCGAGTTGATTTTATTCGAATCGGACACGCGATTATGTTTTTAGAAGTTTTTGAGTTTCATGTTGATTTCATGTGTTTTGGATGTCCGATTCATGATTTCGGATGTTATTTTGATAATTTGATCGTGCGAGCGAGATCGTGTTATGTTTTTAGACTTGTGTTGATATTTGATTTGGAGCCCCGAGGGCTCGGGTGAGTTTCGGACGCGTTCCGGAGTGTTTGAGAAACTTTGTCTATATTTTGAAAAATGTGATTTTGAGTTTTAAGAGTCGATTTGGACTCGGATTTTGAAACAAAAGACATGTATGGACTCATGGGGTTATAGATAGTCGGAATCTATCCTTGAACCCGAGTTTTGATCGGGCGGACCTGAGGTTGATTTTTGTTGACATTTGAGGAATTGTGTAAAGATCATAACTTTATTTATTGGAATTGATACTTCTTGCATGATTTGATGTTATTAAGTCTATTTTGGTAATATTTGAGCCGAGCGAGGGGGTGAATTGTAAAGGAAAAAGCTGTTTTAGAGTACTGATTGAGGGCTTTTGAGGTAAGTATCTTGCCTAATGTTGTGTGGGGGAACTACCACGTAGGGATTGGTTTGTTTGCACTACTTGAACTACGTGAAAGACGTGTACACGAGGTGACGAGTGTGTACACGACTTATTATGGAAAGTTGACCGATTTAGACTCTTAGGTTCTTATGTACATTAAAATAAAGTTTTCTTTTCACGTTATATTTCCCACTACTAAATTTACCCTTAAATGTCTTATTTGAAGTTGATTGGTTCATGTTCTACCCTTTATTGCCAAATATACTCTTATATGCCTTATTTGAAGTTGTTGCCTCTTTTATTGCCATATTATCTCTTCCATACTTGATTATCCTTAATTAAAGTTATTGTTATCTCTTCCATTATTGACTTATCCTTATTGAAGTCATTGTTATATGTTACCTCTTCCATTGTTGACTTATCCTTACTTGAGGTCGTTGTTACATGTTATCTCTCTTATTGTTGAGTTATTCTTATTTGAAATTATTGTTACATGTTATCTCTCCTATTATTGAGTTACTCTTATTTGATATCGTTGTTACACACTATCTATAACATCCCAATGATTTTAGACTAATGCTTGCATTAAGAATTGACTATCTTTATAATGAGTATAGATTTAACTTCGCACTTCCTAAATGTAAATTTGACGATATATGAAAATTGCCTACTTTAGATTGTATTAATATGTACAAAAGAGTGATGGTGTTGCTATGTTTAATACTTAACATCATTTTGATGAATTGTTATGAAATACAATAGATATATATATATATATATATATATATAAAATGTTTTGGGCAGCAAATCTTCCATATTATGTAAAGATATTTAGTAGTTTGGGCAGCCACCTTTTGCATACTTATCCAAAGTTCATATATATCACTTTTGTGACTTCCTTTTCCATAACCTCCTCTCATATTTCATTTCTTCATGCCAAAGAAAATCCCTACCCTCTACTGCTTCTTATAAAATGAAATACTACATGAAAACCATCAAAACTTTTCACTAAACCAAACAGCCAAGCTAGTTCTTGGTGAAGCTCAAGTTGCTCCTCTCTTTTGTGGTAAGTTATAAACCTGTTTTTATACTAGACATCTGTTTGTGTTATTTTCATATCTTCTTGTATGTAAAGATATTTCATAGCTTCATAACTCTTATTCAGGCACCAAAACTTAGTTTTACTTTTATTTACCCGAAAAGGAATGATAAAGTATAGGGCAGGTGCTACCCAGATTTTCTATTTTACAAACTCTACTTATACTACTGTTATTAATGTTAGCATAACTCTTTATACAAATATGATATTTAGGTGATTCAAGACTCTCCGGAACACTAAGAAATATATCTACAACTTTCATGAGGATCATAAATTCTAGTTCGTCCGTTGACATCTTCACAACTTAGCCACAACACAAGATAGTGGTATTGTCTAGAATTTCTGTTTTAAACATTTAGGGTGATTTTCACCGATATCATGATTAGTTCGACATGTTGGAATCACTGAACTTATATAAATATTTGATTATGTATTTAAGGTATATATACCCTTATAAAATCTAAGGGGAAGTGTCTGAGGAAGTGGACGGATTTGGTTGGTCTATGGCATAGACGATTCGAACGTCCTCAAATTGTGGTGGAATTATTTTTTGGTAAAATACCAAAGTTTGTGTGTAAACATGGAGTTGACACTTTTTAATTGCCGGAATGCGTTGAAATAGCTTTATCTTTTATTTCCCTTGTCTTCAATTTATATCGTTGTATTCGTTTTATATCAAGTATATATTATCTAACTCGTCCACTTGTACGGATTGCTTGATCATTTTGTATCCTTGTTGAGACTTTGTCCTTCTTGTGGCAGTGACCCCATCACCTATATTGGCATGAAACTTTATTCGCATCTTTTTCCATCTTGACTTTGGATTTGTAGTTCGTCTTAAATTATGGAACTTGTCTGTGTTAAGTATGAACTATAAAGCCATTTTTAATATGGTTCTTGATTCTCTTGACTATTGGGTTTCGACCCTACTTGATTTGGGGCTTTGGTCCATCTTGATACCTGATTATGCTTAGTGTGATGGCATGACGTACGTATTGGGCAAAAATGGATATTTGACAAACTCTCTTGGATTGATAGTATACGCTTTCTTGACACCTGAATCTTGAACATTGTTATTGATATTTGAAAACACTTCAAGGTTTGGTATTTGATACTTTTAATATATTTGTTTACTTGCTTTAATTTTATGTTTCATTTGAGCTACCTATGACTGAAAAAGGGAAATTGGAGAATGTAATGGCTCCAAGCCTAAAGTTTGTACACAACTAAGCTTTATGCTTAGCGATAGTTATTTTCCATCGTAGGTAATGTGCGAGAAAAGATTTGAAGAAGGCCTTTTGGAGTAGACTTTCCAGGAGCTTTTGTGGAGATCACATTTGCATATGCACCTAGGTTTGAACCATAGTAAAAATATTCTAAGGGTTGGTGCAATGGCATCAAAATCCTTGAAGACGAGCTGCTAGGATCTGATGTGCCAGGAAAGGATCTTATTATTGGATTCGACATTTACAAGCAGCTTAGAGATCAACTCCAGATCAAGGCCAATGGGATAGCTTAAGCCACCTGAACCTAAAACTCCACAAACTCCGAAACTCAAAAAAACCCCGCAACCACAGATATTTATGCTAAGTTCTTCAAGCTCCAGTCATACCCACGACTTTCCTTCACTACAACCTTTTGAAAAGGAGGGAATTAGCCATGCACCAAAAATTCCCAAGAAAAACGTAGTGCTGCCTACTGGAGAAAAACCCCCAACAAGTGACATCGAGGCAACAATAAACTGGCAGTCCGAAAACTCCATCTGCCAAAACAAAGTCCTGACCAATATTGGCAACACCATAAAGAACGTGGCTCATACACAAAATAAAATGATGAGCAAGGTGGAAACAATCGAGAAAAAGATGGAGCACACATCGTCTCGCCATGAAGGACTAATCAAAGTGTTGGAACAGAGGTTGGCAAATTTACAATATGAGATTTGTCCGCCAGGAACTTCACTATTCCACTTCTTCCAACAACAACAAAAAGAGACGGTTTCCATCAGAGAACAGATCCAGCACCTGAGGAATGACCACCTTAAGCCACAAACAACTCCAGTTGTCACCTCAAAATCTACCTTTTTCCCGATGTCTCCACAACCATATTCCCCACCTAAATTAGACAATACCTTTACTACTTTTCCGTCTGCCTCACGGAATCCATTCTCCTTCACCCAACCCGCAAAAGAAGAACAGGAGTTTGATATTGCAAAATTGGTTTGGGAACGGAAAGATGCCCAAGCAGAACAAAAACAAGCCAAGAAAAGGCGAGACCATGCAGAAAGTTCGAAAGGATCCAACCCAGAAAATCTGATGATCTCTAACTAGAAGGCTCCGGACTTCTATGTCTCTCAACCAAGATGCATATCAGAAGAAGAGACTCCATGGTCCGAATCCCTAAATTCATCAAAAGACGACTCAACGGAAGATAGCTTTCAATCAAGCAATGAATCCATGACGAACTCTTCCGAAGACGATAATCCCCCAATATTCGTCAATCAGCCAAGAGAGCCAGAGGTATCTGAGGTAGATGACGAACAAGAAGGCATGACCGATGAACCTATCCCAGAAAGAAGATTTGAGCCCATGGCGTCCAGACTTGTACATGATCTATATGTCACACTTATGTATGTTTTTGGAGGCTTGTTGGATCTCAAGACCAAAATCTTGTAACTTGAATTTGGTGGCTTTGTTTTGGTATTTAAGGGTGTGTTAATTACCCAGGTCTTGTAATATGCTAAATTTACACCTTGTCTTGTAAAATTTACATAGGAGAAGGCTAGTTTTCCTTTTTACTCGCTAGTTTGAAGTTTATGTACAATATGAACCAGCAACGATGTTGAACGAAAAGTATAATTTTGTTAGGAAGTTACTTTAACGTGTTGATTATTCAAGAAGGGTTGTATATCCTTATCTTGATATTTTGACATAGTATTTCAATTAAGAAATTTTACGAAGTGTATTTTCAAAAAAAAAAAAAATTGCAACTTGACACCTTTATCAGATGGGCCTATTTCCGCTCCTATATTATTATGCATGTCTTTTTAGATTAATATCTTCAGTATATTGTAAGTACTAAGTTATATTTGTTTTGTAAGTAGCACCCTCCCAAAGGGGTTGCTACACTATCTCTCTTATTGTTGAGTTATTCTTGTTTGAAACCATTATTACTTGTTATATCTTTCATTGTTAGCTCGTTCCATTCTTTGTGTTTTGTAATTCTTGTGTTGAAACTTGTCGTACTCCCGTCTTATTATTGTTGTTATTGTACTCAGTGTTGTTGAGCTGAGGGCTATGTGTGGTTGTGGTATTGGAATTGTCTTGAGGAAATGTTGTGGAATATGGGCACATGTGGTGCGAGTTGCTATATTGTGTTGTTATGTTTTTGGCACACGTGTTATTGTTGAGAGGATTGTCAGGGTGTTCACACGTGTGTTGTCCGTGCTATTGTTATTATTGATATTTGCACATGCGGCACGACAAGGCGGGCTATAAATGTGGGTTTGCGCATGTGGAGAGACAAGGTAGGATGATTATATGTGCGTGTGGTGAGACAAGGCGGGCATTTACTTTATTGTTGCACACACGGGAGACAAGGGGGACTATGTCGTGGATGATTTTTGATGACTTGTGATGGCCTGGGGGCATTATTGTTGATGATATTAGTGTAGTGGTGTGCCTACCTTGTGTGAGTCATGCACAATACGGTTTTGTTGTGTTGTTTCCTACGTGCCATACATTGTCTTTGATCTTACTTGTTGACTCAAGCTGTGATAGAACACTTGCATAAGCATACACCGTAATTAGTCAGTCATATCAGTGTAAGAAGATGAACCTTGATGTTTATCGATTGTTTACATGTATTCTTGTATACCTGCCTTCCATGCGTGAGTTGCACCGTTTGCACGTGAGTTATCCGAGCGAATATGAGATATTGTTATTGCTAGCACGTGATTTGTCTGTGCGGATGTGGGATATTGTTACTCTCTTAGCACATAAGTGAACCGTGCAATTATGTAATGACCCAGCCGGTCGTTTTAAGTATTTTAGCCCAGTTTCCTATTTATTGCGTCCTCTATGTTGTATTGTGGTTATGTGACTTGCTGGAGGTGTTTGGTTTTGGTTCAGGTGAGTTTCGGAGTGAAATGGGACACTTAGTCCTAAAGTTGGAAGTTTAAGTTGAAAGAGTTGACCGTAGTTTGACTTTTGTGTAGGCGATTATTGAATGGAGTTTTGATTGTTTCAATAGCTCTGTATGGTGATTTGGGACTTAGGAGTGTGTCCAGATGTTGATTTGGGGAACTGTACGTCGTTTCGGCTTGAATTGGCGAAAGTTAAGAAGTTGAAGGTTTGGAAGGTTGATTACTTTGACCGAGAGTTGACTTTATTGATATCAGGTTCAGATTCCGAATTCGGAAGTTGGGATAGGTATGTCATGTCATTTATAACTTGTGTGCAAAATCTGAATTCAATTGGAGTTGTTTTGGTATGAATCAGCGTTAATTTTGGAAGTCGGATGTTCATAGTTTTAATAGGTTTGAATCAGGTTGTGATTCGTATAAATGATGTTATTTGATGTGTTACGCCTCAAGTTGGTCCGTTATATGTTTTGGAACTTTTTGGTATAATCGGATGGGGTCTCGGAGACCCCAATGTGAATCGAATTGAAATCGGATCATTTTTCAGACTTGGTTAAATTATTGAGGTTACTGCTGTTCTGGTGCCATCGCACCTGCAGAGGGTTTGGCCGCAGGTGCGGACACACAAGTGCATGAGGGTTCATTGTAGAAGCAAAGGAGGCCAGCCTAGGCCTGTGTTTGCAGATGCAGACACCGGGGCACTAATGCGCATCTGCAGGCGCGAGCTTTTATACCTGACGAGCGCAAAAGACCATTTTAATTATGCTCGCTAGTCAAAGATAGTATAGTATAATATCGTATCCACATGGGTTGGAGTTAAACATTATTTTTGTAGTTTCTAGCTTGGTTGCTATCCAGGAGAATCAAAAATTCGATATTTATATAATTAATAACTAAAATTAACTAAGAATCTAAAGCTATTGACTAATGACTATCGCAACAAAGGTAAGCAAGGAAGTTATCAGAGGAAAAAAATAGGGTTTTGATAGGATAGGTGCAAGATAATTTTGGGATCTAGCTCTAGATAATTCACTTCTAATGTTTAAGTGAGTCTCTCGAATTCACTCCATTATTAGTTCAACCGTTCAGCAAAAACTTCTCTCTCGATTAAGTTTTAACCTCATAAGATAACAAATTTAAGAACGTGAAGATATACAAGAATGCGTATTGGATTGGTCTTTACGAGAACCTCTCTCAATTATCCTCCTAACAAGGTTTAATCAATGATTCACCTATACTCTTTCGATTAATAAGAAGAACTAATGAACTCAACCAACGAGATAATGCAAAGATATCACAAGTTACGCCTCTCTCGGTTACATGAACAAGTGAATATAAATGCAACAGCGAAATCATCCAAAAACGCTTCGATACATAAAACTAAAGTTAAAATCCACAAACAATCATCAATACACAAAATCCATCAAACCCTAATGGGAACTAATTTGTAGAGAAAAACATAAATTCAATCCAAACCCGGGTCTTGAGTGAGGAAGGAATATGAAATCCTTGTGCTTTTGCTCCTCCAACTTCTCCTTAGCCTCCTTAGGTAGCATATGTGGCAAAAGTCTAGAAAATAACGTCTTTCCATGTATTTATACCAAATAGGGTTGGGTCCAAAAGAAATCACCCTCTCCTAGTCGAAATAGGATTGTCACTCTATAAAAATTGCACAGACGCGCCGCATGGGGCAATGCGCCATGCGAGGCATTAGTGGGAAAATCCAGAGAGTTGATTTCTGACAAACAATAGGAAAATGCACTCACTTTTTGATATCCAGATGTGGTTTTCGACCCCCGAACGTGATCCCGGCTTAATCCCTTGGGCTTTTACTCAGACTTCAAAGCTCCAAATCACTCAAATTTATTCCATAACATCTACATAGCTCGGAATCACTCCTACAAGGAATAAAACACACGATAAGTGTAAAACACTATCAATTAAAGCTCAACACAAGTATAGTGCAGTAAAGTAGAGTGCAATAAGAAACTAAAATACGAGATAATAGCCTACCATCACTTCTGCAGAAATAGAACTAGGAAGGTCTTGTGAATGACCGCAGGTACGGTTGAGTTTCCGCAGAACCAGGCTCACAGAAGCGAGAAATTTCTCCGCAGAAGCGCAGTTGGCTGGCCTTAGTGGGAACTACACCTTCGATAAATTTTTCTGCAGGTGCGAAGTATCAAGTGCGACAATGTGCCCGCAGAAGCGGATATTGCTGGGCAGAAAAGGCTAGAGACGAGGGTTTTATTCATTTTTCATCTTTTGACCTAAAGAGCTCGATTTGTGAGCATTGTTATTTTCTTCATTTAATTAGTGATTTGAGTAGGAAAATTTGGAAAAAAATTGTGAAACTTCTTAGAGCAAATTTTTGAGATTTGAAAGGCGATTTGAAGTTGGATTTGAGTAATTCTTATATTTTTGGACTCGGTATCAAATGGGTGTTAGGATTTTGTAATTTTGGTCGCTTTTCGAGATGCGGGCCCGGGGTATCACGACCCAAACTGGAAGCCCATGACTAGCACCTGACTACACTTGCCGAGCACCAACGTACATTTTATCTAACCTTCTTTATTATCCTTTAGGGTTGATGAGATCAATATAAATGGTAGACATGGATCATGGACAACCAACAATAAAATATGATTGCATGAACATTCATAAAATGGGATGACCAGACAATCAAGAAACTATATATAAGGTACGAGCTACCACGCTACCATGAAAGACTATACAACAAAAAACCAGCCAACAAGGCATACCAAACTATACATGAGTCGACACCTGTCTATGAGCCTCTAAAGGAGCATAAGTACTGCAATATAGCCGGAACAGGGTCCCGACATGCCTATAATGTCTATAACAAAAATGTATACCCAGACCACGACAAGTCCGGAGAAGGGATCTCGCCAATCATCGCTAAACTGGACAGCCTACTATGGTGGGGGAGCTGCACCTGCCTGTTTATCAGGACCTGCAGCACGACATGCAGCGTCCACAAATAAAAGGACGTCAGTACGAATAAAGTACTGAGTATGCAAGGCAGGGAACCATAAGTACGAACAGTAATGTAAGTAGGGGATAGAGAATATAACCTGTAACATCTGGGTACCTCAGAGGGCTACTGACATGAAATGCATGATACATATGTATATATACATAAACTTTTAAAACATACGCCTCTGTGGGCATCATCATCATCATATCATACCCGGCCGTAATAGGCTCGGTAAAAACGTACCCGGCCATCATAAGGCTCGGTAGAATTGTACCCGGCCACGTGGAGCTCGGTAAAACCCAACTGATCAGTGGTTGCACAATAAGTGCCGTACCCGGCCGACTATAGCGCAGCTCGGTAGAGTAAAATAGATACATATATATAATGCATGCTCGACTCATGAAAATACGTTCTAAGCCTTTTGGAGTGACGTAAGGTTGGTATCCTCTGTACACGTTATTAGGAATAACTCTTCACCATGAACCTTATAATAATCAGGAAATACCAACAACATTGATAACATAAGAACAAGAGAAGCAACATACACGTCAATCGTTCCATAAGAGGGGAAACAATGTAAGTACTGCTAGCTTCTAAGAGTAGAGTTTCTTTGGAAGCTCGTTCATTACATCATGTACCATCGGATTCATGCAAAAGAAGGGAAGGAATAGCCTCACATACCTTGTATATACTGCCCTAATCTCGAGCTATGCAACTGTCACAACTCCTTAGTCTACAATAAGAGAAACGATACTATCGTTATCATTTAAGCGTCATAACTATTATGTATCGACCACAACCTATTTTACGATGAAACGGACAGCACCCTCCCCTATATATATGACTTCACACAATTCAAAACAATCGCCAAACAGCCCAAACAACATCAATAATAATCATGTTGAGCCTCCCAAAACAGTCCACGCACAAGCTAATCACTTCATACATACGATGGCCACCGTTGTCATATCAAACGACCCGGAAATGTTACGAAGAACTATAAGCCCACAACCCTAAATCTATATGGTGTTTCTCCACACCCTTCTTCGTCCAAAACTCCACAAAATAGTAGTAAAACACGTAGCCCAACTGCAACACGAAACAGTCCACAAAACAGTCCGCTACAAGTGAATAACTCGAACTCACGGCTTCCGATCACCGTCCCGTGAGTTCTTACATGTATAGAACGAATTACCATGAATTCACAGGAGAAAAAATGTATGAAAGAGAGCAGTAAACTTACCTTACTTGTTGGATAACCCATCCCTTTCCTTGGTTCTTCAAACTCTACCCCAATTAGAACTTGAAAGAGAAGGAAAATCGATTAGGGTTTGTGTGGGATTTTTGGGGAGGGGTTGCAAGGGTTCAATTTAGTTTTGAAGGTCTGAAATAAGGGTGAAATAACTGAGTTTATAATCCCTTAAAAGTCCTCTCTTGGCTGACTTTGGGACTTTTAATTTTGTCCTCTAATTTTGGCAAGTAGGTGATGCACCTACTTGTCACCTACCAATCTACGCAGGTCTGCGGAAATACAATTATCTCTATACTCCGAGATCGTATTGACAAACGGTTTAATGCGTTGGAAACTAGACTCATAGATCTTTAATTTGGTAGGTATATCACCCTGTAATTCCTTGTAAATTGGGAGAAAATATTAGAAACATTTGACCTAATATTTAAGTAAAATTATGAACCTAAGTTGCGACAACTTTTGTCGACTTTTGTTTCATAACTTGTTTGACTTCAAGACTTATGATACGGATATTATACGATTCAAATAACTTAAGAAAAACCTCTTGAGTGTACTAAGCACTTTTAGGTTTACCCAAAAATATGAGTTACAACATCCTTGATTCTTTTAACTCCTAATACTTGTTAATCACCCTTGTACACCCTTATATCACTTAAGACCAATAGGATTAACTTCTTATCATCTCAAAGATAATTATTTCTTGGATTTATGTTAAATAACATATGGCATGAACTAACACGTGTGGATATGGGTTGTAACATGGGGTTGACTTTTTGAGTTGACTTTTTGTTTCTCCTTAAAGATTGCAACGTTATTATTCGAATATTTTTCCTATGGTTTGTAGTTATTGTATGAAGTTAATTTTTTTTTAGAGTCCAGCCATTTGGAGTTGGATAATCGCGGAAGTAGTTTACTAGAGGATTGAATTAACATGTTTTGAGGTAAGTGTCTTCCCTAACTTTGTCGGGGGAATTAATCCTTAGGAGTGGTATTGTTTTGTGTTAATTGTGATATGTGGAAGCCGTGTACGCAAAGTGACGAGTGTGTACAAGGGCTAAATTTGGTAATTGACCGGTTTTAGCTATGAAGATTCTTTCCATGCCTTTAATTGAGTTGCCAAAACATGTTATATTCATCATCATAGTCGATCATCACATACTTTACTTGACATCGTTAATACTTGTTTTATCTCTTATTTGATAATTATAGTTACATGTTTAGTTGAAGTTATTGTTCTCTCAATTCCTTATTCATTATTTAACCATTGAGTTCCTTTACTTGAAGTTGTATTTCTTGGAATATCTTATTGTTGAATTTGGTTTTGATGTTTTAAAGGCCGTGATTCACATTGAGGCAAAGTTGTGAATTTGTTGAAATACCATTCTTGTTGAGTTATTCACTTTTGATTGCTATTGTTGAGACTCTTGTACATGTTGTGGTTGAGCCACGGGCTATTTATCGTGGAAACACTATTATTGTTGACTTCTTTGGCAAGTTGTGGTATTGGGCACTGAGGTTCGATTTCTGACATGTTGTGACATTGATACGCATGCGGTGGTATAAGGATTTGGTGTTGAAACATATGTGCTGAGATAAGGTGCACTTGATACGTGTGTTGCTGGTAGGGAAACTACTTGAAGCCATGCAGTGGGCTAAAACGCGAATGGCTCTTTTGGGAAAATAATTTTCAAAACTAAATGCAAGGCTCCCGTGGTGATATATTAAAAGATTGTGATTTGTTTTGTGAAATGAGACAACGAGGCAATACCTCGGTGGTGATTCTTGTTGATACCTTTCATTTACATCACTTTTGTTTTGGTTGCATTGCTTCCTTGGTATTCACATTATGTATTTTCTTCCGTGATGTCTTAAATCGTTAGTTCAGTGTAGCTATTCTGGTTATATTCTTCATTGTATCAGGTCCATTGTTTTTCATTATTATACTGTCATATAATTGTTCAATTTTCTTATTTATTCCAGTAGGTAGCTTGACCTGGCCTCGTCACTACTCTACTGAGGTTAAGCTTGATACTTACTGGGTACTGTTGTGGTGTACTCATGGTACGCTTCTGCATATCTTTTTCTATAGATCCATGTACCTTTTATCAGCCTAGGCACCAGTGAATCTAGCTCAGATTTGGAGCTTTAAGGTATACGTGCCGGCGTCCGTAGGCCTCGGAGTCACCCTCTATCTAGTTCTATTTCATTTTCCCTTTTTATAGATACTGTTGTATAGGGATGTTCAGTGTACTCTTGTAAAGCTTGTGACTTGGTCTCACCGGATTTTGGGAGTTTGCTCTGTTGAGTTGCAGAGTCCTTTTTATGGTAGTTGTTGGTTAATTTGAGAGTTTTATCATTATCTCAGTTAATTTCTGCATGTGTGTTAGGCTTACCTAGTCTTAGAGACTAGGTGCCATCACGACATCCTATGGAGGAAAAATGGGATCGTGACAAGTTGGTATCCGAGCCCTAGGTTCATAGGTGTTACAAGTCACAAGCAGGTTTAGTAGAGTCTTGCAGATCAGTACAGAGACGTCTGTACTTATCTTCAAATGGCTATGGATTTATAAGGAAAAACTTCACTTCTTTGATTCCTTATCATGCGAATTGTTTGACATTGAATTTTGAAACATTTTCTTTCTATTCTCTCACAAATGGTGAGGACACGCATTGTTGTATCCGACGATTAGAGCCCTGGGCCTCTTGTTAGACCCGCGAGACGCCGGGGCCAGGGCAGAGGCCGAGCAGGGGCACGTGGTGCAGACAGAGCACCTATCCGAGCTACGACAGAGGAGCCACCAGTAACTCCAGTTGGGGGGCAGGCACTTGAGGCACCTATTGTTACCCCGTACTTCAGGAGACCCTCACCCATTTCTTGAGCATGTTTGGTACTCTAGCTCAGGCGAGGTTGATTCCACTTGCACTAGCCACATCTCAGGGTGGGGGAGGAGAATAGACTCCTGCAGCCCTTACCCTAGAGTAGCGGGTCCATGTTGATCAGGCCCCAGAGGTTATACGATTGCAGCCAGTTGTCCCAGTTCAGCCTAAGGTTAGGGCAGCAGCATCTGAGGAGGAGCAGCTCAGACTCAAGAGGTACAAGAAGTATCGTCCTACTACTTTCAG
>MCJB01011299.1:241758-259085 GCA_002018475.1 Nicotiana obtusifolia | reverse complement strand
GGGGGGGGGGGTGCATGTAGAAAAGGAAGTACGATAAGAACGGCAAGTACAAAATTACCACGTAGCTTTTTTTTCGAAACAAACAACAATGCACCCAATTAAATAACCAATCTAGAAATCAAATAAAGTAGTAAAATCAACAATCGCACAGCATCGCCCTTCGAACTTTTACTCTTATCCTCACCATATAATAATAGTATGATATATGATACGGCACCACATCACCCTTCGTGCTTTTATTCTCTTCTTCACATTATATGATAAATGATAATAAGAAATCAAGTGCACCATATCACCCTTCGTTCTTTAATCCTCACAATCTCTCAATCAATGATAATAATATAATAAGGCACGGTAATGCCCTTCATGCTTTTTACTCTTCCTCACCATGCAACAACATTAATCCAAAATAGCAACGCAAGGTGAAAAACAAATTTCACTTCAATCGTAGTGTTATGATGACTAAACTCAACTTTCAAAATTCCAACAACTTCAAAATAAACAATATATATGAAGGCGGTAAAGAAGTAATAATCTAATTAAAGCATGGAAAGCATAGTCAATGAACAACATAATACAATAAAAAAATTTCCACCCTCATGCTTTAACACAATGACAAACTCGTCACCATACACATACACCGTCCCTACACATAATTCATGTTGCAAATAGACCAACAAGTTCTAATCCCTCAAGTCAAAGTTAATCACGACACTTACCTTACTTCGCAACCAAATCAAAGCTCAACCGTGGCCTTTTCTTTAGATTTTGCCTCTAAACAAACAAAATCTAGACAAATATAGTTCAAATAAATTAAAATAAGCTTTAGAAACTAACCACGAGTGAAAAAGATTCAATCTTTAATGAATTTGAAAAAAGTCAACCTCGGGCTCGCTTGGACAAAATTCGAGATTCTGACCAAAACCCGATTACCCATTCACCTCAGAACCCGGTTATGTGATTTGTTCCGAAATCCGACCTTAATTTGAGGTCTAAATCCCAATTTTACCAAATCCCAAAATTCTACCCAAATCTCTAATTTCTACCATTGAAATCCTAAATTAAAGGTCAAAAACAATGGATGTTTATTAAAATATATCAAAACTAATTAAAAATTACTAACCAATGAAGTTGGGATGAAAAACCTCTGCAAAATCGCCTCTAGGCTTATCTCTAGCTTTCAGAAATGGTGAAAAGTGACCAAATCCCGATTTTCAGCTATAAATACTGGTGTCAGGTGTTCTTCGCATTCGTGAAGCACCTGACACGTTCACGAAGGGTACTGGCACAAGATCTACGCGTTCGCGAGGTCCTCTTCGCGTTTATGAAGGCTAAGTTCCCAGCCAGCCATGCGCTCGCGAAGCATGGTCCACGTTCGCGAAGAGAAACCACCTAACATTCCCCTAGATCCTACAAAGCTTCGCGTTTGCGAGGCGTGAGATGCGTTCGCAAAGGGTAAGCCCCCCAATGCTTCTCGTTCGCCAGCAACCTCTCTCGTTTGCGAATTGTTACCCGTCCCCATCCCAACTTTCCCCTTCGCGATCACGAGAGAAGCTTCGCAATCACGAAGCACAAGGCACTAGACACTAGAACAGCAATCCTCTATGTCAAAAAATGGTCTGACGCCTATCTGGAACTCATCCGAGCTCTTGGGGCTCCAAATGGAACATGCACACAAGTGTAAAACATCATACAAACTCGTTTGTGCAATCACAATGCCAAAATAACATCTAAAATCACAAATCGGACAACAAAATGCATGAAATTCCAAAGAAAACTCAAGAATCTCTAGAATCACAACCAAGCGTCTGAATCCTTTCAAACCAACTCTGAATGATATTGAATTTTGCAGACAAGTTTCAAATAGTAAAATGAACTTATTCCAAGTCCCAAAATAAAAATTCGAACCCATTAATTATAAAGTGAACCTACAGTCAAACCTAAAGAATTTCTAAACATTCAAATTGTCAACTTTCGGCAAAACAAGTCAAATCAATTTTGGAACCTCCGAATTCAATTGCGGGCATACACACAAGTCTAAAATCATAATATGAACCTACTGGAATCGTCAAAATACCGATCCGAGGTTGTTTACTCAAAATATTGATCGTGGTCAACTCTAGCCTCATTTTTAGTCAAAAATTTTATTTTCCATAAAATTTCGCATAAAAGCTTTTCGGAAAGCGACATGGACCACGCACGCAAACCAATAAATATCAAATGAAGCAACACAAGATCTCAGATCGTAATAATTAGCCCTAGTACTCAAAATGACCTATCGTGTCGTCACATAAATATTGTATTTATTCTTCATATTGATTTTGTAAATCTAAATCATAGCGGCTCATGACTTGTACAACTAGTCCTTGGGATATCATATAAATTTAAGTTATTTTCATTCTTGTGTTATTGATCCTTCACTTGAGTTACGTTATTCTATGTTTGGCTTACCTAGCACCGGGGTTAGGTGCCATCACGACTAGGTGGATTTTGGATCGTGACACCTTTCCGGACTACCCAAGACCCGCTGTGAATATACATACAAGTCCAAATCATAATACGAACATATGAAATCTTCAAATAACCAATCCGAGCTCGTTTACTCAAAATATTAACTTTGATCAACTTCTTAACCTAAAGCCTCTATTTGTCAACCAAGTGTTCCAAATTACCCTCGAACCTCTCAGAACTTGATCCGATCATACATGTAAGTCATAGAACATCACATGAACCTACTTGAGGTCTCAAATCACAAAACGAGATGCTAGAACTCAAAACAACCGGTTGGATCGTTACACCCCCATCCCACCGACTCCGTCCCCCATAATATTTTTCTAAATTATATATAAATATTCTTGAGAAAATATTTTTTGCTTACTAATCAAATACCAAAAAATAAATAAGAAAATTTCTTATTTTTCAGAAAAATAATTTTTAGAAAAGCATATTCCATAATAAATATTTTCCTTCGTACTAAACACATCCTGAAGTGAACGAGTAAAGAATAATCCTAGATTTAAGAATTTGTCTCCTGTTATATTTTTTAAACCTTTACATAAATTTGATGCTTGTTTCCTGTATTTTGAAAGAGGGTAGTCCTAGCAATGTGATATAACTTTGAGCAATCCAAGTGAAATTCATAGGATACAATGGTACGAGTCTATAGAATCCTGTTTAGGTAAGATCGTGTAAAAAGGTTGTGAAAAAGAAATTGAAAAAACAAAAGAGAGAGAAATATGGAACGCACGTCAAAAAGCATTGCTTACGTAGCTTATCACCAAAATCGCCGGAATTTCTTCAATGCAATTAGGCAATTTAACGAACTTTTTAATTGACATAAAATTCCCAAAATTTGGCTACTAATTTTAGTGGTGGCGCTAATTAATTTCACGCTCTCGATCATATCTAGTAAAAGTTATTTACAGAACAAAAAGATTTTAGTCAAAGGTGGAATGTGGATTTGGTGTCGAAGGAAGTTTAGGAAAAAACAGTTTTAAATATAATTTGTAAACTAAGTTGTGTCTGGATCCTAGTTTTAAAATAAGTAAATAAATAAATAAATGTTCTAGTGCCTCACGAATGTGTAAATGACTACTCTATATTATAAAAGAACTCGTTATATTATTAAATTGGATTAAATAAATTGGAGTAATAATTACAAAAAAGATAGAAGTGCAGAAAGTAATGGTAGGAAAGAGGGAGTAAAGAAGAAAATAAATAATAGAGGATAGGTAACTTTATACGCATACGGAAGAAAAAATTTCTATTCTATCTCATAAATCTATAAAAATTAACGAATTAACAATATAAACATCTTAAATATGAGAAGAGAAAAGAACATAAAGTGTTAGACTTTTTGGGCAATACATTAACGCTTTCCTCATTTTGCCCAAAAATTCGTTAATTGTATGGGGTCGAATACGATCGCTTGCATAGGGAGCATCGGTTTCGGATTTTGACGACCGGCGTCGATTGAGGCCACCATTCGATAGGTCGAACCGGAACATCGAGAATGGGAAGTCCAAGGTCGGACGTCATCAGGACAAAGCTCGAAGCCAAGGCGTCCGAGACGAGATTGTCGAGGCCGATCCGGGTAAAACATCTTATGGTAAAAATATCATATTTGCGTAACGGAAGGATCGGAAATCTCGTGATATGTAAACATCTCAGCGGGAATCGCGGCTCAAATCAGCAAAGATGTTGAACTCATTAATTTTAGGGATTTTTTACCTTGTAAATAGGTCTTTTACCTTGTATAGAATTCTATTCCCTTCCTATATAAATAGGCAGCCCTACTTTAAAAGGGGACAAAAAAAGACACGATCAATATACAAAGTTTGGCATATTTTAACTACTATCTTTATCAATACTAATTTCATTCTTGTTCATCTTAGAAGATTCCTCCACAGCTGAGTTATTTAATATTGGTGGTTTGCTTACTCTCTTATTTGTTGAACTTAGTCTTTATTTATCGTTCATTCTTTAATTGTATTAAACCGAGTCACATATCCTTAAAACCACATATAAATTTAATTGTTACTCGTAATTAAGGGTAAACAGTTTGGCACCCACCGTGTGGCTAAGGATAATAGTGAACGTTTGATACAGTTTTTTGTCACACACACTATTTTACGCTTGTTCTTTGTAGAATCTTTTGGTTTCAGATTATAATGCAATCATGTCACACTCACAATCTGTGCCTCAGTTCGTCGATGGCGAGTTTGACCCCCAGGGCGAAAACAGCAATGTGATGCCTGGTAATGAAATTCCAGTCGACGCCAATTCTCAAATGACAATCGATGTGGATCAGACTTCTGGCCCGTCGAACAGTGTTCAAAGAGAATACCGCTCAACAGCTCAAAACAACGAGGGATACGGGATTAGTCTCAAAATGATATTTGACATGTTACAAGCCCAGCAAGTGGCCAGCTCAATTGCAAAGTCGCAGCCAGGTTTCGAATAGGGTTGAAGCCGGCCTTTCTCGGGAAGTCAACACCGAAAACGAACCAGTCATGTCTGAACCGAACGAAAACGGATCGGGGGCAAATTCCGGGATCATGAAGAAGCTTGAACCAAGCGAGTCGAGTCTGGTGAGAAGAAGATCGAAGCCAATGACAAAAAGGTAGAAACATATAATTCCAGGGTGGATCAGATTCTAGGAGCACCCCAGGTGTTGAAAGGCTTAGATTCAAAGAAATTTGTGCAAAAACCCTTCCCATCAAGCGCTGCCCCAAAACCTATACCAAAGAAGTTTCGCATGCCGGAAATTCCTAAATACAACGTGTTAGAATAAATGAATAACGATAGAGGGGGGGTGAATAGCGTTTTTACAAACTTCGTCTAATTTTCGCAATCAAGATATATAATTGAAGTATAAGTGCGAAAATAGGATAGCAAGAATGTAATTGCGGAAATGTAAATAGAGAGCGTACACCCAGATATATAGTGGTTCACTACAACGTGTAGCTAGTCCACTCCTCAAGATCACACTTGAGATTTCCACTATCACTTGTCAAGCTTACGGGTGCTTAACAAACCGTTACAACACAAAACTTGATCACACAAGCTTTGCAATACAAACACGAACACTTGAAACTTACAAGCTCCGTGCAACAAGGAAGACACTCTTCCTAACAACAAGGGACAACTTCCCTTAAGTGTATGACAACACTATTTTTCACTAGAATTACAACTCTCTCAAGAGTAGATGAAGTGAATAAAATTGTAGCTCAAGAACACAACAATGCTTTCAAGAAATAGCTCAAAATATAGCTCAATGAAGTAAGAATACTTGAAGCAATATATCTTATGATTTGGGATATTGTGTTGTGTTCAAATGAGGTTTAAGAGGGTGTATTTATAACCCCAAAACCTCACATTACCGTTGGCAAAATTTGGCTCAACTCTCATTTGAGAAAACAAGAGTTTAAGGGCAATAAGTCTTCTGCCCGTTGCCATATAATCGATTAATTCAAATAACTAATCGATTAGTAACAAAAACTATCCGTTGGAGCCTAACGGTAACAAAGATAATCGATTATTTAACTCAGATAATCGATTATCTAACTCAGATAATCGATTATTTAAGGCTGATAATCGATTCCTAAACTCTCTGGAATTTGCTACAGTAACATTGCTACAGTGATGTTGCTACAGTGACATTGCTACAGTAACATCAATGTATGGTTCTTTCCTGAAAATTTCCAGCGCAAATTTTAATCAATTATTTTGGTATTTTGTGAAAACCAATTGTTTTGAAAAGTGTTTTAATTTGTGTTTGAAATCGTTTTAAAACTTTAAGCCAAGTTATTAAAGACGATAAATAAATCAAACGCATTAAAACTCAAAATAACATTAAGACTAAATGACAACTTCATTTGTCTTCAATCTTTTTGCTTCATTGACTTGTTCCATGCATCGACTCCTAGTATCTTGAAAGCTCGACTTGTACTCTAACAAAGTCCATAGCAATCTCAGTAGTTTGTCCATGATGGTTTGTCGATTATCAAAACCTATAACAAGACACAAAGTCATTAGTTAAGGTTACATAAATAAGAATGCATTTTCCTACACAACGGGACATCTGACCCGAATGAGCATGTAACAGCATACACATGCGCCATAAAGGGAAATGATCTCGAAGATGATGAAATTGAGTCCGTCCTCCTGAAGAAATTCGGAGAGACCTTGTCAAAGGGGCAATGACTTGGTATCATAATCTACCCCCGAATTCCATCGATTCTTTTGCCATGCTTGCGGATGCCTTCGTAAAGCTCATGCGGGTGCCATCAAAGTAGAGACGCGGAAATCAAAATTATTTAAAGTGAGGCAAAGGGACAACAAGATGCTCAGGGAGTTTGTATCTCGTTTTCAAATGGAACAAATGGACCTACCACCGGTCACCGATGATTGGGCCGTATAGGCCTTCACCCAAGGACTCAACACCCGAAGTTCAACGGCTTCACAGCAGCTTAAGAAGAGCCTGGTTGAATATCCGGCCGCCACATGGGCGGATATACACAACAGATATCAATCGAAGATTAGGGTTGACGATGACCAACTTGGAGCCCCCTCGGGATCCACTTACCCCATCAAAACTCATGATAGGGTTCAAAGAGATATTTATCGAGAACCAAAATCGAGCAGAGACAGGCATCGGCCATACCCTGGAGACCGAAGGGCCATTCTGGTAAAACAGGTTTCCCCGAGACAAGAAAGGAGGAACGATCCTAATCGGAGTAACCGAAGACCATTGGCAAGAAACAACTTCGAGACAACCACTGGCCCCCGGGAAGCACCGCGACTGTCTGAGTATAACTTCAATGTTGATTCGGCTACTCTCGTATCGGCCATCAGTCGCATGAAGGATACTAAGTGGCCTCGATCGCTGCAATCGGACCCAGCTAAAAGAGATCATAATTTGATATGTAAATATCATGGCACACATGGGCATAAGACCGAGGATTGTCGAGAGCTGAGGGAAGAGGTGGCGCGGTTGCTCGAAAATGGGCACCTTCGAGAATTTTTGAGCAACCGAGCCAAAACCAATTATGGGAACAGGAATAAGCCATTGAACCAGGAGGAACCTCAGCACACGATCAACATGATAATCGGTGGGACAGATACACCCCAAGATCCGGTGTTAAAACGCACTAAAATATCTATCACCCGAGTAAAGCGCACTCGAGATTATGCGATGGAGAGAGCTTTGTACTTCAGCGAAGAGGATGAAGAAGGAATCATGCAACCCCATAACGACGCCTTAGTAATATCGATGCTTGTACACAAAACTAAGGTGAAGTGTGTACTTGTCGATCCTGGTAGTTCAGCCAATATAATCCGATCATGGGTTATTGAACAACTCGGATTGACAGACTGGATTATTCCTGAAGTTCGAATTCTCAATGGTTTCAACATGGCTTAGGAGACAACCAAAGGGGAAATAACGTTGCCAGTGAACACCGCCGGTACTGTTCGGGAAACAAAATTCTGCGTGATCGAAAGAGATATGAGGTACAACGCCTTGCTCGGGAGGCCGTGGATTCATGATATTAGAGCAGTACCCTCAACATTGCACCAAATGTTGAAATTCTCATCGCCTGATGGGACCGTAACTATTTATGGAGAACAACATGCTGCGAGAGAGATGTTCGCAGTAGAAGAAGCAGTGCTGAAAATGACCGCTCCTTCCCAAAGAACCAAATAGCAATCACAGGCACCACCTTCAACAAATGAAGGTGAGCAGGATCATCTCGAAGATGACGACTATGGGGTTCCCTGGTCATTCATCGGACCCAATGAATCCGACGCGACCAAGTCAACGGTCAAGGAACTCGAGCGAATTTCACTCTGAGGCGACTCGCCGGATCAAAAGGTATACCTGGGCTCGGGCCTAAGCTCCAAGCTCAGGGCCAAACTTATTCAGTTTCTTTTAGCTAACGAAGATTCTTTCGCCTGGTCCCATCTTGACATAACAGGGATACCACCGGAAATCACAACTCACAAACTGAGCATCGATCCGAAATTCCGGCCCGTCAAGCAAAAGAGGAGGCCTCAATCCGAAGGCAAAAAAGCATTCATCAAGGATGAGGTAACTAAGCTTTTTAATATAGGGTCCATCCGGGAAGTTAAATACCCAGAATGGTTAGCAAATGTAGTTGTAGTTCCTAAAAAGGGAAATAAGCTAAGAATGTGCATAGATTATAAAGATTTGAACAAGGCGTGCCCTAAAGATTCTTTTCCCTTGCCCAACATCGATCGCATGATCGAGGCCACTGCTGGCCACGAGACCCTTAGCTTTCTCGATGCCTACTCTGGTTATAACCAGATACGAATGGATAAGGGTGATCAAGAAAATACATCCTTCATCACTAAGTACGGTACCTATTGTTACAACGTGATGCCATTCGGGTTAAAAAATGCAGGGGCTACTTATCAATGCCTAGTAAATAAGATGTTCGAGGAACAACTAGGAAAAACAATGGAAGTTTACATTGATGACATGTTAGTTAACTCCCTGCGAGCAGAGGGTCATTTGAGACATTTGCAGGAGATGTTCGATGTTCTGAAATGGTACAACATGAAGTTGAACCCGGAGAAGTGTGCATTTGGAGTGGGCTCGGGAAAATTCCTTGGTTTCATGGTCTCGAATAGGGGAATAGAAATTAACCTCGAAAAAATCAAAGCCATCGAAGATATAACAATTGTAGACAGTGTGAAAGCTGTGCAAAAGCTGACAGGTTGGATAACAGCCCTGGGTCGATTCATCTCGAGATCATCCGACAGGAGCCACCGATTCTTCAACTTGCTGAAAAAGAAGAACGATTTCTCATGGAGTCCGGAATGTCAACGCGCGTTAGAAGAACTTAAGAGGTACCTCTCTAGTCCGCCTTTACTTCATATGTCAAAAATAGGTGAGCAATTATACCTCTACCTTGCCATTTCAGAAGTAGCGGTAAGCGGGGTACTGGTCCGAGAGGAACAAGGTACGCAGTTTCCCATTTATTACGTCAGTAGAACCTTAGGTGAGGCAGAAACTAGATACCCACATTTGAAAAAATTAGCACTCGCTTTATTGAGTGCCTCTAGGAAGCTAAAACCCTACTTCCAATGCAATCCCATATGTGTAGTAACAACTTATCCCCTGAGGAATATTATGCACAAACCTGAGCTATCAGGCCGACTGGCCAAGTGGGCCATCGAAATAAGCGGGTACGATATCGAATATCGGCCCCGAACCTTGATCAAATCCCAAGTGCTGGCAGATTTTGTCGCCGACTTTGCGCCGTTGCAAATACCCGAGGTCGAGAGAGAATTAATGACCGAATCGGGGACTCCTTCGGGAGTGTGGACTCTGTTCACAGACGGCGCCTCGAACTCGAAAGGATCGGGGCTTGGTATTGTACTAAGGCCCCCAACTGGGAATACTATTCGACAGTCTATTAAGACTGTGAAATTAACTAACAACGAAGCGGAATATGAAGCCATGATTGCAGGTTTAGAGTTGGCCAAAAGCTTGGGAGCAGAGATAATCAAGGCCAAATGTGATTCCCTCCTCGTAGTCAATCAAGTAAACAAGACATTCGAAGTTAGAGAAGGGCGAATACAGAGGTATTTGGACAAGCTTCAAGTCACGTTGCACAGGTTTAAAGAATGGACTTTGCAGCACATACCTCGAGAATAAAACAGTGAAGCCGACGCCCTTGCCAACCTAGGATCGTCAGTTGAAAACGAGGAAATTGAGTCAAAAAAAGTTGTACAACTCTTAAGGTCGGTGGAGGAAGAAGGCCATGCCGAAATCAATTCGACAAGCTTGACCTGAGATTAGAGGAACAAGTATATAGAATATCTCAGCTCGGGTAAACTCCCTTCGGATCCCAAGAATCGAGAGCATTACGCACAAAAGCAGCCCGGTTCTGTCTATCCGATGATGGGACCTTATTCAGAAGGACGTTCGGAGGCCCCTTCACAATATGCCTTGGACCAGGAGACACCGAGTATATTTTAAGAGAAATACATGAAGGCTCATGTGGGAATCACTCCGATTTCGAATCCTTGGTTCGAAAAATAATTCGAGCCGGCTATTATTGGATCGATATGGAGAAAGATGTGAAGGAATTCGTTCGCAAGTGCAATGAGTGCCAAAGGCATGCACCGATGGTACACCAACCTGGAGAGACACTGCATTCGGTCTTGTCGCCATGGCCATTCATGAAATGGAGGATGGACATCGTTGGCCCTCTCCCTTATTCGCCAGGTAAAGCTCAATTTATTCTTTTTATGACTGACTACTTTTCCAAATGGGTTGAAGCGCAGGCTTACAAAAAAAGTTAGAGAAAAGGAGGTGATTGACTTTATCTGGGACCATATCATATGTCGATTTGGGATGCCATCAGAGATCGTGTGCGATAACAGCAAGCAGTTCATCGGCAGTAAAGTGACAAAGTTCTTCGAAGACAACAGGATCAATCTTATCGACGCCCTATCACCCTAGCGGCAACGGACAAGCTGAGTCGACCAACGAAACCATAATTCGAAACCTGAAGAAAAGGTTAACCGACGCAAAGGGAAAATGAAGAGAAATACTGCCCGAAGTTCTATAGGCATATTGCACAACCGAGAAAGCCAGCACCGGGGCCACTCCATTCTCCCTAGTATACGGTGCTGAAGCATTAATACCAGTCGAAGTAGGCGAACCGAGCATCAGGTTCCGATACGCAACCGAAGAATCAAATCAAGAAGCTATGAACATCAATATAGAATTATTGGATGAAAGAAGGGAAGCAGCCCTTGTTCGAATGGCGGCACAAAAACAAAAGATCAAAAGGTATTACAACCGGAGAGCCCATCTTCGATACTTCAACATCGGAGACCTGGTGCTCAGAAGAATCACACCCAACACTCGAGATCCGAATGAAGGAAAGCTAGGGCCGAACTGGGAAGGGCCCTACACTATCTTGAAGGTTACCGGAAAAGGATCTTACAAGCTCAGAACCATGGATGGCAAATAGTTGCCAAACAATTGGAACATAAGCCATCTGAAACAATACTATTGTTGAGGTAAGAAATTTCGTTCTTTATTTTTTTGTTTTATGTTACTAACATCTGCAGGTATTGAATAAAATAACCTGGAGCCAGGAAGTACAGGGCATTAGGACTGAAAGCACGCGTTGCACTCTTTTTCTCTTAGACCGATTTTGTCCCAAATTGGGTTTTACAGCAAGGTTTTTAATGAGGCAACCAGGAATCGTGCTAAGTTAGATCGGTCACTTATCGAATATAACGATATTTGGTGCACAACTTCGATCGACCTTGAATATCTGGAGATTGCTTGTCTACTTTGATTCTTTCCTTAGCTACTTCAATTCAGGAGGGACTTCTCATAGATCATTTGGAATCAATGTAAGGGTCAAACGGTCGAAAGTATGATCTACCCCTTAAGCAAAATTGTACAAGCACATGAATGCTAATAAAAGTTCTTTGGCACCGATATTTTATCTCTGAGCCCAAGGGACACTTTGATTCTTATTGCATAATCAAAAACTAACATTGTTCAGAACTCCGGGCGAAAATCAAAGGGGAATAAGGCCTATTAAGGCAAACCCCAATTTCTTGAAAGGCCAAGGCCGTATCGAATTAATAAAGCTCGAAGGGAAGTAAGACCTACTTAGGCAAACCCCAATTATAAAGGGCTAAGGCCATATCGAGTTAATACACTCGAAGGGGAACAAAATCTTCTAAGGCAGAGCCCCGATTTCTTAATAGGCCAAGGTCTTGTCAAGCTAATGAAATTCGAAAGGAAATAAGACCTATTAAGGCAAACCTCGGACCCTTCTTCGGAGCCTGGGCCTTACCAATCGGTCGTGAAAGAAGGAAATCTACTGAGAAATAAGCTAAATCTTAACCAAGCTTGAAGGGTAGAAAATTCTACAAATCAAATTATCAGAGAGTCAGAATAGATCATACGAGAAAGGGAGATAAAAGAACATCTTTTATATATATAAAACAAAGTATGTTACAAAACGTGAGAATCTTGAAAAGGCATTATACAACAGATGGCATCAATCAGAATTCTCGGAGTCTTCTTCTTCTGGGAAGTCCCGCTTTCTAGCATCGACTTCGATCCTTGCTGCATCATCAACCTCGGTGGATAGATCGAAGCCTCGAGCTTGTAACTCATCGAGAACAGAAAGGCGGGTTTGGCACTTGGCATACTCGACCAGAATCTTTGATTGCTCTTGGGCAGCCTCGGCATCGGCCCTGTATTGAGCTATTAGATCATCGCATCAGCTTTGGATGTGGCAATCTCGGATTTTGCCGATTGCAGCTCGTTGACCAAAATATCACGATCCGAGGTAAGCGTCTCGACTTGGGATTGAAGTGTATCGGTGCTCTTAGTCAGAGTCCCGATTTTCTCTTGTGCCTCCGAGACTTTTCCTTCCAAGGAAACCACTCGAGATTGGAGAGTTTACTTTCCGAGGTCAGCAGATCGGTCATAGCTTTCCATTCGCTGGTTTCTGCCTTGGCCTCGCTCATTACGGATCGGAATTAATTTATTCGACCAAGTTGCTGCTCCATCTGGTCGACTGTATTGGCATTCTCCCTGCGCATGAAGTCTAGCTCGACCCGAAGGGTCGACATCTCCCCCTCGAGTCGCTGACGACGTGCCTTTTCCTCCCTTAACCGAAGGAAAGCCTCATGATGAAGCACCGAAGACTATGAATATGAAAGAAAATAAAATGGTCAGTACAGGTTGAAGAGCAAAATAACGAACACCAAACAAAGCCTGTAAGGAATTTAACTTATTTGCTGCCTGTTGAGCCTCATTGAATAAGCAGGCCTCATCTACCTCATCCATTGCAGCCTGATCTTCCTCGGTCACCAGACACCGAAGGTAGCTAGCAACGCCCACAGGCGCGGTAAGACCCCTAGCGTCTTCGGAAATGGCGAACTTTATTATCCTCTTCTGATCAGGGTTGGAACTCGGAGCAGGAAATCTATCGACCAACTTGGGACCGAAAGATACCCTGCTCGTCTCGGCGGAGGGACTCTTCCTCGGCAATTCAAGCCCGAAGGTGTCAGCCGATGGCACACCGTCGAAAAAGTTTTCAAAGGGCCTTGCTGGTACGTGGTCTTTGCTCGGCTAATGAGCCCTTGCAGCCCGGGCTTCTGGGGACCCGAGGTTCCCTGTACTGCCTCCCCTACATCGGCGCAAACCTTGATCCTCGCCCCTGGATCAAGGTCCTCTACCCGAGGAATACAAGCTTCATCGATCCTCGGCTCGGGGACTGCACGAGATGGCTCGCTTCTTGAAATATCGAGGTCCCTATCTTGCTCGAGATCATCACTCAATCGGATAGCTAAGTCGGCAATTCTGGGCTTACGAGCTATGCTCTTCTTCTTAATTCTTTTCTCGGGCTTGGAGGGACCGGGGGCTTCTTTTCTCTTTTTCCCTCCCTCCTTCTCTGAGACAGGGGGAGGGCAGGGAACCTCTCTACCGGGGGACATCGGCCTCAATTCGGCGTCCTTCGATAGACCTGCAAAGGAAAGAGGAAATGAATTAGCAGCAGCACCGACCACATAAAGCATGAAATATAAGTATTACCGGTCTCACCATGATTTTTGGCCTCCCATAGGCCTTTCGATATCTCACGCCAGGCGCACTCTGAGTAGGCCCTTTGAGCTACCACCTTCCAGACCCACTCCTCCAAATGCTGTATCGCAGCCGGCATTTGAGAAACGGCTACATCTTACAAAGTATGTTAGTAAAATAACAAAGGAAAAACAACAGATGAATTCATATAGGAAAGCGATTCTTACGGTTCATGTTCCACTTTTCAGGGAACGTCATATCTTCTGTAGGGATTAGGTCCGACGTCCTAATTCGAACAAATCTGCTCATCCAGCCCCGGTCCTTGTCCTCGTCAATGCTCGAAAACAGGGCTTTGCTAGCCCGGCGAGCGAGTTTTATTAGTCTCCCTCGGAAAACTCGGGGACTGTATAATCGCAGTAAATGATCGATGGTGAAAGGATGCCCATCGACCTTACTCACAAAAAAACAGAAAAGATGAATTATTCACCAAACGGAAGGGTGAATCTGACCCAACGTAACATTGTACCTTTTGCAAAAGGCGACAATAATGGGGTCCAAAGGTCCCAACGTGAAGGGGTAAGTGTAAACACTCAAATAGCCCTCCACGTGGGTGGTAATCGCCTCGTCCGGAGAGGGGGCTACCACATCTTTACCGACCCAGTTACATTCCATTCACCCTATCAAGGGTTTTACCCGTGATGGAACTAATATACCTAACGACCGGTTCGCCTCGGCCCGGTACTGAGGAAGCCTTCTCCACCTTAAAGTCGGAACCAATTGAGCATCCGACCGGTATGGAAGCTTTTAGAGGAGGCTCTGTCGAGGTTTCCTCGGCAACGACAGGCTCGGGCTCTTCAGTGGGTTGAGAGGAAAAAGGTTGTTGCTTCTGAGGAACATACTTAGATGTTTTCTCCATTGAAGTTGAAGAGATGGAAAGCGAGTAAATGCAAGTGTAGCAAGTGAAATTAGTTGAAGAACAGAGTTGGATGCAAAATATGACAGATGAAGGTAAAAACATATTACGGAGTAATAAAAAATATAATAATGAACCTATAACTTCGCCTATAGAAATATTACATAAATATGAAATAGCAATAAGAAATGAATTTAGTAGTATGCCAACAGAAATAGAAGAACAGCAGAAAGACAAAAAAATATACAGAAATTTAATGAATAAATTAACTATATGTAATATGTGTTATCTGGATGAATATACCTGTGCATTTAGAGAATATTACTATAAAGGAACATATACAATCGATGAAAGTAAAGAAATAAGAAACCTATATTATACTAAACTACCAGAACCTTTTAGTTCAAAAATTATAACAGATTGGAATGATGCAGGATTAGCAGATACCCTAGGAGCTAGAATAAAATTTGTACAAAAATGGTTTATAGATTTGTGTGAAAAAAATAAAGAAAATATGAAAATGGAAAAAATATTAATGAAAAACTTAGCCTGTTGCAAAACAAAAGTAGCACCTCAATTTGGATGTACAGAAAAATACTATAAAAAGAAAAAACGAAAATATAAGAAAACACCTTATAGAATAAAATATAAGTATAAGAAACCTAGAAAAAGATATTACATAAAGAATTATAAACATAAAAGACCACATAAACAAAAGAGAAATTTATTTGAATGTAAATGTTACAATTGTGGAAAATTAGGACACATAGCTAAAAATTGTAACATATCTAAAGATCCAAAGAAAAAATAAATAACAGAAGTTATAATAGAAAATGATGACTATACCCAAATAGATTATATAGACTATGAAATAGAAAGTGAAGATAGTATATACGAATTATCCGAAACTGAAACTACAACTGATATAGATGAAGAAGAGATAGAGCATGACTGAAAAAGATATACAAATAATTAAACAAAAAGAATATCAAGATGAAGAATCATATGAACAAAAAATAATCTTTGATAATAATATGTTTGAACAAATAAAAGGTAAAGAATTAGACTTAAGTGTTGATAAAATTTTAGAAGTACCTATAATAAAAAACTGGTTTAAACGAAAAACAGAGGAATATTACATAATAAGTCAAAAAGAACATATAATAGACTGTAAATGTACTAAAGGAAAAGCAAAAATACCAATTATAAATAAGAAAACAATAAATAAAGAAATACAAGATATAAGAGCCAAAAATCCAATTAAATATGTACACTTATGAGGAACAAAAATATTGATTAAAGCATGTTTTAGAGAAGGAATAGATACACCTATAGAAATATATCTAGCAGATGATAGAATTATACACCCCATAGAAAAAAGCATAATAAGTGCAATAAGAGAAAATTTAATATATCAAAAATTTAAATTTATTATTAGTGCAAATTATTCGGTAGCAATAGAAGATAGAAACATAGATAAATCATTAGTATTATACTGGAAAATGTCAGGAATAGAACTAGCACAAGGAAGTAAATATTTACAGCAAGATGTAAAAACTTATACATCTTAACAACTAAACATAAAATAACTGCTAAAAATAAAATAAAAAAAATAAAAATTGAAAATCCTTTTGAACAAATAGTTACTGTTATAGATAAAAATGATTATAGTTACAAAGAAATAGATATAGAAGAAGATTTAGAAATTGTTAGAGATAGAATAAATACATCTAAGAGATTGAGTTATGAAACTCCATCACCATCATCTAGAACAAGTACATCTAGAAGATTAGAGTATAATACCCCCACAAAATATGATAATAGAAGAAATAAAATCACACCAATATTATATAACAGGGATAATGGATCAAAGGAAATACCTCATATTAATCAATATAAGACAGGAAGAAAATTATATTATGAGAGAACTAGTACGAGAAGAAGAAATAATTACAAAAGAAAAATCATGTCCAGATTTACCAATAACCTTAGTAAATACAGAGGAATACACCAATAAAGAATTAATTATAGGAGGAATACCAATACAAATAAAATTTAAGATATATAATGAAGAGACAAAATTAACCTTAGGAATAAAATGGTTAGATAGTGTCACGACCAAGGCCAGCCAATCCAAACTAACTTCTTTTTAACAGTTAAACAATACAAAAATAATATAAGTATGGTTAAATAACAGTAATTTGCAAAAAATATAGTAAACCATCCCGACTACAACCCTCAGATCGGAGTGTCACAAAGTCATGAGCCACTAATGAAATCCTAATAACAAAATAACTATTACAATATCTTCGGCACAATTGT
>MCJB01011299.1:172795-238953 GCA_002018475.1 Nicotiana obtusifolia | reverse complement strand
AATCGACATACAGCCGGAAATACCTAAGGCAGAGATTCCAGAATTCTTTGCAAACAAAAGACTTATTGGACTAGCTACAATATTCAGTGAATTAGCAAATACCTATATGAATGAGCTACCTATGTGGACATATTATTCAAGGGAACAAATTATTATTTATTCACATTCAAGAGAAATTAGAAGGCAAGATATGGAGGACATACGACAATGGGTTATCAGCCTATTAAAGCCAGAACAGATACCGATTACAAGAGCTATTAAGAAAAATTTTATTTCAAAGGACTTATTGTCGAGATATTGCAAAATCATAGGACCTAAATACCCAGATCACATATGCTCAAAATGCAACGGAGAAGATAATGTTATACCAGAATTTAACATGGAGTGATTTCTTGGAAGACTCTACAACTACCACAATCAATGAATAAAGAAAAGAAGACAAAGAAAAAAGAGGAAAATCAATGAATGAAGAAAATAATGGAAGATGACTAACAAAGCAAAGAAAAAAGAAGAAAAGATACTACACCTACCACAAATAATGAGGAAAGAAGAAAAAGAAGATAAGATTAGGAAAGAAAATGATGAATACTTATTTGTTAGATAACAATCAACAATATAAGATATTAGTACTATATCTACTTAGAAAACTCAATAATGATGTTAAAGAAAAAATATTTGATCTACTAATTATGGAAGAAATAATAGAATATACCGAAACGATGCAGCTAATAAATCAACAATGGTATGAATTCAATATAACTAATAACATAGACTTATATGACCTAGATATATATATTAAGATTAATGAATATAAATTACGAATATCTAGAATACTGGATAAAAACTATGAGAACACAAGATTTATTAGAAAAATTACTTACAGATAATATATCAGACTACCTTAGAACACATGATACAGAATATTTAGAATTTATTAATGAAACTGTTTTGCTATGTATCCACTCCAAAGTTGTATTATTTTATTTATATCTTCTACGCAATCTAGGTCTAAGAAATAATATTGTTCTATTGATTGTTTAGGTATCCATTTTTTATATAATTGTTTATCCCATGAAGGTTGTTTATTCCATAGAGCTTTGTTTGTCCTATAATTTTCATAATTATTATAAACAACTTGTTTTTCTGATGTTCCTGATGTAGAAGGTTTATCTTCTAAATCTCCAGTATTTATTTCTAGTTCTATATTTTTTATAAGGTCTGTGTATGTTTCACTTATTTCTGAATCATGATCTTCTATTGTATTTTCTGGATCTATGTCATTTATTTCTTCTATTCTTACTTCTTGGTTTTCCAACTGTATCTAAGAAATAAAATACTTGTTCATATATGGAGCATTTATCAGAAACTATTTCAACTACTTCACCAAACAATCTACCTACAGAGGTATGTTTATTTATCATTATGAATAACTAAACTCATATATTCCTGATAATTTTTTAAATGTTATACTAGTTTAATCATGTTATAGTATTGTTTTGCTGAGCATTTTTAGTAAGTTTGCCATATGAGTTAGTAGGCTGAAAGTAGTCAAGCCCAGGCTATGCCGTCCTATGGTGGAAACCGAAAAAGGCAAGGAAGCCGTGTTAAGGGGAGTACACAGTGTTGAGGCGCTGCTAGGGTAGATGATTGAAGCCGAAAAATGACTAAGCGAAATGTTCAGGATAACTTTAGTATAAGATGATAAAATTAGAATAACATACTTAGAGATTAAAGGGAATAAATATTTAGAATTAATGAAAATGATGAATACTTATTTGTTAGATAACAATCAACAATATAAGATACTAGTACTATATCTACTTAGAAAACTTAATAATGATGTTAAAGAAAAAATATTTGATCTACTAATTATGGAAGAAATAATAGAATATACCGAAACGATGCAGCTAATAAATCAACAATGGTATGAATTCAATATAGCTAATAACATAGACTTATATGACCTAGATATATATTCAGATTAATGAATATAAATTACGAATATCTAGAATACTGGATAAAAACTATGAGAACACAAGATTTATTAGAAAAATTACTTACAGATAATATATCAGACTACCTTAGAACACATGATACAGAATATTTAGAATTTATTAATGAAACCGTTAAAGAAATAAGAAGACTAATACCACTAAAAGAAGAATACTACAAAAAAACCTTCCCTAATTAGTATAGTCACTACAAAATGAATTCTGCACCCGAAAATTGTCAAAAAAGCCTTCCCTGGTTAGCATAAAAAAGTAAAATAAATTCCGCATCCGAAAATTGGTATCAGAGCTATCTATTAAAAAAAAAGTAAAAGTTATTAATATGAATAAAGATATATAAAAAAAAAATAAAAAAACAAAAACATCCTTCGTTTAGATCACTAAGTTTTCATAATAATCATAGATGGAACCTTTTAGAATATAAAAGAAAAATAATTAAATGGATAACTTTAACAAAAAGAAATTATTCATTAAGCAAAAGGTATAAGAAAGATTCTCTTAAACAGTTTAATGAACACAAAAATAATTTCAATCATTATCTATTAATAAATAAGGAAAATATTAACAAATATACTTGTCAATTCTAAAGATAAATCTAGAAAAGAATTCAACTCTGAATAATCAATACCTGGCAGTAAAAAATTAAAAATGAGCAAATTATTTAAAATTCTTAACTTTCTCAGAATATAACCTATAAAATGAATAAGGAAGAATATGCAGTAAGTGAAAATACATATAGAAGTCAAGAAGGAGTAGAAATAAATATAATACACTCTAATTTAGGTAGAAGATATAAGAAAATAGGAGACCAATTATACTTAATGCCAGAAAAAGAATCAGCTAAGATAGAAGATAGTCTAACAGCTATGGTAAGATTAGCAAAAGAAAATGAAGAAATTGATAGGAACAAAGAAATTGAAAATATTAGAAAACAAATGAAAAAAGAAATTGAACAAATAGAAGAAATAAAAAACACCAGAATAATAGAATTAGAAAAAGAATTAGCAACGTTAAAACAAATATATGAAGAAAAGATAAAAGAAAAAGCAAAAAGAAAAGAAGAAGAACAAGAAAGAAAGTTGGCAGAAGAAATAGAAAAATTTAAAAAACAGATACAGTTGGAAAACCAAGAAGTAAGAATAGAAGAAATAAATGACATAGATCAGAACTTGGGCAATATGGTATTCAAACGACACAAACTTGAAAATTGAAAAATGAGAGGGCTATTTATACTTTTCAAAAGCGGCGGTTCGAAACTCAAAATGAGGAAGCATTAATTGTTTTCTGCAGAAATTGCAGAGTTTGTCGCCAGTTGGTATATGAAAAGACGTTTTTGATACTGGCCACGTGCGTCATCATGCTGCCGTCATTCATCAACAATACGTTTTGTGATTTGACGTTTCGAATTCCGTGTCACGCGCCATAAGTATGTTTCCATTTAACCTAATCTCGAAAGCGGCGGCTCATATCGTTTCTTGCCATTACTCTCTAAAAAACGAGGGGACAATCTATATGGGGTCGAATACGATCGCTTGCATAGGGAGCACCGGTTTCGGATTTTAATGACCAGCGTCGATTGAGGCCGCCATCCGGTAGGTCGAGACCGGAACATCGAGAAGGGAAGTCCGAGGTCGGACGTCATCAGGACGAAGCTCGAAGCCAAGGCGTCCGAGACGAGATTGTCGAGGCCGATCCGGGTAAAATATTTTATGGTAAAAATATCAGATTTGCGTAACGGAAGGAACGGAAATCTCGTGATATGTAAACATCTCGGCGGGAATCGCGGCTCAAATCAGCAAAGATGTTGAACTCATTAATTTTAGAGATTTTTTACCTTGTAAATAGGTCTTTTACCTTGTATAGAATTCTTTTCCCTTCCTATATAAATAGGCAGCCCTACTGTAAAAAGGGGACAAAAAAAGACACGATCAATATACAAAGTTTGGCATATTTTAGCTACTATCTTTATCAATACAAATTTCATTCTTGTTCATCTTAGAAGATTCCGCCACAGCTGAGTTATTCAATATTGGTGGTTTGCTTACTCTCTTATTTATTGAACTTAGTCTTTATTTATTGTTCATTCTTTAATTGTATTAAACCGAGTTACATATCCTTAAAACCACATATAAATTTAATTGTTACTCGTAATTAAGGGTAAACATTAACATAATTATTTCTTCATTTCTCTCCTCCTATTTAAATTACTTACATTATTATTGTTAATTGTTTAATCCAAAACACCTATTACCACATACTCCGCAAAGTATATAATTAGAAGAAATGAGATCCACTGATTTTGTAAAAGAATATTTAAAAAAAATTTAGAATTATTGTTGATTGCTTAATGTTACGGAAAGGCAGTGCAGTATCAAATGCTTAATTTCATCCTTCTCTATATCAAAATTGATAGGAAAACGGTAATTTGTAAAATATACCTGCACAATATCTTCTTCCTTTAACATTAATCTTGTCATCCTTATCTGGGATCTGGTGCTACAGTGGTAAGAAATAGATCGAGTCCCGGGCTTTCATATTTAGTTTTTGAAGTACTAAAGTACAAAACTTCATGCTTCATGGCACATGCAGATTGCAGAATCATAACTTAGTGAAGAATGAAAAAATTTGGGTACAAGACCATCATTTTCTTTTTTGGATAAGACATTGTTCATAGATGAAAAAAAGCGAGAAGAGGACTTCCAGGATTCGATCTACGATTGCGTTTCCCGGTTTGGTAAAAAATAGAATGAGCCAAAGACCATTGTTTATAGGCCAAAAAGCAACAAATAAAATGTGCCAAACCTTTGCCAAATATTGGGTATCAAGACCATAGTTTGTAGACTTGGTAATTTTGCGGTATTAAGTATGGCTCTTACTTAGTCAGAAGTTACGTCTTCTAGGGAAACCAAAGGACTATTAGCAAATTGGATGTATTGAGTCTATGGGGTTAATTTTAAACATTACATTTTTTTGGGAACAGATGCGACGACTATTGGATTTTTCATGGTAAAAGTTGAAGGGAGAAGCAAATTAATTGTAAAAAAAGATAAAAACACTTCCTATTCAATGAGGCTGCCACATCACCAAATTAACGTCCCTCAATAATAAATATACTAGTAATTTATTCGCGCTTCGCGCAATTATTAAAGAAAATCAAAATATGGCTAAATAATAATTATTAGAATAATTATAATGAGAAGATAATATATATATATAATGAGAATATATATTCAATTACCAATCAGTTTCTCATATTTAAAATAAACGAATGAGATATGTGAAATCAATACAGAAAAGAAAATACTAAACATATAAATCAGCACCTTTTGGCTATTTGGCATTTACAATAACTGGCATTTTTAAAATTATTTATTTTTTAATACTGTCATTCAAAATTCGATAATGCAATAAGATAGTAATTATACATGCCCAAATATATTCGTAAGCATTTTGTGCATGAATTATCTGGTAGAATAGAATTCCTTTATATATTTCGCTTCTCCATTATACTTGTTCATTTCTTAAATATTCAATTCGTATTTGTATGATTTTTATATGCATCACATCTATGGAAACTTGAGAATTTTTAGTATTGCATCTTTCAAAAAAAAGAAATATACTGTTAATAGTTAAAAAGTACAGTATATCTTGTGAATTGTAAAATAAATATTTTACTGTGACAATTATTCAAATAAAGTTTGGTGTGCATAATCTATAATCTTTTTTATCCATTGAAGAATCATGTATTATAACAGACGATGAATCATTAGACATCGTGACTTCAGTCTACGGAAGTTTTGTAAAATAATTCATGGACAATAGTAAGCTCACTGATATTGTTGCTTTCATCTCCTGGCAAACATACGAAAGAGTGGAAGAGCAAGAAAGCCTTTGTTTCTTAGCACCTCATTATCTAATTTTTAAAGAACCCCATATAAGAATGAAATTATTTTATATTCTATTCAAGGTTAATTCAGTCTGACAAAGTGAGCAATATAATAACTAAAAGATGCAAAGTTGATTATGCTGCAATAACCTAAAATCAAGTAGAAAATCGAGAAAAGGGAATATAGAGATACACTACACGATACACCAACCACACATGAAAGAGAACAAAAAAAGTTCAAAAACAGAAAGAGGAGATTTACCTTAGAAGACTGGAGAAAGAAAAAAAAGAGGGGCATATTTACCTCTAGAAGTGCAAGAAAGAAGAGGAAGGACATGATGAGAGGATGGGTTTTATAAAGAAAGAGGGGATTTACTGTGGCGTAGAAGATATAATTGGAAAACATGGGCGTGATCAAGCAATGAACCCAAGGCATCCAATGACACAAAAGTGATATTTACTTCTTGAAAACCCACATTTGATCATACTACTTCCTTGGGACTTAGTAACCCAGTTTTACCACAATTCCTGTCAATCTTATTACTCCAATATGCATAGTTAGCAGCATCGAAAACGTCGCTGGAACAAATATATCGAAACACACAAGTTTAATGTTAATAAGTTGAGAATTTTCTTTATTCAGTAGATAAATTAGCATTTGGACTACCAAATAAATCATAGAGGAATGAAATGGAAGGAACACTAGTCTGCAATGGATCTTGATGGCCCAAAATATCATAAAGTAGCACATCCAAATGAAATGAACCCAATGGATGATCAGCGGAAAAAATCGTACATATATTTATGCAACCCCATTTCATTCAAACAATGGCATTGAATAGTAACTGATCATTAGCATTATCAATTGGTTGAAGCGTTAAGTAGACTTATATGAAGAAATGGAAAACCAGATGATGAGTCGAGAAAGATTATTATTTTTACCATCTTCTTCCGAATAAACACTACGTTCTTTTAGATGGACATGAAAAACCAAATAAGAGACGTGCCTTTTGAAGCGGTTGCTGTGACTGTTGGGTTTTTGTTGTTGCTTTGACATAGCAACGTTACTGTTTACCCTTAATTACGAGTAACAATTAAATTTGTATGTGGTTTTAAAGAAATGTGACTTGGTTTAATACAGTTAAAGAATGAATGGAAATAGAGACTAAATTCAGCGAATAAGGAAGAGAGCAAACCACCAATATTAAATAGCTTTTCTGTGTTAGAATCCTCCAAAAATAAAATATGAAGTAGATAAATAAGTAGAATAAACTATAGCTTTTTGTATATTGATTGTAGATTCTTGTCTATCGTTTACTACAGTGTTGCCCTTTTATATAGGAAGGAGAAAGAATCATGTATAAGGTAAAAACCCTATGTACAAGGTAAAAAATCCGTAGAATTAATGATTACAATGTCTTGTGATTCCCGCGGAGAAACTCACTTATCACCGGATTTCCGGTCCTACAGTTACGCGAAACTGATAATTTTACCATAGGGTGTTTCACCCTAACCGGCCTCGACGATCTCATCTCCGGCGCCTTGGCTTCGAACTTCATTCCGATGTCATCCGGTCTCGGACTTCTCCTCTCGATGTCCTGATCTCGGCCTATCGAGTAATGACTTCAATCGACGCTATTTGTCAAATCTCAAAATCGGTACTCCCTATGCAAGCGATCGAATTCGACCCCATACAGAGAGTCCCCTCGTTTTTTGGAGAGTAATGACAAAAAATGATATGAGCCGCCGCTTTTAAGATTAGGTTAAATGGAAACATACTTATGGCGCGCGACACGGAATTCGTAACGTCATATCAGACAACACAAAACGTCTTGTTGATAAATGACGGCAGCATGATGACGCACGTGGCAAGTATCAAAAATGTCTTTTCATAGACCAACTGAAGACAAACTTCGCAACTTCTGCAAGCGCCAATTAATGCTTTCTCATTTTGGGACTCGAACCGCCGCTTTTAAAAGAATATATATAGCCCTCTCATTCTTCAGTTTTCAAGTTTGCGTTGTTTGAGCACCATATTCTCCAAGTTCTCTACACTTTGTTCTCAAGTGATTTCTCTCTTTACGCTTGCATCTACTTGCTTTTCCACCTCTTTATTTCCAATGGCAAAGACATCCAAGTCTGTTCCTCAAAAACAAAACCCCTCTTCCTCTCAACCCACTAAAGAGGTCGAGTCTATCGTTGCTGAGGAGACTCCGATAGAGCCCCCTCTAAAAGCGTTTGTACCAGTCGGATGCTCAATCAGCTCCGATTTTAAGGTAGAGAAGGCTTCTTCTGTACCGGTCCGGTGCCAACCAGTCGTCAGATATATTAGTTCGATCACGAGCAAAACCATCAATGGGGTGAAGGTATAATGTAACTGGGTTGATAAAGATATGGTAGTTCCCTCACCGGATGAGGCGATTACCACCCACATGGAGGGCTACTTGAGTGTTTACACTTACCCCTTCACGTTGTTCCCTTTGGACCCCATCATCGTTGCCTTTTGCAAAAGGTATGATGTAACGCTGGGTCAGATTCACCCCTCTATTTGGCGAATAGTTCATCTTTTCCGCTTTTTTGTGAGCATGATCGATGGGCATCCTTTCACCCTCGATCATCTGCTGCGATTATACAGTTTCCGAGTCTTCAGAGGGGGACTAATAAAACTCGCTCGCCAGGCAAGCAAATCCCCCTTTTCGAGCATCGACGAGGACAAGGATCGAGGCTGGATGAGCCGATTTTTTCGAATAAGGACGTCGGACCTGATCCCTGCCGAAGACATGTCGTTCCCTGAAAAGTGGAACATGAACTGTAAGTATCATCTTCCTATCCTAACTCATCTGGTGTCTTTCCTTCGTTATCTCACTAACATATCTCGCAAGATGTAGCTGTTTCTCAAATGCTGGCTGCGATTCAACACTTGAAAGAATGGGTTGAGAAGGTAGTGTCTCAAAGGACCTATTCAGAGCGCGCCTGGCGTGAGATATCGAAGGGCCTATGGGAGGCCAAAAATCATGGTGAGATCGATAACGCTTATATTCCACGCTTTATGTTATCGATGATGCCACTAATTTACTTCGTCCTCCCTTTGCAGGTCTATCGAAGGACGCTGAATTGAGGCCAATGTCCCCCGGTAGAGGGGTTCCCCGCCCTCCCCCTGCCTCGGAGCAGGAAGGAGAGAAAAAGAGGAAGGAAGTCCCCGGTTCTTCTGGGCCTGAGAAGAAAAAATCGAAGAAGAGCATAGCTCGTAGGACCAGAATTGCGGACGTGGCTTTCCGGTTAGATGATGACTCCGAGGAAGATGGAGGCCTCGAGATTTTAAACAGCGAGCCATCTTGGGCAGTCCTCGAGCCGAGGATCGATGAAACTCATATTCATCGAGTAGAGGACCTCGATGCAGGAGCGAGAACCAGGGCTTCCGTCGGTGCAGGGGAGGCAGCGCAGGGAATCTCGGGCCTCCCAGGAACAATGGACTCCCCTTCTTTCTCATAGTCAACCCTTAATGAAGCCCTAGCTGCAAGAGCGCATTCGCCGAGCAAAGGCCATGTACTGGAAGGGCCTTTTGAAGATTTCTTCGATGGTGTGCCATCGGCTGACACTTTTGGGCTCGAAGTGCCGAGGAAGAGCCCCTCTACCGAGATGAGCAAGGCATCTTTCGGTCCTAAGCCGGTCGATAGATTTCCTGCTCTGAGTTCCAACCCTGATCGAAAAAGGATAATAAAGTTTGCCATTCCCGAAGATGCTAGGGCCCTTTCTGCGCCTGTGGGGGTGGCTAGATATCTTTGGTGTCTGGTGACCGAAGAAGATCAGGCCGCAATGGACGAGGTGGATGAGGCCTGCTTGTTCAATGAAGTTCAACAAGCATCAAATAAGGTAAAACTTCCTATAAGCCTTGCCCGGTGTTTGCCACTTTATTTTTCGATTTTGACTAACTGCCTTATTTTTTGTCATATTCGTAGACCTCGGTACTTCATCATGAGGCTTTTTTTCGACTAAGGGAAGAGAAGGCGCGTCGAGGGCGGCTTGAAAGGGAGATGTCGACCCTTCGGGCCAAATTACACTATGTGCGGAATGAAAATTCCAACATGGTCGACCAGATAGGTCAACAGCTTGACCGAATAAATCAGTTCCGATCCGTGGTGAATGAGGCCAAAGAGGAAACCGATGAATGGAGAGCCAAGACCGATCTGTTGACCTCAGAAAAAGAAACCCGCCAAGCTCAAATGATTTCTTTGGAAAATCGACTTTCGGTGGCACAAGAGAAAATTGGGACTCTGACTAAGAGCACCGATACGCTTCAATCTCAGGTCGAGATGCTGACCTCGGATCGTGATATTTTGGTCAACGAGCTGCAATCGGTCAAATCGGAGGTTGCTACGTCCAAAGCTGAGGCCGAATATCTAATAGTTCAATACAGGGCCGATGCCGAGGCTGCCCAGGAGCAATCAAAGATTCTGGTCGAGTATACCAAGTGTCAAACCTGCCTTTCTGTTCTCGAAAAGTTACAAGCTCGAGGCTTCGATCTATCACCAATGTTGATGATGAAAAAGAGATCGAAGCCGAAACCAGAAAGCGGGCCTTCCCAGAAGAAGAAGAAGACTCCGATAATTCTGATTAAAGACATCTGTTGTATAATATGCCTTTTTAGAACTCTCATTTTTGTAATATATTTTGCTTCATATATATGAAAGATCTTCTTTTATCTCCCTTTCTTGTTCGGTCTATTTTGACTCTCTGTTCTTAAAACCGATAATTCAACTTGTAGAATTTTCTGCCCTTCAGGCTTAGTTAAGACTTAGCCTATTTCTTGGCAGATTTTCCCTCTCCATGGCCGATTGGGTAAGGCCTAAGCCTTGAAAGGGACCCGAGGTTTGCCTTAATAGGCCTTATCTCCTTTCGAATTTCATTAGCTCGACGCGGCCTTGGCCTATTAAGAAATCGGGGTTCTGCCTTAGCAGGTCTTGTTCCCTTTTGAGTTTTACTAACTTGATTTGGCCTTAGCCTTTTTAAAGAATCGGGACTCTGCCTTAGAAAGTTTCAGTCCTCATCGAGTTTAACTTGATTCGGCCTCAGCCTTTGATAAATTGGGGTTTGCCTTAGTAGGTCTTACTTCCCTTCGAGTTTTATTAACTCGATACGGCCTTGGCCTATTAAGAAATCGGGGTTTGCCTTAACAGGTCTTACTCCCCTTCGATTTCCGCGTGAAGTTCTGAGAAATGTTAGTTTTTGATCGTGTAATAAAAATCGAAGTGTCCCTTAGGCTCGGAAATAAGATATCGGTGCCAAAGAGCTTTTACTAGCATTCAGGTGCTTGTACAATTTGCTTAGGGGGTAGATCAATCTACTTGGGCATGGTACTTTCGACCGTTTGACCTTTACACTGATTCCTAATGATCTATGGGATGTTCCCCCGAATTGAAGTAGCTAAGCAATGAATCGAAGTAGATAAGCAATCTTCTGATATTCAAGGTCGATCGAAGTTGTTGCACCAAATATTATTGTCTTCGATAAGCGACCGATCTAAGTTAGCACGATTCCTGGTTGCCTCATTAAAAACCTTGCCGTAAAACCCAATTTGGGACAAAACCGGTCGAAGGGAAAAAGAGTGCAACGCGTGATTTCAGTCCTAGTGTCCTGTGCTTCCTGGCTCGAGGTTACTTCATTCAATACCTGCAGATGTTAGTAACATAAAACAAACAAATGAAGAATGAAATTTCATACCTCAACAATAGTATCGATACAGGTGGCTTATGTTCCAATTGTTTGGTAGCTGTTTGCAATCCATGGTTCCATGCTTGTAAGATCCCTTTCTAGTGACCTTCAAGATAGTGTAGGGCCCTTCCCAGTTCGGTCCTAACTTCCCTTCGCTCGGATCTTGAGTATTGGGTGTGATTCTTCTGAGTACCAGGTCTCCGATGTTGAAGTTTCGGAGATGGGCTCTCCGGTTGTAGTACCTTTCGATCTTTTGTTTTGGGGCCGCCATTCGAACAAAGGCCGCTTCCCTTCTTTCATCCAATAATTCTGAATTGGTGTTCATAGCTTCTCGATTCGATTCTTCGGTTGCGTATCAGAACCTGATACTCGGTTCGCCTACTTCGACTGGTATTAATGCTTCGGCACCGTATACTAGAGAGAAAGGAGTGGCCCTGGTGCTGGTTTTCTCGTTTGTGCGATATGCCCATAGAACTTCGGGCAGTATTTCTCTCCATTTTCCGTTTGCGTCGGTTAACCTTTTCTTCAAGTTTCGAATTATGGTTTTATTGGTCGACTCAGCTTGTTCGTTGCCGCTGGGGTGATAAGGTGTCGATAAGATCCTCTTGATCTTGTTTTCTTCGAAGAACTTCGTCACTTTGCTGCCGATGAATTGCTTGCCATTATCGCACACGAGCTCTGATGGCATCCCAAATCGACATATGATGTGGTCCCAGATGAAGTCGATCACTTCCTTTTCTCTAAATTTTTCGTATGCCTGCGCTTCAACCCATTTGGAGAAGTAGTCAGTCATAAAAAGAATAAATTGAGCTTTACCTGGCGAATAAGGGAGAGGGCCGACGATGTCCATCCCCCATTTCATGAATGGCCATGGCGATAAGACCGAATGCAGTGTCTCCCCGGGCTGGTGGATCATCGGTGCGTGCCTTTGGCATTTGTTGCATTTGCAAACGAACTCCTTTGCATCTTTCTCCATATCGATCCAATAGTAGCCGGCTTGAATTATTTTACGAACCAAGGATTCGGAGCTGGAGTGATTCCCACACGTGCCTTTGTGTATTTCTCTTAAAATATACTCGGTGTCGCCTGGTCCAAGACATATTCCGAGGGGGCCACCGAATGTCCTTCTGAATAGGGTCCCATCATCGGATAAATAGAACCGGGCCGCCTTTGTGCATAATGCTCTCGATTCTTTGGGATCCGCAGGGAGTTTACCTAAACTGAGATACTCTATATACTTATTCCTCCAATCCCAAGTCAAGCTTGTCGAATTAATTTCGGCATGGCCTTCCTCCACTACCGATCTCAAAAGTTGTACGACCTTTTCAGATTCGATCTCTTCATCTTCGACCGATGATCCCAAGTTGGTGAGGCCGTCGGCCTCACTGTTTTGTTCTCGAGGTATGTGCTGTAAGGTCCATTCTTTAAACCTGTGCAACGTGACTTGAAACTTGTCCAAATACCTCTGCATTTGCCCTTCTCTGACTTCGAAAGTCCTATTTACTTGGTTGACCACGAGGAGGGAGTCACATTTAGCTTCGATTATCTCTGCTCCTAGTCTTTTGGCCAGCTCTAAACCTGCAATCATAGCTTCATACTCCGCTTCATTGCTAGTTAATTTGACAGTCTTAATAGACTGTCGAATAGTATTCCCGGTTGGGGGTTTTAGTACGATACCAAGCCCCGATCCTTTCGAGTTCGAGGCGCCGTCTGTGAACAGAGTCCACACTCCCGAAGGAGTACCTGATTCGGTCATTAATTCTTTCTCGACCTCGGGTATTAGTGACGGCGCAAAATCGGTGACGAAATCCGCCAATACTTGAGATTTGATCGAGGTTCGGAGCCGATATTCGATATCGTACCCGCTTATTTCGATGGCCCACTTGGCCAATCGGCCGGATAACTCGGGCTTATGCATTATATTTCTCAGGGGATAAGTCGTTACTACACATATGGGATGGCATTGGAAGTAGGGTTTTAACTTCCTAGAGGCACTCAATAAAGCGAGTGCTAATTTTTCTAAATGCGGGTATATAGTTTCGGCCTCACCTAAGGTTCTACTGATGTAATAAATAAGAAACTGTGTACCTTATTCTTCTCGGACCAAGACCCCACTCACCGCTACTTCCGAGACGGCAAGGTAGAGGTATAGTTGCTCACCTGTTTTTGGTGTATGCAGCAAAAGTGGGCTAGAGAGATACCTCTTAAGTTCTTCTAACGCGCGCTGACATTCTGGACTCCACGAGAAATCGTTCTTCTTTTTCAGCAAGTTGAAAAATCAGTGACTCATGTCGGAAGATCTCGAAATGAATCGGCCTAGAGCGGCTATCCGACCTGTCAGCTTCTGTATGGCTTTTACACGATCAACAATTGTTATGTCTTCGATGGATTTGATCTTTTCGGGGTTAATTTCTATTCCTCGATTCGAGACCAAGAAATCAAGGAATTTTCCCGAGCCCACTCCAAATGCGCACTTCTCCGGGTTTAACTTCATGTTGTACCGTTTAAGCACATCGAACGTTTCCTGTAAATGGCTCAAATGGTCTTCTGCTCCCAGGGACTTAACTAACATATCATCAATGTAAACTTCCGTTGTCTTTCCTGTTCACCTTCGTTCGTTGAAGGCGATGCCTGTGATTGCTATTTGGTTCTTTGGGAAGGAGCTATTGGTTTTGGTACTGCTTCTTCTACTGCGAACATCCTTTCGCAACATGCTGTTCTCCGTAAACAGTTACGATCCCATCAGTCGATGGGAATTTCAACTTTTGGTGCAGTGTTGAGGGTACCGCTCTAATATCTTGAATCCACGGTCTCCCGAGCAAGGCGTTGTACATCATATCTCCTTCGATTATGCAGAATTTCGTTTCCCGAACGGTGCCGGCAATGTTCACCGATAATGTTATTTCCCCTTTGGTTGTCTCACAAGCCATGTTGAAACCATTGAGAATCCGAACTTCAGGGATAATTCGGTCTGTCAACCCGAGCTGTTCGATAACCCATGATCGGATTATGTTGGCTGAACTACCGGGATCGGCCAGTACATGCTTTACCTTTGTTTTGTGTACAAGCACTGATATTACTAATGTGTCGTTGTGGGGTTGCATGATTCCTTCTGCATCCTCCTCGTTGAAGTGCAAGGTTCCCTCTATCGCATATCTCGAATCCGCTTTTCTCGGGTGATGGATATTTTACTACGTATTAATACCGGACCTTGGGGCGTATCTACCCCGCCGATGATCATATTGATCGTGTGCTGAGGCTCCTCCTTGTTTACTGGCTTACTCCTATTCCCATAATGGTTTTCGGCTCGGTCGCTAAAAAACTCTCGAAGATGCCCATTTTCGAGAAACCGTGCCACCTCTTCCCTCAGCTGTCAACAGTCCTCTGTCCTGTGCCCATGGGTACCATGATATTTACATATCAAACTGGGATCCCTCTTAGCTGGGTCTGATTGCAGCGGTCGAGGCCACTTAGTATCCTTAATACGGCCGATGGCTGACACGAGAGTAGCTGAGTCGATGTTGAAGTTATACTCGGACAGTCGCGGTGCTTCTCGATGACCATTGGTTCTCTTGAAGTTGTATCTCACCAACGGTCCTCGGTTATTCCGATTATGATCGTTCCTCCTTTCTCATCTCGGGGAACCCTGCCTTGATGGAATGACTTTTCGGTCCCCAGGATATGGTCGTTGCTTGTCTCTGCTCGATCTTGGTTCTCGATAAATATCCCTTTGAACCCTATCATGAGCTCTGATGGGGTAAGTGGATCCCGAGGGGGCTCCAAGTTGGTCATCCTCGACCCTAATCTTCGATTGATATCGGTTGTGTATATCCGCCCATGTGATAGCCGGATATTCAATCAAGCTCTGCTTAAGCTGTTGTGAAGCCGTTGAACTTCGAGCGTTGAGTCCTTAGGTGAAGACCTGTACGGCCCAATCATCGGTGAACGGTGGTAAATCTATACGTTCCATCTGAAAACGAGATACAAATTCTCTGAGCATCTCGTTATCCCTTTGCCTAACTTTAAATAAGTCTGATTTCTGCGTTCTACTTTGATGGCACCCGCATGAGCTTTTACGAAAGCATCCGCAAGCATGGCAAAAGAATCGATGGAATTCGGGGGCAGATTATGGTACCAAGTCATTGCCCCCTTCGACAAGGTTTCTCCGAATTTCTTCAAGAGCACGGACTCAATCTCATCGTCTTCGATATCATTTCCCTTTATGGCGCATGTATATGCTGTTATATGCTCATTTGTGTCAGATGTCCCATTGTATTTGGGAATTTCCGGCATGCGAAACTTCTTCGGTATGGGTTTTGGGGCAGCGCTTGATGGGAAAGGTTTCTGCACGAATTTCTTTGAATCTAAACCTTTTAATACCGGGGGTGCTCCTGGAATTTGGTCCACCCTCGAATTATATGTTTCTACCTTTTTATCATTGGCCTCGATCTTCTTCTCTCCAGATTCGATTCATCTGGTTAGTTCCTCGAGCATTTTCATGATCCCGGCGTTTGCCCCCGATCCGCCTTCGCTTGGTTCCACTGTGATTGGTTCATTTTCGGGGATAATTTTCCAGGAGGGTCGGCCTCAACCCTATTCGAAACTTGGCTCCGATTTTGCAGCTAAGCAATGGCCGCTTGCTGGGCCTGCAACATGTTGAATATCATCCTGAGGCTAATCCTGTCTTCTTCGTCATTCTGATTTGCCGAACGGTGTTCTCCTCGAACGCTGTTCGATGGGCCAGAAGTTCGATCCACATCGACCACCATTTGGGACTTAGCGTCGACTGGAACTTCATTATTGGGCGCTACGTTATTGTTTTCGCCCTGGTGGTCAAACTCGCCATCGACGTATTGAGGCACAGATTGAGAATGCGACATGATTGTATTGTAACGTAAAATCAAAAAATATTCTGCAAAGAACAAGTGTAAAATAGTCTGTGTGATAGAAAATTGTATCAAACTTTCACTATTATCCTTAGCCCACGGTGGGCGCCAAACCGTTTACCCTTAATTACGAGTAACAATTAAATTTGTATGTGGTTTTAAGGATATGTGACTTGGTTTAATATAGTTAAAGAATGAATGGAAATAGAGACTAAATTCAGCGAATAAGGAAGAGAGCAAACCACCAATATTGAATAGCTTTTCTGTGTTAGAATCCTCCCGAAATAAAATATGAAGTAGATAAATAAGTAGAATAGACTATAGCTTTGTGTATATTGATTGTAGATTCTTGTCTGTCGTTTACTACAGTGTTGCCCCTTTATATAGGAAGGAGAAAGAACCATGTATAAGGTAAAAAACCTATCTACAAGGTAAAAAATCCGTAGAATTAATGATTACAACGTCTTTATTGATTTCTGCCGTGATTCCCGCCGAGAAACTCACTTATCATGGGATTTCCGGTCCTACAGTTACGCGAAACTGATAATTTTACCATAGGGTGTTTCACCCTAACCGGCCTCGACGATCTCATCTCGGGCGCCTTGGCTTCGAACTTCATATCGATGACATCTGGTCTCGGACTTCTCCTCTCGATGTCCCGATCTCGGCCTGTTGAGTAACGAATTCAATCGACACTGGTTGTCAAATCCCAAAACAGGTACTCCCTATGCAAGCGATCAAATTCGACCCCATACATTTTAAAAGACGGAACAATTTTTTTCACTATTTTTCTTAGTTTGTAAAGACAAAGCTATAAGAAAATAAATAAATAAAAACCCTATCACAGGAGATGTACCACGTCATACTGATATGCCCCTGCTTTATATAATTATATAGATATAGATAGATAATATTGTTGAGAGGGAACTATTTTTTTATTAAAATAATTTTTTTGGATTATTAGTTTCTTCTAATATTCCCTTTTTTTTTTTAAATAAGTAATGAGATTTATGACTTAAATCTATTTTAAACTTACACTAAAGATCTTCGCATAAGTACATGTCTCATTTTGATGGACGAAATAAAATTAGCAAAAGGAATTTATTCGAAAAGCAATTTTTATATATTTCTAGTGTTTGCTTATTTTCTATAGGGTTATCAGAGGTATTATCAAATTACGCTAAACTGAGTATATTCACTTTTTTTTTTTCTGCCTTTAAAATTTGAATGTTCTTGCTCTCTTTTGTCTCAAATTGAGTTTTATTTTATTTTCTTAATTATCTAAAAGTTCTAGCGCATTTTTATTTCTTAATCTGATATTTTATTTAGTGTTCTTACGATGGAAAAGTATGCTGGAAATTAACCTACTTTCAATCAATATTGTATGTTACCCGAATCAATTACTTATAATTAACTTCCTAGTATTGGATCAGACAAGCGAAGTATTCATTTCCTTTAGGGATCCTTAATGGTTATAAGAATGAATCGACCTTTCGTTAGATCCAAACTTGACAAATAGATACAGGAAACTTGCAAGTGGAACTATTTGTTTAAACAAGTTGAACTTTCGTTTTTTCTGGTTGATTTAAGATATATACACTGTAACACGAGAACATTTAGTTCTTTGTATCCAAAAATAGGATGTAATGGATATTGATGATGGTTTTGAGGAAAAGATAAAGAGTAATTTTGACTTTTAGTTTTAATTCATATATAACTTAATCCATGTATTGCTATACCAAGATATTAGGTATAAAATAATACACAAGTTGGGGGTATTTAATTTATCCATGATCAGTTATGTGGGTTTCAATATACAAATCAAATAATGTATAAACCAATACCAAAACTTATAAAATGATTATATTATCTTATCCTCAAGCCAAGCGAGTAATAATTCCCGCATAATTAAATCATGTATTATAATCCCTACATAACAAACAATACGGTCGATCGGTTTAAAGACAAATTATGTAGAAATTAGTAACTAAGGAATTAATATTATTAATAAGGAAAATGAAAAGGAGCAACCAAGCATATACTAACTAATGCAGATATTTCGTGGAGATTAAATCTTCTCAAATCACAATCAAAACATTCTATAAAATTATGTTGATTCTAATGTCGAGATTATATCTCCTAAAATTGTCACGATCCGAAATTTCAATTATGGGGCGGTAATGGCACGTAACATCCACTTGCTAAACAAGCCAACGTTAGCAAATTAATTAATCAACTTTAATAGTTTAAAAAGCAAAACAGTAACAATAATAATTAACAATTGGTAGAAATTAAAATACACATGATAAATTCATAAATACCACAGTCTGTACTAAGCCCAAAAATACAATATCACCAGAACATGACCATGAGCCCAAAAATACAATACAAATCCGATTACCTATTCACCCCCGAGCCCGGTTATGTGATTTATTTTGAAATCCGATCTGAATTTGAGGTCTAAATTTTAATTTTACAAAATTTCTATATTCTACCAAAATTCCTAATTTCTACCATGAAATTCCTAGATATGATGTTAACTCATGAAAAGTAATGGAGAATTAGTATAAATAAAATAAATTAGAGTTACTTACCAATGAATTTGGGAAGAACATGTTCTTCAAAATTCTCCTTTACAGTGTTTGGGATTGAGTAATGGTGTAAAATGAGCTAATTCTCGTTTTTTCCTCTTTTACCCAGCCGCAGGTATTACATTTGCGAACACTTGTTCGTGAATGCGAAGTTCGCAAGTGCGGAACACTGATCGCAAAAGCGATTAGTACCTCAGGTCCCCAGAAGTCGCAAAGGCGACAAAAGTTTTGCAAATGCGAGCTAGGCTTCGCATTTGCGAAGCTGTTAGCCCCGAGTTCCTAATCACAAAAGTGACTCCATGGTCGCAAATGGGACCACCCACTGTCCGCAAATGCGACAATGTTCTTGGCAAATGCGAAGACTAAGTGTGCAACCCCTTTGAGAGGGATCTACTTATGAAACAAATCTAACTTACTACTTACAACATTCAGAAGATATTAATCTAAAGAGACATTCATAATAATTTAGTAGCAAAAATAGGCCCATGAGATAAAGGTTTCAAGGTGCAATATTTTTATTTTTGAAAATACAGTTCGTAAAGTTTCTTAAATGAAATACAATATCAAAATATCAAGATAATGTAATACAACCCTTCTTGAATAATCAACACGTTAAAGCAACTTCCTAACGAAATTATATTTTCCGTTCAACATCACTGCAAGTTCGTATTGTACGTGAATTTTAAATTATCGAGTATAAAAGGAAAACTAATCTTATCCTTTGTAACTACTTTAAGAAAAAGTGTATATTTAGTATACTACAAGATTTGGGTTATTAATACACCCTAAAACAGAAAAATAAGTTCACCAAATTCAAGTTACAGGCTTCTGGTCATGAGATCCAAAAGTCTCCAAAATTACATACATAAGTGCGACATGTAGATCATGTACAAGTCCTAAAACTATACAAAATCTAAGCGCATATGAAAATGTGATCTCCACAAAAGCTCCCAAAAAGTCTACTCCAAAAGGCCTTTTTCAAATCTCTTCTCGCACATTACCTACGATAGAAAACAGCTATCGTTAAGCATAAAGCTTAGTGGTGTACAAACCTTAGTCTTGGAGCCATTAGATTCTACAATTCCCCTTATTTAGTCATAGGTTTCTCAAATGAAACATAATTTAAAAGGAACTAAGCAAATATACCAAAGGTATCGAATATCAAACCTTGAAGTGTTTCCAAATATCAATATCAATGTTCAAGATTCAAGTGTCAAGGAAACGTATATTATCAATCCAAAAGAGTTTGCCAAATATCCATTTTTCGCCCAATGTGTACGTCATGCCATCACACTAAGCAGAATCAGATATTAAGATGGACCTTAGCCCCAAATCAAGTAGGGTCAAAATCCAATAGTCAAGAGAATCAAGAACCATATTAAAATGGCTTCCTAGTTCGAACACACGGATAAGTTCCATAATTTAAGACAAACTACAAATCCAAAGTCAAGATGAAAAAGATCCGATTCAAGAGGCATGCCGAGATGAGTGATAAAGTCACTGCTACAAGAAGGACAAAGTCCCAACAAGGATGCAAAATGATCAAGCAATACGTATAAGTGGGCCAGTTAGCGAATATCTTGCAATACTTGATATAACACGAATATAACGATACAAATTGAAGACAGGGAAAACAAAAGCTCAAGTTATTTCAATACATTCCATCAAGTAAAAAAAGTACAACTTCATGTTTATACACAAATTTTGGTGTTTTACCATAAAAATATTCAACCACAACTTGAGAACGTTCGAGTTGTCTATGCCATAGACCAACCAAATTCATAGATTATATACATATATATATATATATATATATATATATATATATATATATAAGCTTGACGTGATGTGGCAAGCCAAAAGGTTCAAAAATTATTGCCATTGGGTTTGTTCCTTCACAACCAAGGTGGAATCCTCTACCTTTTTCCATTGGCACCTTTATACCATCTGTTACTGTAGGTGGCGCTATAAATATATATAATAGTACTTACATATATATATAAAAATACATAGAATTTCGACCGAAGCTTAATTGCAGATGGTATACTACCCTTCGGGCCTTACTAGATCCACCCTAGCAAAAGGACGAGTTAATAGATAAACCTGAAAATGTCCAACTCTCTTGTACAATGCTTGACATGCCAAGTTAATTCATTATTTCTCTATTCCAATAAATTACGAAACCAGATAAGAAGAATCGCAATCATAAATTTGTGTTCTATAGATCACTGGAAAAGACTTTCTGAAACGCCAGAAAATAGAAAAGAAGATACTGATTTCTGAAATAAGTAAAAAATGTTGTGGTTTTCACTATGCTTCCAAGAGACAAGTGAACTGAGTGCAGGTGCATTTGGAATCTCTCCAATTCAGGGTAGACAGTGAGGCCTGTTTACCACTTCTAATAATTATCAGGTCATGTCTAACTCAATAAATTGTTAGATTCTTGATATCTCATTACTTAATATATTTCCTATTTAACGGTTTAGATTTTTAGATTATGTAGTGTCACACCTCCTTTTGTACACCCCAAGGAGTATATAAAGGAGTTTTTTTTAATTAAAGTGACACTATTTGAAATGAGTTATTTATTTAAATTTTTTAGAGTCGCCACTTGGACTATTTTGATTGGTATCCCAAGTCACCAGTTTAATTTTTTAATCCCAAATCAAGGAAAATTTCGATTTTTCTTGTGAAGTTTGCGAACCAGAAATTCTGAGTAAAGAGTTCTGTTAACCCGAGGGAAGGTGTTAGGCACTCTCGGATTCCGTGGTTCTAGCATGGTCGCTCAACTATTATAATCGGCTTATTATCTGATTTTAATACATGTTTTTAGCCTATGGTATATTTTGTTTAATTATTAAGAAAAATTGCAACGTCATTTAAAATATGTCATGAATCACGTCACATAAATACACCCGTAATCCGTAACACATTTTATTTAACGTTGAGATATGAATTTGGGTCGCATAAATGCGCACCCGAGTTTAGGAAAGTGAATTATTAAAATAACGCGCCTAAAGCAACTACGCGTTTTTAATTTTTCGAGGGCCATGGAAATTCGCTGAATAGCACGCCTCAAGTTTCTAAAGATTTTAATATTGATTAAATGAGGGCCATGCATTTTGAGATTTTATCCGGCACGGCGCACCTCGAATTATTTCAAAAGCTTCTATTATTAGAAGTTGTTAAAATCAAGTTACATAAAAGGCACCCCTGAAATTGGCATTGTTACTATGTCACGGGAACCATACCCATAGTCACAATGGTTTATTAATCGCGCCTAAAAAGCAAACTACGAAAGTTTAAGGCATTTAAGAATTAGTTGCTTCTAAATTTGTATTTAACTATTAAGAGGGCCATGGGTGATCGTTGTTATTTGTACGGCTCACCTCTATTAATCAAAAGAATTTCTTGAACCTAAGGTTGTTAGAACCATATTTATATGACTACTGAGACTGTTTGTGATTTTTATGCATAGGGCCAGCCCAAATGAAATTCAGCAGCCGTAGTTTGAGTGGGATATTGAGTTCAGACAGCAGGCCCAAAAGGCCAAACGATACCTGCTCCCATTCAGGCTCAATTGTGAGCCCAAACTTCAGGGCGTCAAACATCCAAAGCACTAGACCTGGGTTCGATTCCAGGAGTACCACGAAGAAAATCAGAGACGAACAAAGGCATTGGCCTGTAAGCTGACATGCTCTCAACATTTACATGAATAATCAGCCCTCAAGAGTACATCCAATTTTCACTAGTTTCAACAGATAATGTTGGAATTCAAACTTCAATTAGACACTCTTTAACCTATCCAATACAGTTTGGATTCATAAACTTATATACGAACTTTCTGCAATTAAATATTAACAACATGCATCTTCTGAGCTATTAGACTTTCTGAATCAACACAAACATCATTTGAACCATATTTTGCTAGAACACTTAATAGTATTTGCTTAAAGAGTGTGAAACTAAAATGAAATTAAACTAAGTAAACTAGTCATTTGATCAAAACAAGTGCTGTATAAGCTGTAACAGTCCAGGTGACATACAGTCCAATACAATCCATACTACGCTATTCACTCAACCAAACAAGTTACTCTCTAAGTTTCATAACAATCCCGAATCATATACAATAGCAGTTCACCTATTCAATACAGCATTCAACTAAACAAATAGAACACAATAGATTACCCAAAAAAAACCACTGTCAGACAAGTATATGACAAGAGTCACCAAAACAATTCATGCTAAGCTTTAAACTTTCTTCTTCCATTTCATTCTTCAAATTGACTTCACAAAAAATTAGACTCGAGATGTGTACCTGAATATTGAAAGGGGAGGGAAGTAAAGGAGCAGCAATCAGCACTATAGCAGCAGCAATCGAACAGTAACAGTATAACCAAAATCAGTTCAAATACAGCTAATGCACACTTTGGAAGTTTTCAGAGATTTTTGATTGACAATGAACCCAGTGAATCAGAAAACCAGAAATCAAAACCAGTTCCTAATTATCTTTAGCTTTACGGAATTTTTCAAAGAGGATTTTTAATTGAGAATTCTGAATTTTCTGTATCTTCCTCACCCTAAAATTCACTCGAAAATCTGCTAGATGTATTTTTCACTCTCAAAATCTCTCTATTAAAATCCATGTGTTCCAGTCCTCTTTTAATGCCAAAATGCTCATGCCTTTATAGGCTGTCTGTTAGTTAGTTACTGACATTCAACTTTTTTACATTTTAATCCTTTTCAAATTTTCAGTTTAGCTTAGCTACCCTTCCATTTGATAACAGATTTTTATTTAGTCCTTAGAGGTAGCTTCTCAGAAGCTTCATAGTCAGTTACTGACAGATTCTCTACTGACTATTACCTAAATTACCCCTTTACGATACTGATTTTACTCTTGAACTTAACGGGTCGAGTCGACCCAATTCCAAACACTACTGAATCCAATTCAACCCATTTTCTTTTAGGGCTTTTGATTTTTAAAACCCAATTTTGACACATTTTTACCCGTTCCCTTTTACAGAGTCTTGACGACTCGATTAATTTAGGCCCAACAGGAAGTAAAACAACAAAACACTAGAGAAAAACAGACGATAAAACCTAAAGCTTAACATGCAGACACGGACTCTTTGAAAAAATTGAAAATTAAAACTAGAAAACTAAAAGAAAGGGGTAGAAGATGAGAACAATGAAAACAAAATGAAACAAAAATGAAAGAGAAAAAAATGAGGAAATACCTTGGACCGAATGGATTAACAATGGGCTTAAAAATCTTCAAAAACCTTGATTTTTAGCCAAGCTTGACCTTAATCGTGTGTTCTCAACGAATAAAGTCGACATTGACTTCAATCAACTCGAAAAACTTCGATTCAGAACTTTTTGAAACTTTTAGGGTTTATTTTTCGATCTGGAATTGGAAGGGTTCTAGGGGATTTTGACGAAAACGGAGTGGGGATTTGGGGTGAGGGGACTATGGTGGTCCTAGGTGTAATTTTGAGTTGATTTGGGGACAGATTGGGTGGTGCGCCGCCATGTTCGTCGATGGAGTTTGGGGCGGCTCGATTAGGGTTCTTAGTTGGGTCGTTAGAGACGATGAAATGGGGGTAGGGGGGTGTGTTCGGACAGATATATAGGCATGGGGGAATCAGTTGCGAGTCGTTGGATCACCTGGGATCAACGGTTCAGATCAAAGCTTGACCAAACGGTGTCGTTTTGTTGTAAGGAGGAATTGGACCGGGTTTGGGGAATTAAATCTGGGCTGGTCCGGTCAATTATTAAAAAGAAAAATATTTTGGGCTCGTCTGATTTTTAATTAAAAGCCCAATTCGAGTTTCTCTTCTCTTTTGTTTTATCTTCAATTTCTTTTTGTTTTTAATTTTCTTTTTATTTTTAAATTAAAAATCCTAATAGTTAAAAATACTAAATTACCTAAATGTGAAATTAAGCTAGTTAACTAATTATAAAAATTATAAACAACACTTAATTCTAAGAGAAAAATAAACTAAGAATTAAAGATTAAAGATAAAAAATATAAAAATGAACTATTTTCGTGATTTTTAAATTTTATAAAATAAATAATTACTAATTTAATTCTAAAAATGTAAAAACAAATCCTAAATGCAATGCATGATGTTTTTGGTATTTTCATGATTTAGTTAAAAATTAAACAAGCAAGAAACTGTAAACAATTAAAAAATCTACTAAAATTCCTAAAATAGCGAATAATAATTAAAAAAAATCTATTTTTTTAAAAATTTTATAGGAGTATTCTGGGTGTGGCAAAAATCACGTGCTCACAGCTGCCCCTTTTTGCTCGGAGACACGAAGGGTTTTCGGGCAAAGATAAAATGAGCAATTCTGCGGGATTTTTGCCTATCCGAGACTCCATGAGAAGCATTTTTGAAAAGAGTCTGACCGAACCTTGCTTCAAAGGTTGCCTACATATCCTTGGCTACAAAGGAATCAGGTCAGTGTAGTTCTGGAAGTGTTGGTAGCTAGGACTACCAGGAAGCTGTGATTTCACTGTTGCTGCTGCTGTTACTGCTTGCTGCGCTCCTTATTACACCAAAATGAAAGATAAAAAGCTAAGCTAGCTAGGTCTATCAGCTATGAGCTACAAGATTCCTATCTATAAATCTCTTGAAGCTTGATCTTGAGTCTTAGCTGGTTCTCGAGGCAGACTCCGATCTGAATCTTAATGCTCGTCAGCTGTAGGTGCTGGTTCTTTCTTCAGCTTTTGGATCAAGACGGGACATGTGAAGCTTATGACTTCAATCAAATTTTTGAGCAGACCGCATCCTTGTCCATTGCAGCATTTGAATTTACTTCTTTTTTGTTCTTTTCTTCTTTTCTTTATTCCGGATTGAGACTCATTCTTTTGGTCATCTCGAACCCTGTGCCTCGAGGGAAAACCTGCTCAGACACCAAAACCATCAAACGAACAAAATTTTCCTTCCCCAGTTTCACTAGGAAAATTTCGTGAGTTATTTGTAACTAAAAGCTAAACTATTTCTCTATTGAAAACAGTAAGATAAAGGAAGAACTGCCAGGTTATGCTGGGAAGCCGACCGGGTTATGCTGGAAAAGGAAGGGTTCTCGGGTTATGCCGAGGACGTTATCGGGCGATTCTACTGGGGAAAAGAAAAAAGGGTCTCTAGGTTATGCCAGGGTAAAAGAAAAACAAAGGGTCCTTGGGTTATGCCAGGGAGTCCACGGGTTATGCCGGGGAGAAAAGAAAAATCAAAGGTCTTTGGGTTATACCAAAGAGGGTCCACGGGTTATGTCGGGGATAAAAGGAAAACAAAAGGTCCTTGGGTTATGCTAAGGAGGTCCACGGGTTATACCGGGGATAAAAGAAAAATAAAGGTCTTTGGGTTATGCCAAAGAGGTCCGCTGGTTATGCCGGGGATAAAAGAAAAACAAAAGGTCCTCGGGTTATGCCAAAGGTGTCCACGGGTTATGCCGGGGATAAAAGAAAAACAAAATTTTTTGGGTTATGTCAAAGAGTTCCGCGGGTTATGCTGGGGATAAAAGAAAAACAAAGGTCTTTGGGTTATGCCAAAGAGGTCCATGGGTTATGCCGGGGATAAAAGAAAAACAAAGGTCTTTGGGTTATGCCAAAGAGGTCCGCGAGTTATGTCAGGAATAAAAGAAAAACAAAGGTCTTTGGGCTTTGCCAAAGAGGTCCGCGGGTTATGCCGAGGATAAAAGAAAAACAAAAGGTCTTTGGGTTATGCCAAAGAGGTTGGAGGCTCTATGGTACCATGGTTTTTCTTTTTCTTCTTCTTTTTTTTTTAAGTGAAAAATAATGGAGGAAAGAGTTTGGAGGAGACTTCCCTCTGATTATTGCTGCAACGCTGTTTTTTAGCCTTTGTGTAGTTTCTTTCTGGTTGCACCTGCTTCTTGCAATGTTGATTTGGATTGCACCTATTTCCTGTTTTCAAACAAAGATCAATTGTTAGTTTGAAATGGTGATTGATTTTGTGGCCTTGATGATTCTGATCACTCGATCCCGGCCCAACTTTTGGTGAGAACCTCCGCTTCTTGCTTGGTTTTCTGAAGGTTGATCTCTATCTTGAACTGAGGGACTCAGCTTTCCGTAAATTTATTGTGACAGCTTGCCCGTATGGGCTTTGGTATTTTCACTTTTTCTTGCCTCTAGGGGATTTTGCCTTTGGATTTCTTTTCATTTTCCATAACTTTGGGTTTCAGAGCATCAGCCATCATGGCCAGTCGAGGTCGACTTGATGCACTCGCTGAGGCTGGTACTTTACTTGGATCTGGCTTTATTAAGTGGGATCCTGTAAAACCAATCTTGTGACGTTTTCTTTGTATTAGTTTCAGAAACAGGGTTAGACCGAAAGGGATTCAAAGAAAAGTAAACAAAAGGCAAAAGAATGAGTTTAGAGAAGTGTCCCTTTCGAGGAAGAAAGAAGGACTTATCCGGGGTGCATGCAGACTTCACATAGACATGACATGCTTCTTGGACTAGATACCCGATCTGCGCAACTATCCAACTTCTCATAAACCCATCACGATCCGTGTTCTGAAACCGAGAAACCTTGCCAGGACTCTTTCAGTACCAATAGTGGTGAGGATTCCTGCTTTTCGATCAACGGGGCCCTTTGCGGGTTTTCGCCAATTGACTTCTCTCATTTCTCTTCTCACCGTCGCCTTGCAGTGCTCTTTGCGAATTTTCACTAACAAGACTCTCTCATTTTCAGTTTCTCTGCTTACATCGCCTTACGGTGCCCGTGTGAGTTTTCACCAATAAGACTCTCTCATTTTATTTCTCTCATTTTGAATGCATTCTCTGATTTTGGAAACCTTTCACCGATTGATCAGAAGAACTTGAACAGGGTTTGGTAAAGAGAGTTTTGATTGAATTACAACTTTAGAACATTTCAGGCGAAACACCGCCGAACCGTTATAACATCTGCCCCAGTTTCACTTTTGGGGAAACTTGGATTTTTATTTTGGTGTGACTGAACCTCAGGGAGAGGCTGCGTACGTATCCTTTCAGAATCAAGTCAGACGTAGTTCAGACTACATTTGTTTTTGGATTTTTGTTTGTTTTTGTTTTGTTTTCTTTTTCTTTTCTTTTCTTTTCTTTTCTTTTTCTTTTTCTCTTTTCCTTTTCTTTTCTTGATCTTTCTTTTCTTGTCTTTCAACTAAACTTTCCAGTGATGCTTTCGAGTTCCAAAGAGGGTAATCAAAGAAGAATAACTGGCTCAAAGGGTTAGCAAAGGATTGGAGTGTTTGGGGTAGCGAGAATGAAAGCCTTCGTCATCCCAATCGGATAATGTTGTCATTGCAGAAAGATTACACATAGTACCTTTTGACTGCATCCGCATTCACTGCTGCTTCGAGATCATTTCCTTCAATATCTCCCAGGTACAATGCTCCTCTTGGCAGTATCTTTCTGATGATATATGGGCCTTTCCAATTAGGAGTGAATTTTCCTTTTGTTTCCTATGATGGGGAAGAATACTCCTTAAAACGAGTCGCCCCACTTCAAAATTTCTGAGCCGTACTTTCTTGTTGTAGGAACGGGCCATTCTTTGTTGGTACAACTGCCCGTGGCAGACTGCGGCCATTCGCTTTTCATCAATCAGGGTTAACTGTTCCAGGCGGGTTTTGACCCATTCACTGTCTTCAATTTTAGCTTCAACAATGATCCAGAGGGAAGGAATTTCAACTTCCGCAGGTATTACTGCTTCAGTGCCATAAACTAAAAGATATGGGGTGCTCCGGTCGATGTGCGCACAGTAGTGCGGTACCCTAACAATGCAAACGGCAACTTTTCATGCCACTGCCTGGAGCTTTGAATCATTTTCCTCAAAATCTTTTTGATGTTCTTGTTTGCTGCTTCCACGGCACCATTGGCTTTAGGCCGATATGGAGTAGAGTTCCTATGCGTTATCTTGAATTGTTCGCATATTTTTCTCATCAAATGACTATTCAGGTTTACAGCATTATCTGTGATGATGGTCGCAGGGATACCAAAACGGTAGATAAGATTGGAATGCACAAAATCTACCACAACTTTCTTGGTAACAGATTTGAAAGTAATTACTTCAACCCATTTCGTGAAGTAGTCGATGGCGACCAATATAAACTGTGCCCGTTTGAGGCTTTTGGCTCGATCGGCCCAATGGCGTCCATGCCCAGGCAACAAATGGCCAAGGTGATGACATGGGATGTAGTTCTGTGGGAGGTTCATGAATCAAATCGCCGAGCACCTGACACTGATGACATTTCCGGACAAAATTGAAGCAGTCTTTCTCCATGGTCATCCAGTAGTAGCCTGCTCGGAGGATTTTCTTTGCCAAGACATACCCATTCATGTGGGGTCCGCACACTCCTGCGTGCACTTCATGCATGATTATTCCAGCCTCTTCGGCATCAACACATCTTAATAAGTTGAGATCCGGAGTCCTTTTGTATAAGATATCACCGCTCAAAAAGAAATCACTTGCATGCCGTCTAATGGTTCTCTTTTGGTCTCCGCTGGCTTGCTCTGCGTATTCTTTAGTTTTCAGAAACCTCTTGATGTCATGATACCATGTTTGAACACTTGGTTCTGCTTCAACCGTATTACAATAGCCATGCCTTTCATGGATTTGGATCTCCAAAGGATCAATGTGGGCATTGCCTGGGTATGGCAGCATCGAGGCCAAAGTAGCAAGTGCATCAGCTAATTCATTGTGACAACGTGGGATGTACCTGAACTCTATTGACTTGAATCATCTTCTCAGATCTTCCACATGTTGCCTATAAGGAATAAGCTTGACATCTCAGGTCTCCCATTCTCCTTGAGCTTGTCGGATAATCAGGTCCGAGTCTCCCATGATTAACAATTTTTCGACGTCTTGGGCGATTGCCAGGTTCATACCCATAATGTAGGCTTCATACTCGACAGTGTTGTTTGTGCAGAAAAACCGAAGCCTAGATGTGGCCGGATACTGCTGACCATCAGGTGAGATCAAGATTGCCCCAATTCCAACACCTTTTGCGTTTACCGCTCCACCGAAGAACATTTTCCAAGCATTGGTGTCTTCGGATATTGCCTCAATTGAATTTACCTCCTCGTCCGGGAAGTAAGTGTTCAAAGGTTGGTACTCATCATCGACCGGATTTTCAGCCAGATGATTTGCTAACGCCAGGGCTTTCATTGCCGTGCGAGTGACATAGACTATGTCAAATTCTGCGAGCAGGATCTGCCACTTTGCTAACATCTCGGTGGGCATTGGCTTCTGGAATATGTACTTTAAAGGATCCAACCTGGTTATGAGGTAGGTGGTGTATGCTTGCAAATAATGCCTCAGCTTTTGGGCGACCCAAGTTAAAGCGCAGCAAGTTCTTTCCAACAAAGTATACTTGGCTTCATAATTGGTGAACTTCTTGCTCAGATAGTAAATGGCATGTTCTCTCTTTTCGGTCACATCATGTTGCCCGAGGACACAGTCGAAAGAATTTTCCAAGACTGTCAGATACAAGAACAGAGGTCTCCCTGGCTCAGGTGGGACCAACACTGGCGGATTCGACAGATACTTTTTGATTTTATCAAAAGCCTCTTGGCACTCGTCCGTCCATTTGATTGCCGCATCTTTCTTTAACAACTTGAATATGGGTTCACATGTGGAAGTCAACTGAGCGATGAACCGGCTGATGTAGTTCAATCTTCCCAACAAACTTATAACATCTTTCTTGGTTCTTGGAGTGGGTAGATCCCGAACAGAATTTATCTTTGTTGGATCTAGCTCAATGCCTCTTCAACTAAATATGAATCCCAAGAGCTTGCGGATGGGACTCCAAATGCACATTTGGCTGGGTTTAGCTTCAAATCATATTTGCGCAGCCGCTCAAAGAATTTCCTCAGATCTCGAACATGATCCTCCTTAGTCTTAGATTTGATAATCACATCATCCACGTACACCTCTATCTCTTGATGCATCATGTCATGAAAAATGGTAGTCATGGCCCTCATGTAGGTTGCCCCGGCGTTCTTCAATCCGAATGGCATGACCCTGTAATAGTACGTGCCCCAAGGTGTGGTAAAGGCTATCTTTTCGGCATCTTCTTCATCCATCAACACTTGGTGATATCCCGCGTAACAATCCACAAAGGACTGTATCTCATGTTTGGCACAATTATCAACAAGGATATGGATGTTGGGCAAAGGGAAATCATCCTTGGGACTTGCTTTGTTTAGATCTCTGTAATCCACACACACTCGGGTTTTTCTATCTTTCTTCGGTACTGGGACTACATTGGCTAACCATGTGGTGTATCGAACTACCCGGATCACTCCTGCTTTCAGCTGTTTTGTGACCTCTTCTTTGATCTTGTCACTGATATCAGTTTTAAACTTTCTTTGCTTTTGCTGGACAGGGGGATAATCAGGGTAAGTTGGCAACTTATGAACCACCATATCAACACTGAGTCCTGGTATGTCATCATACGACCAAGCAAACACATCTTTGAACTCAAACAAGAGTTGGATTAATGCATCTCGGGTTTTCTCATCTGTGTGAATGGTTATCTTGGTTTCCCTGACTTCTTCAGAACTACCCAAATTAACCGGTTCAGTATCATTTAAGTTCGGCTTAGGTTTATTCTCAAATTGTTCCAATTCTCGGTTTATTTCCTTAAAAGCCTCTTCTTCATCATATTCCGGTTCTTGGTTCATTACTTCACAGTTAGACAGCGTGTTTGGATCTGGGCATGAAGTCCGCAAGCATGTCATGTTATTTAAAGCCGCATTATTAGAACTGAAAAGAAGAAAGAAAAAATAAAATAACAAAATCAGAAGGGATAGCGAGATGAACGATGAAATATTGATTTCATTTCATTGAATTCTAAAGATAAAAGGGTTTACACTGGGAATTAAAAGAGAAGAAACTAAGGACAAGAAACTAAAGAAAAACATCCGAGTTACACCCTGGAATAACTCGTGATGCAGAGAAAGTGGCAGGACAGGTCTACAGGGACTCCCGCCTGATTGGGAATGGCGTAGCCTTCCAATTTTGCAGCTTGGCATTGGGTCCCATGTATAGCACCTCAGCGGTGCTTGAGCCTTCCCCTGGCTGGACCATATGGGTTTCATACAGCATCTGCCTCATAACCCCACAAATTTCTTCAATTTCTTCAGCCGTAAAGGCTTCATCTTCATCCTCTTCACTGTACTTAGGCTTGACAAACGCTTTATACAGCTGCGGAACCGGCTGAGGTAAGACCCAACCATCATTCTTTCTTTTCTTTGCCCATTTTACATCAGCTGGCATGGGTCGGAAGCCTACCCCAAAGAACTCCTCGCTGGCAGTCAAGGTGATTGGTTCAGCTGTTCCTTGCAATGATTTCCCGAGCCCTTTCACAAGTTGGTAACCATGTCTGATCATTTCTTTGGCTACCATGATTGATGTGTTTGAAAGGAAGGGTTGAGGGCAAGGGTTTCCTTCTTCGCATTGGTCCGCGACCACAATTTCAAAGGCTTGATAGATTATGTGTTCACTTCCGTCCCTTGCTTCAAGACATGGGACTGATGGATCCCGATAAATTGATTGCTCATTTTCTCCGTGAACCACAATCTCTTGATTTTCATGCTCAAATTTCACCATCTGGTGGAGAGTAGAAGGCATGGCCCCTACCGCGTGAATCCACAGCCTTCCTAAGAGAAAATTATATGAAGTATCCATGTCCCGAACCTGGAAGGTCACTTCGAAGTTGACTGGACCAATAGTCAGGACCAGGTCAATTTCTCCGATTGTATCCCTCTTTATGCCGTCGAAAGCGCGCACACACACACATTGTTGGGTCTGATTCTCTTAGTGCCGATTTCCATACGTTGCAAGGTTGAGAGTGGGCAGATATCTACCCCAGAACCGCTGTCCAACATGACTCTTTTCACGTAATACCCTTCGCATTTGATTGTCAGGTGAAGGGCTTTATTGTGTACGGCCCCTTCCGGGGGCAAATCATTCTTGTTGAAGGAAATTTGATTGATTGCGAAAAATCTTTTTGCCATTCTCTCTAATTGTTCCACAGTAGTTTCGATGGGCACATATGCTTCATTAAGAGTTTTGATTAACACTTTTTGATGCTCAGTTGAGCTCATCAGCAGAGATAAAAGAGAGACTTGAGCGGGAGACTTTCGAAGTTGATCAATTACTTCATAGTCTGCCATTTTCATTTTCTGAAAGAATGCCTCCGCTTCTTCGAGGCCTACTGGTTTCTTAGATGGGAAGCGCTTCTTTGTGGCATTATTTACTTCCTCCAGATTGAGATACTTCCCAGCCGGGTTATCTTCCTGCATTTCCCCTAAGATCTCTTTGCCTCTGTACGTCACCACCGACTTGTTGTAGTTCCATGGCACAGTAATGGGGTCTTTCATGGGCCATTGTGGCGTGCGACTGATAACCACGGGCTCATTCAGCCTTGGTGGAAATACCGGTCCCGCACCACATAGGTCCCTTTTGGCACATACATTTGAGCTTGCTTGTTTAATTCAAACCTCTTAGGAGGACTCAATGGCATTTGTTATTTCTTGCGACCTCAAGGGACATAAAGAACGACATCTTTGGAGGGCGCTGCCCTGGTTTCAACTTTCACTTTCTCTCCCGTCTTCTGAGGGACGGTTTTGCTTTTTTTCTTTGCTTTGTCCTGTTTTAGGACAACTTTTGGCTTCTTTTCTATGTCAGCTATGGCAATGATGGCCTTCAGGGCTGGGTCAAATTCCCTATCTTCACAAATCATTCCGATGACCGGCCTATTGTTGTGAGCCGGTAGTGGATTATTAGTTACATTGGGAATATCTTCGTCCCTCAGCACTATTCTTTTCTGTTCTATCAAATCTTCCACAGCTCTTTTCAAAGTCCAGCAATTCTCTGTATTATGCCCCTCCGCCCCTGAGTGATATGCATATCGGGTGCCCGTTGGTAAGAGGGTGACTCGGGGTTTTGCCTATTTGGGGGTACAGGTTGTAGCAAACCCATTTGAACTAATTTTGGGAACAAACTAGAATATGACTCGCCAATAGGTGTGAAGTTTGTTTTCCTTGGCGGTTCCCGGGCACGAAAATTGTCCTGTGGAGGTCGGGGATTGTAGTAGGCTTGGTAAGGAGGTTGATTTCTGGGAGGTGGAGCTCTGTTTTGGTTGAATTGTTGTTGTGGCCTGACATATGGCTGGGCATTCATCACTGCATACGGCTGAGGAGCGTAGGCTATATCTTGGTGAGGATAGTAGTGTTGTGGGGTTCTCTCAGAGAAAAGAGGTCTGGGTGGACGGGGTTTTCTTGCACTTGAAGTTGCCATCGATGATTCTTCTTTTTTCTTTCGATTTGCAAATCCTCCAGACCCGCCTTGGATGGCTTGGGAGGTAGCTCTTATGGCAGATTGACTCAAGATCCGCCCTGTTTTCAAACCATTCTCAACCATTTCACCAATTTTGATGGCCTCGTCAAATGGCTTCCCCATTGCAGACATCATGTTTTGGTAACAATCGGCTTCTTGAGCTTGGAGGAAGACTGTGACCATTTCGATCTCATCCATTTGAGGTTTCACCCTTGATGCTTGCTCGCGCCACTTGACAACGTACTCCCGGAAGCTTTCAGAGGATTTCTTCTTTAAATTTTCCAATGAATTTCTGTCTGGAGCAATGTTATACTGAAACTGCCTGACAAAATCTCTTGCCAAGTCATCTCAGATATGCCAGCGAGATATATCTTGGCCCATGTACCACTCAAAAGCAATGCTGACCAAACTCTCACCAAAGTAGGCCATGAGGAGTTCTTCCTTTCCACCCGCTCCCCGCAGTTGGTTGCAATATCTTTTAAGATGGGCAATGGGATCCCCATGTCCGTCATATTTCTCGAACTTTGGGTTTTTAAAACCCAATGGTAGATGTACGTGAGAGAACATACACAAGTCGACATATGACACACTTTTCTGTCTGCTCAAACCCTGTATGTTTTTGAGACTCTGTTCCAGGCTTCTCATCTTTCTTGTGATCTCTTCTTCCTCAAGGGTTTTTGCATTTTTCTCTTACCCTGAGGTAAACTCGTACCAAGGCAGCTGAGGATAAGCACTAGCAGCGAACTCGGCTGATTCCATTGGGAAAGGAGGTGCTTGATAGGTGAAAGGAGAGGGATTGAAGCTAGGCCTAGGCAAAGTAGGTTGTGCCGTAGCTGAGAAAGGTGGCGCGATAAATATGTTTGAAGCTGTACCTGAAACTGAAACCTGGGGGCGATCCTCAGAAGGTGTTCCCACAAAGTTAGCAGCAATGGTAGGGTATCCCAATGGGGTGTTTGGATAGCTTATTGGGATGTTAGAAGTCCCACTTGCCCTGGGAAAAAGCTCGGGAAATCCAGGGATTGCATTTGCGGTTCTTTTCCATTTGTCTAGGCGTCCCACATTTCCATCATGCGGAGACGCAATAATCTATTTTCTTCGGCAGCTGCCGATTCTGAAGCTAAGATGCCCGAGATCGGACTCTCCTCCGCAATAGGAATTGTCGGCAGAGTTATTTCAGAAGACATTTCGACGCTTCCTTTTGACCTCGTAAAATACGGATGCGAAGCCAGATTACCACAAAACCAACCACCTTACTTGTAAAACCTGAGCTTAAAAATAGACAGCAAACCGGTTAGTTTGGAGCAAATAACACATAGGTAATCGCACGTTGGGGTGTGATGCACCTAAGCAGTTAAATGTTTTTCTACATGTTTCGCAACGGTTGCACGTTTCATCTCGGCTTTGCCTATTTTCCTCAAAAGTTCTTTTCTTTCCGCTTTCCAATTTTCCACTCTTTTCTTTCCATCCCTTTTCGTGCTCTTTTTTCATTTTTCTGTTGATTCTTTTTCTTGTCTCTTTTTCTTTATTTTTGGGTTTTTCTTTTGGATTTTTTCCTTTCACGTCCCTCTCTTGTTGGAATTATTTAAAAAATCATGATCGAACCCGATGGGGATTGCCTACGTATTACGACGCCGCGTGAATCAGATCATAACGCAGTTCCAAAAACTAAATGCGAAAAATAAAGAAACAATTTTTTTGGGAATTTTCGATTTTCATTAATAAAACTCTTCTATTACAAAAGGCTTTAACAAACTCATTTCTTAAAAAAAAAAACTGCAAACAGACTCGAAACAACTCTTGAATTAAAAACTGATATACAGACTCGATAAATGTAAAATCATGAATACATTAATGCTTTAACTCCTGGGGCCCGTGGGACATTGTTCGGTCTTGCCACAGGCCTGCATGCAAGATCCCCTGGAACCGCTCCAAGTCACTCATTATTTGGCGGACAAATGTCATCACTGCAGCAAAGAAGGTGGTTTGAGTCATGTCCTCACACGCTTTGGCATTTCGTGACAATGTAGTCGGAGATGGCTCTGACCCTTTCTCGAACAACACCCTTTTCTTGAAGCAAGCGCCCGATTTGTTGATTCCGGGCTTTTAACACCTGAGTGTCATGACGGCTCTGATTCTGTAACCGTTGCGTATCATGCTCCATTTGGGCCATCAAAGCATAACAGTGCTCCCTATCAGCTTTAAAGTTTCTCGCCTGTTTGTCTGCCTCATTTTCAAGAGTAGTTATCTTTCTCTTCAGATCAGTAATTGTCCCTTCATATTTTCTTTTCATTTGCTAAACAAATTGTGCCTGCCCTTCTGCATTTTTTGCCAATTGTGCTCGGATTTTAGCTTGATTTGCCTCAGACTTTTCTAGATCATCTTGATAGTCAAGTACTTTCTTTCTCAAACTGCTTATAAGCTTTCCATCCGCTTGGCTTCTTTCCTGGTTTCTAGCAGCTATTTTCATTTGCTGGATTTGAGCTTTGAGGGCTTCATTTTCTTGAGTTAGCTTTTTCTTTTCACCCTCATCCGTAGCGGCTTGCAAACCATTTTCGAATTGGAGGTCCCGGACTTGCTTTTCCAGCTTGCTTATGGTAGCCCGGTATTCATTTTCTCTGGCCAACCAATCCCACTATGCTTGTGACACCTCGACGAATTCTTGAAGATGGGGTCTTTTGGCCGGCCTTCCAGACTCGACTTCCTTTCTGTACCAAGCAAGATAGTCGGGTGAGACTTCACCTCGGGACAGATCACGCACACAGGTATTTTCTGGCAAATATTGGCATTCACTCCAGATCTGGCGACTACCTTTTCAGGAAACTGTCTATCAGCACGGATCTCAACTACATGGCGGCTAAGGTCTTCATCTTTGGGCACTATTTGGCATCTCCCCAACTGTCTCAAAACCCGATATGGGACATAAGGCTGGATACTTCTAAGACCCATCAAGAGGAAGTGAGGCCCGGTAGCTGGCATGTATATGACCTCGTCAACAGGAAACCAACCAAGCATCCATTCTATCTGTTCTGCAGTGATGAAACGGAGATGGGATGTCCATTCTGCGATCCCTTCTGGCATGCTGAAACCATCAACCCTTGTGTTAGAACTCCTCTATGCAATTCTTTGTCGACCCGTACCTCATGTATTGAGGACGATGACATAAATGTTCAGTTATCCACATCTGTAGCAAAAGGTTGCACCCCTCAAAAAAGTCTCCCCCGACTTTATAGGCTGTGAGAGCTCGGAAGATTTCAGACACTATCATGGGCGCGAGGGTGCTTTTGGCCTGAGTGAGCAAAGTGCTGACGACCCCAGCTATCCGTATATCAATATTTCTGTCTTTCCTGGGGAACACTAGAAGACCCAAAATACTACCATAAAAGCAAAGCACCTGTGCTCTTCCCATTTTAATTGGTTTTCTTTACTGTAGATTTTGCTTTCTGGATTGTTGAAACCCCCTATATGCCCATACTGCTGATATATGAACTGTGGAGTAGAGAAGCCATCTGCCAAATTCGAGTATTGGACCCCCTGCTTATTTTCAGCATATCCAGAAATTTGTGTGGAGTGACGGCTCTTGGAGCGACCAGATACCCGTGCCTCAGAGGAGTTTCATTTTTCCCAACATACCCAGCTATTTCTTCCAAAGTGGGTGTGAGCTCAAAGTCCGAGAAATAAAACACATTGTGAGCTGGATCCCAGAATGTAACCAAGGCTTTTATGACATCTCCTCTAGGCCTGATCATTAACAAATCGATGAGACCACTCAAGTACAATTTAACCTTATCTTGTCCTGATTCACCCAGATCTTTCCACCACATATGCAGCTCCAAAGGAATCTTAGTCAAGACCTCCATCGGTAAATTTTGACTCGTGCTCATTCTGCACATTTAAATTAAGGTGATTAATTTAAAACGAGCAAATTTTTACAAAAGAAGTCAATTTTGCAAACATTTAAATAACACGGCTACTTTTGCAAATACGGCCCTTCAGCACTTCGAAAGGGAAGATCTTGGGGCTGTGCTTGCTAGGTAGCCAAAAATTGAAATAGGTGGTCATTTTTGCAAAAACAGCCTTCCAGCGTCCTTTTGGAGATATTTGGGCTATTTATGCAAGGACGACACTACCTAATTAAAATAGAATAACAACTTTTCATTTTCATTTTTGAATTTTTCTAAGAAAAAATAAAAATTCTTTAAAAAAAGAAAGGGTATTTCTGGATTTTTGATTTTTGTTTTTATTTTTCTTTTATTTTTTTGAAAGAAAGACTTCTAAAATTTAATTGATTTAAACTTTGGGAATTTTCAAAAGTAACAAAAAATATTTTTGCTTGAATTTTTCATTTTTTTAATCTTTTCCAAGAAAGAAAGAAATTTTTTTTTTTCTGATTTTGGATGTTGCCTCATAATTCTTGAAAGAGGGATTTTTTAGGAAAATATTTTGAATTTCTGAGCTTTTATTTATTATAAAAAATCAGGAAAGAATGTATTTTTTGGAGTCTTTAAAAAGCAAATATTTTGGAACTTTTATTTGATTTACAAAAGCAAGAAAAAGAATATTTTGAGCTTTTTATTTATTTAGAAAAAGTAATAAAATATTTTTGAGCTTTTATGTACAAAAGAAAAAAAATATTTTGGATTTTTTTGTTTATTTACAAAAAGCAAGAAAGAAAAATATTTTTGAGCTTTCAAAAGCAAGAAAGAAAATATTTTAGAGTTTTTTCATTTATTTAGAAAAGCAAAATATTTTGGACTTCAATTTTTTTTTTCAAAATTCCTTTTTTGATTTTCTATTTTTTTTCAATTTTTTGTTTTCCCTTTTTTCCGTTTTCTTTTTTTTTTAATTCTCCAAAAGAAATTTTTTTTTAAAAAAAATTGGGGGTCGGGACCGATGAGGTTTGCCTACGTTTCTCACATCCGGTGAGAATCAGACTTTCGTAGTTCGGCCAGTTTTGACATAATAAAAATGGAGAAAAGATATGAAAATTTTTTGAAATCAATTTTTCTTTTTCTATTTTTATTTTCAAAATTTTGGCAGAGTTTCGGTTTATTTTGGACACCAGATTTTTCGAAAAATAGGAAATCAACTCTCAATTTTCTCATACCTCAATTTTATTTTATTTCAATTTTATTCTAACAGCCGGTCAATACGCAAACCGAGGCAAATAAATACACAAGTAGCACGTAAAGTATGCATCAAGATGGTCTTTGATTCTGGGGTCACCTGTCCTAGACGGACCCAACCCCTATGTTGAGTCCCCAAAGTCAAATGCATATGATGCAAATAAACGTTCTTACTAGGGATCCGGCATGAGGTTATGTTATTCTAAGCTGAAAACCTGGGTATTGCTCTAGACTTATGTACCCGAGCGGACAACTCGAGCCGAGGAGGGGGCTACGTACAGGGCACCAAAAGGCCACCCGGCTTTGTAACTTGCCCGGCTCTTTCTTATTTAAGGTATGACACTAACAGAATAGGGAGTTACAACCAGTGTGCACATCCCCGAAGATGAGAAGAGAAGGGTTCGTAATAGTTTTATATACAATTCAAATAATATCAAAGCGGTAAAAGGCGGCATTTAGCACATTAGGCTCAACATATAATAAAATTAGATAATAATAAAAGCCAAGCATAACAGTTATTCTAAGCTCGAATTCTTGAACCCTGAACCAGAGATTCTGGGTTCGATCCCCAGCAGAGTCTCCAGAGCTGTCACACCTCCTTTTGTACACCCCCGAGGAGTATATAAGGGAGTTTTTCCAATTAAAGTGACATTATTCGAAATGTGATTATTTATTTAAATTTTTTAGAGTCGCCACTTGGAATATTTTGATTGGTGTCCCAAGTTACCGGTTTATTTTTTAATCCCAAATCAAGGAAAATTTCGACTTTCCTTGTGAAGTCTGCGAACCAGAAATTCTGAGTAAGGAATTCTGTTAACCCGAGGGAAGGTGTTAGGCACCCTCGGATTCCATGGTTCTAGCACGGTCGCTCAACTATTATAATCGGCTTATTATCTGATTTTAATACATGTTTTTAGCCTATGGTATATTTTGTTTAATTATTAGGAAAAATTACAACGTCATTTAAAATATGTCATGAACCACGTCACATAAATGCACCCATAATCCGTAACACATTTTATTTAACGTTGAGATTTGGATTTGGGTCGCATAAATGCGCACCCGAGTTTAGGAAAGTAAATTATTAAAATAACGCGCCTAAAGCAACTACGTATTTTTAACTTTTCGAGGGCCGTGAAAATTCGCTGAATAGCACGCCTCGATTTTCTAAAGATGTTAATATTGATTAAATGAGGGCCATGCATTTTGAGATTCTATCCGGCACAGCGCACCTCGAATTATTTCAAAAGCTTCTATTATTCAAAGTTGTTAAAATCGGGTTACATGAAAGGCACCCCCGAAATTGGCATTGTTACTATGTCACGGGAACCATACCCATAGTCACAACGGTTTATTAATCGCGCCAAAAAAGCAAACTATGAAAGTTTAAGGCATTTAAGAATTAGTTGCTTCTAAATTTGTATTTAACTAAGAGGTCCATGGGTGATCGTTGTTATTTGTATGGCTCACCTCTATTAATCAAAAGAATTTCTTAAACCTAAGGTTGTTAGAACTATATATATATGACTACTGAGACTGTTTGTGGTTTTTATGCATAGGGCCAGCCTAAATGAAATTCAGCAGCCGTAGTTTTAGTGGGATATGAGTTCAGACAGTATGCCCAAAAGACCAAACGATACCTGTTCCCAGGCTCAATTGTGAGCCCAAACTTCAGGGCGTCAAACATCCAAAGCACTAGACCTGGGTTTGATTCCCAAGAGTACCACGAAGGAAATCAGAGACGAACAAAGGCATTAGCCTGTAAGCTGACATGCTCTCAACATTTACATGAATAATAAGCCCTCAAGATTACATCCAATTTTCACTAGTTTCAACAGACAATGTTGGAATTCAAACTTCAATTAGACACTCTTTAACCTATCCAATACAGTTTGGATTCATAAACTTATATACGAACTTTCTGCAATTAAACATTAACAACATGCATCTTCTGAGCTATTAGACTTTCTGAATGAACACAAACATCATTTGACCCATATATCGCTAGAACACTTAATAGTATTTGCCTAAGGAGTGTGAAACTAACATGAAATCAAACTAAGTAAACTAATCATTTGATCAAAACAAGTGCTGTATATGTTGTAACAGTCCAGGTGACATACAGTCCAATACAATCTATACTACGCTATTCACTCAACCAAATAAGTTACTCTCTAAGTTTCACAACAATCCTCAATCATATATAATAGCAGTTCACCTATTCAATACAGCATTCAACTAAACAAATAGAACACAATAGATTACCTAAAGAAAAACGCTATCAGAGAAGTATATGACAGAGTCACCAAAACAATTCATGCTAAGTTTTAAACTTTCTTCTTCCATTTCATTCTTCAAATTGACTTCACAAAAAATTAGACTCGAGATGTGTACCTGAATATTGAAAGGGGAAGGAAGTAAAGGAGCAGCAATCAGCACTATAACAGCAACAATCGAACAGTAACAGTATAACCAAAACCAGTTCAAACGCAGCTAATGCACACTTTGGAAGTTTTCAGAGATTTTTGATTGACAATAAACCCAGTGAATCAGAAAACCAGAAATCAAAACCAGTTCCTAATTATCTTTAGCTTTACGAAATTTTTCAAAGTGGATTTTTAATTAAGAATTCTGAATTTTCTGTATCTTCCTCACCCTAAAATTCACTCGAAAATCTGCTAGATGTATTTTCCACTCTCAAAATCTCTCTATTATAATCCGTGTGTTCCAGTCCTCTTTTAATGCCAAAATGCACATGCCTTTATAGGCAGTCTGTTAGTTAGTTACTGACATTCTACTTTTTTACATTTTAATCCTTTTCAAATTTTCAGTTTAGCTTAGCTACCCTTCCATTTGATAACAGATTTTTATTTAGTCCTTAGAGGCAGCTTCTCAGAAGCTTCATAGTCAGTTACTGACAGATTCTCTACTGTCTATTACCTAAATTACCCCTTTACGACACTGATTTTACTCTCGAAACCTAACGGATCGAGTCGACCCAATTCCAAACACTACTGAATCCATTCAACCCCTTTTCTTTTAGGGCTTTTGATTTTTAAAACCCAATTCTGACACATTTTTACCCGTTCCCTTTTACAGAGTCTTGACGACTCGATTAATTTAGGCCCAACGGGAAGTAAAACAACAAAACACTAGAGAAAAACAGACGATAAAACCTAAAGCTTAACATGCAGACTCGGACTCTTTGACAAAATTGAAAATTAAAACTAGAAAACTAAAAAAAAATAAGGTAGAAGATGAGAACAATGAAAACAAAAATGAAACAAAAATAAAAGAGAAAAAAATGAGGAAATACCTTGGACCGAATAGATTAACAGTGGGCTTGAAAATCTTCAAAAACCTTTATTTTTTAGCCAAGCTTGACCTTAATGATATATTTTGGCTCATTGTTCTTGTGGAGTTGAAGTTGAAAATTCTACGCAGTAGGTCGTGATTGTTGCACCTTTTGAGCCGGGTGATTTTTCACGTAAAAATCATTGTGTTTACATTACAGATTATTTTACTTCACGTTTAAGGAACATGGTAAAGAACTATGTTCTTTATTAATTCATACGGGCACGCAAACTAATAATTGGTATTAGAGCAAGTTCTCTCTCACGCACGGCTAACACCTAGAGAGATATTGTAAGCAAGATGAGTGCTCCACCCGAAATTAAAGAAGGACAATCAACTACCAGGCGACCCCTGTTCAATGAAAAATATTACATTTGGTGGAAAGCAAGAGTGGAAAGACTTCCTAACAGCTGAAGACTATGAACTACGGACCATAGTGAACCAAGGTCCGTTGACTCCAACTAAACAAAATACACAAAATGAAACAGTTCCTAAAGACCTCTCTGAAGTCTTTGCAGCATATTTCAGAATGATGGAGAAGAATGCAAAGGCTAAGAAAATCCTTATCTGTGGATTTGGTCCTAATGAGTACAATAGAATTTCTGCGTGCTCAAATGTAAAGAGGATATGGGATGCACTCAAAATTGCTCATTGAGAAACAAACCAAGTGAAGAGATCAAGGATAGAACTACTCATGAGAAACTATGAGATCTTCTCCATGAAGGAGTCTGAGCCCATCCAGGAGATGATGACTAGGTTTACCATAATAACTAATGAACTGAAATCACTTGAAAAGGGGTTTATCTCAGAAGAGTTGGTCAGCAAAGTTCTAAGGATCCTTCCAACTTCATAGGAATTAAAAGTCACAGCAATCAAGGAAGCCAAGGAATTGGACAAAATCTCACTTGATGCGCTGGTTGGAAACTTAAAGACTCATGAAATGAGAAAGATAAAACAGTGCAAGGAAGACCCAAAGAGGGATAAGTCCTTGTTCCTTAAATTGTCCGACGAAGAGGAATCTGACAGTGATGATCCTGACCTAGCAATGTTTGCTAAGTTCAAGAGGTTCATGAAGAACTCCAAAAATGCATCTAAAAGAGAGACTGACAGTAAGCCTAAGCATATTGACAAAGCTAATTATGATGGGTGCAACAAGTGTATCAAGCTAGATCACATGGTTACGGACTGCCCAATGTGTGAAATTGAGTGGAGGAAAGAACGAGCTGAAAAGGAGAAACGGGAGAAGATGAGAGAAAAAGGTTCCAACAAAGGAAAAATCATAGGTAAAGGATTCACTGAAGCAATGAACCAGGCCTTCTTGGCAGCATATGAGGACAGTGGAAGTGATAAAGAGGAAGAAAATGAGGATGAGGCTATAAGTCTCTATGCTGTAATTGATAAACATCAGACAATGGAGATAGAACCTCCCGTACTGGAATGCACATTGGAAGTACTCCTCTATTTGATGGACATCACTATGATGAATGGAGGCTACGTATGGAAACATTCCTTCAGGCCACTAATCTTGACCTATGGGTAATTGTCAGTCATGGACCAATTCCCCTAACCAAAATAGATGGTGAAGGTAACAAGTACAACAAGAGAGAACAGGAATATGATGATGAAGATCGTCAGTTAGTTAAAATGCTAGAGCAAAGGACCTGTTTTACAGAAGCTTGCCCAAAAATATTATCTACAGAGTGTGCTGTTGTATCTCTGTCCATGATATATGGAAGACCTCGAAGCTGAATTTGGAGATGAAAACATCGAAGTGGCACTGATGGCGATTGAAGAAAGCCAAACAGAAGAAGAAGTAAGTGGAATGATGGTCATGAGTGATTCAGAAACTAAAGATGAAATAAATCAAGTAAATATCTCTAACTTAAAGGAAAACATTTATGATATGTCTATAAAACAATGATGGCCATAATTGTGACCATGATAAGTGAAATGGATAAAATGAGTGCTGGAAATGATCAGTTAATAAGCAATCTTTCATGTGTCAAACTTGATCTTAAAGAGCTTAAATCTGACAAAGGTAATCTAGAAGGACAGGTCAAAGACCTTAAGAACTAGGTTCTTGAGCTCATTTATAAAAATGAGAAGTCTCTTGATATACATGGTAAAGGAAAAATGAGTGATTTGCAGGATAATCTTGAAAAGGAATTAAAAAGTGCTAAAGATAATATTTATGACGCTAAATGTAGGAATAAAGTCATGTAAGAAAATCTAGAAAAGGCTAATTATGAACTATCTAGACTAAGCAAATGACATAGATCTTCAGATGCATTGAATTGGCTTAATGAAAACTGCACCTCTAACAAATCAGGAATTGACTACAAAATACCTGTTCCCTAGTTTGATTGAAAGTATATATGAATTTTTGGTAATAAATTGTGCACTCATTGTGAAAAGGTATGACACTTTAGAGATACTTGTCCTGCTTTAATTCATGCTCAGTTTAGAAATACCTTTGGTCTTGCTAAAAATATGAATAAGGAAGAGGAAACAAAATCAAAGCCTTGTTTCTATACTAAGTGGATTAAGGTTAATAAGAAAATAGCTGCTAATCCTCTTCCCTTCTGGGCAAAAAGAGATCTGATTCATCCTTTTTCAAACAAAAAGGGACCCAAGCTTGTCTAGGTTCCCAAGACTAATTTATGACTTTTGATGCGGGCTAAAGTGAGAGGAACAATCAAGAATGGTATATAAACAGTGGATACTCAAGACATATGATTGGAGAAAAGAAAAACTTTCTCTCACTGACAGCCTTCCAAGGAGGGAGTGTGTCATTTAGAAATGGGAAAAAGAGCCAAATAAAATGTTTTGGCAAAGTTGGTAAGTCACTCTCTCATGTTATAGAAGATGTGAATTATGTTGTAGGCCTTAAACACAATTTTCTTAGCATCTCTCAAATGTGTGATAAAGGAAATAAAGTAAAATTCAATTCCAAAATCTGCACTGTCGCTAAGCTTGATACTGATGAAGTTGTGTTAAAAGGTGTAAGAGACATAACAATGTTTACAAGATGATATCTATTATGTCTCTTCCTCAGAGTGAGAACACATGCTTAAGTGTAATGGAATATGACCCACTGCTATGGCATAGAAGACTGGGTCATGCCAGTCTTTCTTAACTCAATAAGTTGGCAGCAAAGGACTTGGTCCTTGGTCTACCAAAAGTTGAGTTCTCCTCATATAAGGTTTGTGATGCCTGTGTTAGAGGAAAACATGTAAGCTTATTTTTTAAATCTGAAAAGGTTGTCAGCACCTCCAAACCTCTAGAAATCTCTCACATGGACCTATGTGGACCAACGAGAGTGAGAAGCATAGAAGGTAAGAGGTATGTTTTTGTCATTGTAGATTACTTCTCCAAGTATACATGGACTCATGTTTTTTGGATCTACAGATGAAACTTTTGATGTTTTCTGTGTATTTGTCAAAATGATTCAACATAAGCTGGGTTGCAATGTATTAAGTATAAGAGCAGACCATGGAACCGAGTTTGAAAATTCCAAATTACTTGAGTTCTGTAACTCACATGGTATTGATCATAATTTCTCTGCACCTAGAACCCCCTAACAAAATAGGGTTGTAGAAAGAAAGAATGGATCCCTAGAAGACATGGGAATGACCATGTTGATTGTTAGTAGACTGCCTAAGAGTTTCTGGACTGAGACAGTCAATATTGCCTGTTACTTGCTGAACAGGTGCATAGTCAGACCTATTCTTGAGTAAACTCCGTATGAATTACTTCGAGGGAGAAAGCCCAATATCACTCGCCTGAGAGCATTTGGGTGCAAATATTTTATACATAATAATGGCAAAGAAGCTCTAGGTAAATTTGATGACAGAACTGATGAGGGAATTTTCTTGGTTTACTCTCCACATAGTAAGGCCTATAAAGTTTTTAATAAAATAACACTGTGTGTAGAAGAAAATACTCATGTCAATTTTGATGAATCTAACAATTTGGCTGAGAAAGGTTTGCAGGATGAAGACTATGACATAGGACTCATTGGTGATAGAGCTCCAAAGGAATCTGAACCTCAATATGAAGATAGATCTTGAGACCATAAGGAAATTAACAATAATCATGAGAAACAAGAATAAGAGAGAACTACTCTGACTGCTAACCAGACTGATGAAGCTATACCTATTGAACCTGTTCCTTTAGGTCATTCCTTGGGTGAATCATCTCTAGGTATGCAGATCAGGCCATGGAAACATCAAATTTCACATTGTCTTGAGAACATTATCTCTGATCCAAATGCAAGAGTGCAACAAGACCCAAGAACAGAATCGTTATAGGTACCAGATGGGTGTTTAGAAATAAGCTAGATGAACAAGGAAATATCACAAGGAACAAGGCCAGACTGGTGGTTTAGGGATACAATCAAGAGGAGGGCATTGACTATGATGAGATGTTTGCACCTGTAGCTAGAATGGAAGTTATAAGAATGCTAATAGCCTTTGCTGCACACATGGAGTTCACCTTGTATCAGATGGATGTAAAAAGTGCATTCTTGAATGGTTATCTAAAAGAGGAAGTGTTTGTTAAACAACCTACTGGGTTTGAAAGTGAAGAATTCCCTGACTATGTGTTCAAGTTAGACAAAGCCCTGTATGGACTGAAACAGGCTCCAAGAGCTTGGTATAAAAGACTCTCAAAATTCCTCTTAACCAACAACTTTGTAAGAGGAAAGGTGGACAACACTCTATTTCTGAGGAGCAAAGGCAAGAATGTTCTGATTGTGCAAGTATATGTGGATGACATTATCTTTGGGACTACTAATGAAGCTATGTGCAGGGAATTTGCTGGGATGATGGGGAAAGAGTTTGAAATGAGCATGATGGGTAAGCTGAACTTCTTCCCGGGGTTGCAAATCAAGCAAATACCTATTGGAACCATGATACATCAGCAAAAATACATCACGAAATTACTGAAGAAATTCAACATAGACTCATCTAAGTCTATTGACACCCCAATTGCCAATGCAACAAAGCTAGACCTTGATGAAGAAGGGAAAAATGTTCAACAGAAATTATATATAGGAATGATTGGGTCACTACTGTATCTCACAGCAAGCAGGCCTGGTGTCGTATTCAATGTGGGATTGTGTGCAAAATTTCAAGAAAATCCCAAGGAGTCTCACCCGAAGACTGTCAAGAGGATACTAAGATATCTTTAAAGGACTCTTGACCTGTGCCTATGGTATCTCAGAGGGTATAGCTTTGATCTAGTTGGTTATGCTGATGTTGACTATGTAGGTTTTCATGCTGACAAGAAAAGCACTTCCGGAACAACATAGTTTCTAGGTTCTTGTCGAGTATCTTGGGGAACAAAGAAGCAGAACTCAGTGGCTTTATCCACAGGTGAGACTGAATATATGGCAACAACATCTTGTTGTGCCCAGTTGCTGTGGATAAGACAACAACTAAGGGAGTATAGTATTTTTGTTGATTGTGTTCCCATTTTCTGTGACAACACTAGTGCTATATACATTGCTAAAAATCCATGTCATCACAAGAGAACCAAGCACATTGACATTAGACACCACTTTCTAAGAGACAATGTTGAAAAAGGAAATATCTCAATTAACTTATGTAAAACTGAAAATCAAATTGCAGATATTTTTACTAAAGCTCTGAGTAGGGATCACTTTGAAAGGAACAGACTGTCACTAGGTCTAATCAATACTTCCAATTAGTTGAACCCCAAAGATTGGATAGAAAGGTATAGTTAGATGTAGATAGTCAAGTACAATATGTTTGATTGAAGACACAAGTAAGGAGTTACTAAGGAGTTGGTTCTTCGACTCAGGTACGTGCCATCTTGTCTTACTTCATTCGGACTTAATAGCCAAAATTATTGTTATGCTCAGACTTCTAATCCTGTTAGCATCGCTTCTAGTTGTCATCTAGTTAAAGAGTAAGGGGGAATCCTAAAGCAATTAAGTTTAACTATAATCCTCACTGTCAAAGTAACCTTTATAAGAGTCCTGTTAGAACTCAATTCGGTCACCTTCTATCTTTCAGTCAAATCAGGAGTAACGTCTTTAAAAGCCCTTATGATCAGCTTCTTAGACCTCACTGTTTCTCTCAAACCCTAAGCAAGAATCAAGAAATAATTCTCTCTTGTCCCTTCATCAATTTTTTCTCTATTACCATGCCTAAATCCAGCCAAACCCCTTCTAAAGCCAAATCATCATCCAACATTGAAGCCAAATCCAAGAACATGAATCCCAAATCAAATAAAAGTGTCAAATCATCAAGTGAACCCGCACCAACGCCTGCTCCTCCTCCATAGATATCCTCCACTATACCTACACCGTCATTCCTTGTTCTTGCTGCTCTCACCATCCCTACCTCAACTGGAACTTCACTTCCAAAATCAATCACCCATGCATTTGTGCTTACTTCAAAAAAATACCTCTAAGTCAACCAAGGTCAACGCCACTCCAAGAAAATCTGTCAAGAATGTAAAAGTAGTGTCTGATGCTACTGCTCAAGTAGCCATAGTGGTCAAGGAAGCTATGGTTCAGGGAGAATTAGTGCCAATCACTACAAGTCAGGTACAACTCCCTCCTTCAAAATTAGATGTCCTGGTATCTGCTATAGATGATTCACCTTTAGACACTCTTCCGCCCACAAGTGATAAACCACAAGTGGAGGAACTCACTATAGAAAAGAGTGCAGGAACTCTGGAGAAAGTGGTAGATACCACTACTGTGGTGCCTGTGGTTGAGGGGGAAGAGAGTAAAGAACCAGTGCAAAAGGAGACATCTGATGGTCTTTCATTCGGTTAGACGGAGGATGAGGATGATAATGGGGGTGAAAAGAAGAAGTTGTGGGCAGTCATAAGGAACATACTACACAAGATATCGCTAATGAAGAGGAATAGAGTGAGAATGAGGGAGCTTCTGGCTAAGAGAAGGAGAGTGAGACAGAAGATAGGATAATTGATTCTGCAGAAGAAGAAAAGAATAGTAAAGAAGAGGGTAATTTTGAGAGTGAAGATGAGGATCAAGAAAAGGCAAGTGAGAGTGAAAGAGGTGCTGAAGAAAGTAAGGAAGAGAATGAGAATATGAGTGAAGAATTTGAAGGCTTTATGATAATTAGGAACACTGTCATATCCCCTTTAGAAGAAGCAAATCGAGAGAGAAGGACTGAAGAAATTGGGCCCTTGTTAACTCCTTTCACTGGGGATGAGGAGGTCAGCAGTGATGAAGCTGACTTACCCTTGTATGAGGTAGGGAAGAAACCTAGGAAGACTCCTGCGAAAGAAACAAAGTCTGCAGTTCCAAAAAGAAAAAAAAATTAGCTCCTCCTGCCAGGACTCATCTTACACAAATCATTAAGGAGTCTAGAGGTGCCAAGAAGCCAAGGAAGCAAGTTTCAGTTGTAGAACCGATGGTTGAGTTAGATGGAGAAGATGAGTCTGAGTCTACTTTGCCAGAAAATTCCTCTACACAAAAGAGAAAGGTTGCCAAAGCTACAAAAACGGCTGCCCCATCTGCAAGGTCCAGTAGAGGAAAGAAGAGAAAGAATATGCCAGCTGTGGTTGATAGACTCACAGAGTTCAGGAACAGAAAAGTGCTAATGGAAAGATTCTTGCAAACACTGATGAAAAGTGGATGGCTCAACTGGTTGAAAACTTGAGTTACAGGGATGGAAACACATGTTCGTCAAAGCTTTCTCCCTGTGTGTGTTCCTGTTGTGGTGTAGTTCTATGCAAACTTCAAATTTGATGGAAAGGTGGTCAAAAGTAAGGTAAGTCGGTTTGAAATGGAGTTTGATGTTGAGGAGCTGGGGATGCTTCTGAATATTTCCTATTTCGGATTTGATAATTACTTGAAGAAAAAGTGGCCAGCCATAGACAATGATGTTGACATAGGAATTGTGGTCACAAGGAAGTTCTCCCAAAAGTTTGAACTGGATGCCCCCTCCCCCCCAAGAAGGTCTACAAGACTGATATGACCCCCTTCCACAAGCTACTGTTTCACTTTGTTAATTCCTGCATTCGCAGAGGCACGAGAGAAGGCATGAGGCCACTCTATTGGACATGGATGTAATAGAACTTCTTGACACTAGTAGACCTATCAATATCCCTAGCATGATGATTCAGCATCTAGCAAGAGCTGCAAACACTTCCAAGCCTAAGCATATTATGCCTTATGGCTTCATGTTGACTGAGTTGTTTGACAAGCTCAACATTACCTTATCTGAGCTTAAGTATAGAAATTACAATGATGTTTTGAATGATGTTACCCTCAAGCAGTGTGGCTATGAGGAGATCAATGCTAGAGGACCAACAAGACCTGCTATTCTACCCGGAAGCAGCAGGGCAGCAGAGCTCAGTAAAAGGTTGGAGTTGACTGTTGAGGAGAATGCCAAGCTTCGTAAAGACAATAATGAGCTAAGAAAAGAAACCAGGCATCTTAAGGAAGAACTCATAAGAGATAAGGAATCTCATGCCCAACATATTGCCACTCTAGTGAAAGCATTGACCCCCACTACCTGTCACCCATGAACATGTCCCTTCCTAGTGTCCTTAGTCTCTTTTGCTATCCCAGTGATGCTTTAATATTTTTTATCTTTCTGTTCTAGTCTGAGTAGGTTAAAGTATGTTTAGTTTATTTTTTTTCTAATGGTTTAAGACAAGGCCTTGGGCTTATTTTGGCACTACTAAATGTCTTCTCTTATACTACTTTAATGCTTCGTACAATATTGGATCATCAGCCTAGATTGTTTGCTTTGATAATTCTTGAGCGTGTGTTATAGCTTGTATGGTCTTGAATCTTACATTAACTGTGCTTCATATGTCTAATATCTTTTTGTTTTTTTTTATGATGCCAAAAAGGGAAGATAAGGTTGGGGGTGTTGCTATGAATATGTTTGTCTATGGTGTAATTACATGTTGATTGATTGCGACTTTTTGTTTGATTTAATTAATTGATTCTCTTAAGTAATCAGAAGAGCTTGTTGAATTGTTGATTAAATCAAGTTAGGAGAATATCCGAGAGACGTTTTCCTAAGGACCAATCCATTAACGCATGCTTGCATACTTCACAGTGCTTATATTAGTTCATCTCGTAGAGTTAAAATTTAATCGAGAGAGGAGTCTTGACAACATGTTTGAACTAATCATCGAGTGAATTCGTGAGAATTTAAACTAGAGCTAAGTCCCAAATAGCTATCTTGCACCTATCTTGTCAAACCCTTATCACCCACATTGATAAAAAACCACTATGTGAATCCCCAATTCCTTACTGTCAATTGTCAATTGCGTTATTTTAGTAGTTAAACTTGGATCATAATAATTTAACTCAAGTGTTGATCCTCCTGAATAGCGATGAAACCAGGAATTACTTGAACATTGTTTAAATCCAATCCTTGTGGAGACAATATTATACTATACTATCTTTTATTAGCGATCATCAATCTCGTATTGTGTTTTACGCTCGTCAAATTTTGGTTCCATTGCCGAGGATTGGCAATCAATAGTGTTTAAATTAGTTTTCGGTTCTAATTCAGGAATTTATTTTATTCTATTCTATTTTTCTTTTTTATTCTTCACGGGTTCCTCTTTCGTGTGTAGGCAACAACATTGACGTCTCTATTGTATGACTCGATCTTCTTCAAAGGAATTGATTCCATACAATCCAGAGGTAGAAAAGAGTCTGCGACAGTTGAGGAAAGAGAAAGAACACACCAGAAAGTTCTTGGGGCAACCTTCAACCTAAGAACACATGGTTAATAATGGTGAAGATGAGGTAAATGTAGTTGCAAGAGAAGCAGCACAACACAGAGAAAAATTTGTAAGGATAGTAGCCGAGGCAGCCCGTAAAGCTGCTGATGAGACCGTCAACGATGATAAGGGTTGAAGATTTAATCTAAATTGACCCTTGATTAAAGATCAATTCGAGAATGTTGTACCAGGACTGATAGAGCATTGGGTGATTACGCTAGACCAGTCTACAATCAGGGACTGTCTAGTGTCATACCTCCACTAGTAGCAGCGAACAATTTCAAGTTGAAGCAAGGCTTGCTTCAAACTATCCAGAATAATTGTGTCTTCAGTGGAAAGGTGAATGAAGATCCGAACTTTCACTTGATGGATTTTGAGGAAATCATGAATACCTTCTAGTACAACAGAGTGTCAAAAGATGCAGTATACTTAAGGGCATTCCCTTTTTCACTAAAGGATGACGCGAAGCACTAGCTTCGTAGCTTACCAACGTGGTCGATCAGGACATGGGAAGATATGACTAGAAATTTTCTTGAAAAATACTTCTCAGTTACAAAAACAGTGAAGTTTAGAAGGGAGATTCACAACTTTTGCCACATAGACGCCGAAACAGTTTTCAAGGCATGGAAAAGATTCAAGGAGATAATGAGGATGTGTAAGCATAATGGGATTGAATTGTGGATGAAACTCCAGGACTTTTGGACTGAAACCTCCCTCACGACGAACTCTGAACACTACAGTCGGAGGTCCTTTAATGAAAAAGACTCCTGAGGAGATATTGGCAATTCTTGATGAGCTATCTGAAGATGCTAACTAGTGGCCTGCTGAGAGTAATGATAGAAGAAGATCAGTTGGGGTTCATCAAGTAGATTCTAACACCGCAATTCGAGCCCAACTAGACGCCATTGCCAAAAACATAAGAAAGTTGACCTTAACCAAGGTCTAGAGCCAACCATCACCGGTTTGTGATTTCTGTGGAATGGGTCATCCAACGCATGAGTGTCAGGCCTTAGCTGCAGATGAAGTGGTAAATGCTGAGGGAAGCTTTGATAGAGGCAACTACTAGAGTGGTAATAATTTCAATCCTATGGGACAGAGACACTCAGGCTTTTCTTGGAATTCACCAAGTGGTAGCCTGAACTTATGACAGCAAAGTAACTCTAGACCTTAGGGATAAGGAGCTCCACGTTTTCAAAATCAGCAGAGACAACAATACCAACTTTCACAGTCCAATCAGTCTAGCATGGAAGATCTGATGAAGGCCTTTATTATTAAGACAGATGAAAGGCTTGACACCCACGGTGCAACTATCAACGAATTGAGCATATTTTTTTGAAACCTGGAAAGACAGGTTGGGCAACTAGATACTCTATTATTTGAGAGGGTTCCAAGAACGCTCCCTACTGATATTGAAAGAAATCCAAAAAAGATAATAAATGTAGTGTCTTTGAGGAGTGGGCACGAGTTGGAGGATCCCATAGCAAAGAAAAAGGATGAGCCGATTGAGAAACAGGTGGAGATTGTGGACCAGCAGAAAAATAACAACATTCAAGAAGGAGGAGTGACAGTAGATGAAGATTTGAAGAAGAAGGGGAAGATTAGAGCTCAGAAAAAGAAAAAAAAAATGATAATTCGACAAAGAATGAGACCGAAGAGATAAAATATATACCAGCTCTACCTTTCCCCCAGAAGAAAAGAAGAGAGAAGTTGGACAAACAATTCGAGCGCTTTCTAGAAGTGTTAAAGTAGGTGCATGTGAATATACCTTTCACAGAAATTCTCTCTTAGATGCCAGCTTATGTTAAATTCATGAAGGAGATATTGTCCAAGAAGCGAAAAGTGGAAGAGACATCGGTTGTCAAGCTGACAGAACATTGTAGTGCCATCTTGCAAAATCAACCCCCTAAAAAATGTGGAGATCTAGGGAGTTTTATTATACCTTGCTCTTTAGGAAGTACTAAATTTCAAAGATCTTTGTGCGATTCAGGTGCTTCTATTAATCTTATTCCGTTTTCTATTTTTAGGAAATTAGAGGGAGATATTGGAGAAATCAATTCAATACCTGTATCCTTGCAGCTGGTAGATCAGACCACAATCATACCTGGAGAATAGTGGAAGATGTGCTGGTTCAGGTAGACAAATTTGTATTCCCTGCGGACTTCATTGTGGTGAATATGGAGGAAAATAGGGTGGTCCCTCTGATTTTAGGAAGACCATTCTTGGATACGGGCAGAGCAATTTTAGATATCCAATAAAGGCAGCTCATGCTCAGAGTTGGGGATGAAAAACTGATTTTCAAAATGGAAGGATAAAGGGGGGCCCTGAAGGAGCAACTTGGAGAGAGTCAAGCGGATAAGTGTGGGGTGTACCCAAAGAAGGCAGAAAATAAACTCTCTGCGTGGATGTGTGCACTGGGTCGGACGTGCAAAAGAGATCCCGACATCGATTCAGACCCTGACTAGATGAATCAGTGAAGTTTCCTTTACCTCTTGCTTTTTATTTGTGTGTCATGGGGACATTCCACAATTTAAAGTGTGGGGGTATGGAATGTATATATGTATGTGTGTTTGTAGTCATTTCTTTTGATTCTTTTGAGAGAAAAAAATTTGACTTTTCCCGACAACAGATTTCCCCGACTGCCTTCTTGAGGGATCAAAGTCGAAGAAAAATATTTTTGTTTTTCTTAGGTAGTGTGATAATTCCGCCTTGGTTTTTCTTTCTGCCGCAGTTATTTCCAAGGATTTTTGTTGAACCGGGTGTAGTTATTTCTTTTTTTAGTAGTAGTGAAGTCTTGTGCTATGTATGAAATGGAGATGACTTTCCTTGACTTTATTGTGCTTTGAGAGCGGTGAGTGCCTTATTTGTAACGCCTAACCTCAGTTCTTGACTCGTCTATAAGTGCTTAAATTGTTTGATTTTAACTTTACTTAACTGCTTTGACTAGAGTGTCGGGATAGATCCAATCCTGAGTGAGTTATTTGCCAATGTGTGTGTGAGGTTTTGTGATAGTCTGTCCATGTCGGTTGATGTCTAGAACTTGCCCTGTGTGTTTGCAAAATGAAATAGTAGTCTTGTTCAGTCTAGGAAGTGATATAGGTATTTCTTTGTTGAGCCACACATATGGTTCTACCTACCTAATGAATATGTATCTTAGTTAGCCCTGTTGAGCCTGTATTATTATTTCTTTGGCAACCACACTATAAGCTTGACCCCTTTGTTTGAATTGCCTGTCTATTTGAACCTTTTACCTCTCGTGGGCACTTAAATTTATATGAGCCTGTAAAAAGCTAAGTGAGGTAGGGTCGAGTTTTGAGTGGAACTATAGAAAAAGGAGAAAGGTGCACTAGTTGAAAAATTGTGAGAGCCGAGAATTGAAAAAAGAAAATTTGATTGAAAAGAAAAAAGGATTCCATGCTAGTGGTAGTTCTCATCTTGTTTGTGCTTAAAGATACTGGGAGCTTGACGCTATTATGAATGAAGGTTGGGGTTTGGTTCAACATAAGTGTGCGGTTTAAATTGTTAATGTACATGTATTAAAATTCTTAGGGAGGTGGAGTCACTATATCCAAATGTATCCTACCTGTCCTGTAACTTACATTACAACCAAATTAAGTCCTACTTGATCGTTGATTGAATAAGCTCAATTAGTAGAGGGTTACACTACGGGCGAGCCTATGGTACGTCTTCTGTAGCATATGAATCTTAATTCTGAGAGTGAGTGAACTCTTTCTATCTTTAGTTCCTAACTGTTCTTGAATTTATTGCGTGTGGAACTACTCTCTATTATTTGTGTGAGGGCACATAATTTGCGAAGGTAAGGTGAATTCTTTGACCTCTGTATTAGAGTAAATGAGCAGGTTATGAAAAATACATGGTGCTCGTGAGTCAAGTATTAAGGTGAGGATGTTATGATAAGGTGCTTAGTCTACTTTAAATATTCTTGGCATGATGCATTAGGGAAGTTGTCTGTTAAGAAGGTCGTCTCTATGTGAAGTGCAGTTTGATTGCTCGAGGATGAGTAATGTTTAAGTGTTGGGTGTTGATGGTAGGCTAGAAACCCGTATTTTAGTCGTAGTTTGCACTCCAACTACTGTATTTTACTTGTATTTGAACTTAAATGTTAGTGTATTGCACTTATTATGTATTTTATGCCTTGCAAGAAATGATTCCGAGCCATCAAGATACGTTAGAGCTAATTTGAACAAGTTGGAGCTTTGAAGTCTGAGTAAAAGCCCAAGAAATTAAGCCGGGATCACGTTCGGGGGTCGAGAACCAAGTCTGGATATCAAAAATCGAAGAAAAATATTTCACTCTGGAAAACTTCCACTGCTACATGGGGCGGGGCGGCAGTACATTTTGCTGCTGTCTGTCAGAACTTGCTCTTTGAACTCCCTACTAGCGCCCCACATGGGACAGGGTGCCTATGTACTTTTCTCAGAGTAGTTGTCCTGTTTTGGCTTAGAAAAAGGTAATTTCGCTTGGGCCCACTCCTACAAGGTATAAATGCACCAAAAAGACGTTTTTGAAGGGACTTTTGACCTTGGAACCTTTGGAAGAGGATTGGAGGCTACAAGACACGGGATTCCATCCTCTTTCCATCAATTAAATACGGGAGTTTGGATTGTAATGTTAGATTGATGTTTTCTCATTCTTTAATTATATTTGTGATGACTTCCTCCATGATTATGGAGTAGTTTACCTTCGGGTTTGACGGAAAAGGTATTTTGATAAAAATTTTGGATTTTAACTTTAGTTCTTGCTTGAATTCATTTATGCAGTTTTGAATTGTTGCAACTTTATTCATCAGTTTATTTAATCGAAAGAGCAATATCTTGGTGATTATCTTTGCATTATTTTGTTTGATTTAATTCATTGATTCTCTTGAGTAATCGGAAGAGCTTGTTGAATTGTTGATTAAATCAAGTTAGGAGAATATTCGAGAGATGTTTTCCTAAGGACCAATCCATTAACGCATGCTTACATACTTCACAGTGCTTATATTAGTTCATCTCGTAGAGTTAAGATTTAATCGAGAGACGAGTCTTGACAACACGTTTGAACTAATCATCGAGTGAATTCGTGAGAATCATTAGAACATTAGAGTGAAATAAACTAGAGTTAAGTCCGAAATAGCTATCTTGCACCTATCCTGTCAAACCCTTATCCCTCACAGTGATAAGAAACCACTCTGCGAATCCCCAATTCCTTGCTGTCAATTGTCAATTATGTTATTTTAGTAGTTAAACTTGGATCATAATCATTTACTCAAGTGTTGATCCTCCTGAATTGCGGTTAAATTAGGAATTACTTGAACATTCTTTAAATCCAATCCTTGTGGAGACGGTATTATACGATACTATCTTTGATTAGCGAGCATCAATTTCGTGTTATATTTTGCGCTCGTCACACTCTAGTCGAGTACCAGAGTTGTATTCTTCTTGAGTCAGTCTAGTGAATGTGTTTTAGGAAATCGAGTTATAATCAAAGTGTCACAAACAATTAGTAAGTTGGAGTGAGTGTTTGCATTACAAGTTAGAGTAACTTGTGAATCAAATAGTCGTACTAGGAATACTGCAGAGTATTGAATTACAGTCTTGTAGTTGATATATTTTGGCTCATTGTTCTAGTGGAGTTGAAGTTGAAAATCCTACGTAGTAGGTCGTGATTTTTGTACTTTTTGAGCCAGGTGATTTTTCACGTAAAAATCGTTGTGTTTTCTTTATTGCTTATTTAACTTCATGTTTAAGGAATACGGTAAAGAACCAAGTCTTTTAGTAATTCATACGGGCACTCAAACCAACAAGATATACGTGCATAAAGTATAAACACAAATCATGGGGGAGGGGGGNGGGGGTAAAGTGTTGTCCGCATTTTGTTCTTTTCTTTTCACGAGCATGGTATCTAAGAGCCAAATAATCTGAAATTTCACTATAGTTTTGAAAGTAGTTCAACTTGTAGCTATAGCAAACTACATTTTAAAAAAAACTAATATTATTAAAATCTAAGAAAAAATTCATGCACAACACATACTGTAATCAGTCTGACGTTATACAATACGTAGTTTTTTGTTCCTAATACCTTTCATAACAACACTTACCTGCGAAGTATATATGTGAGGTACCTCTAGTTCTCCAAATACTTCACGTACTCGAATTGCAGATTTAACAGAATGCTTACTTAGACTCATATATACTATTCCATCTGAAAGCATGAGGCTGTTAAGTGTTAGATAACTATGCTATGAAAAAAATAATACGTCTCTGCAAATAAGAATATCCACCTATTAATTTCTGTTGCCTTTAATTATGGGATTTCAAATAAACGATTCTTGAATTATTTTTGATTAATTTATTAAGGTGAAGATCATAGTCATGTGATCTAAAATCGCAGGAAACCTAAGGTTATAGCCTTATAAAGCATTTATTCCATAGCATAATTTGATCAATTTCAGAGGCAGAAGTTGAAACTTCCCATGTGCAAAAGTTGCTTCCTTTTGAATGATATTTTAGTTGAAATGACAAGGACCAACGTTAAAAGTTCCAACGGGTTGCAACAATTTAACGTCCAAATTGTGTAGCAACGAATACCAGATCATATCCCTGAGTGCTGCAACATTTTTAAGAGCTTATTTTCCAATTTCAAATATGTAGAGTTACAAAAATCATGTAATATTATTAAGTATTAGTTTTACGCAGGATGTTAGAACAATTCCTCACTTTTATTTGGGCTTTAGGTAGAATACAATTTGCGACTCACATACTTAATTTTAAAAAATAAATAATACAAGGTTAATTATAAATGAAAATTAGATAAATAAAGGTGAAGCAACCAACAATATAACTTCATTAAAAATAAGATAGAGGGACGAGCATCTTCTTTAACCTAAATGCCTAAATGTAAAATTATAAACTAAAATACCTTCTAGCAAGCTTGAAATTCGTTTATTGAGAGGCGGGAACACAGTATGCAAAGTTGTTATCATATAGAGGATTAAAAAGCAACTCAGGCTCTTCTGGTCACTATTTATTAAATTGAAAAAAAAAATGAAAATATGGATTAAATAATATTGTACCGAAAAGTTGTGTTTTTCGAGCTGGTGAAAGTCTTGTGATTTTTCTTATTAGAAAACATAATTATATAACTTTGACGGAAAAAAAATTTATAATTATATGACGATTTATGAAATTTACTCTTGAACAGAAGTAGCCTTAAAGAATACGAGCAGGTATCCAAAGTGGTGCACTCGTGGGAGCAAACAGAAGGAAGTGCCATGAGAATATATGGCCTCAAAGAATATACTTAGTGAAATCAAGTAAAGCTAACCACAGAAATGTAGAATAGAGGATTTCTTGTACAGTAAAGTTAGTTCAACCTGCAATATTTTGTAGGATCGAATACGTTAGCCATGGCTAGAAAATCTCGGAGTTCCGTTCTCAAAATAAAACCATAATACCTATGGCCAGTCATTAAGATCGCTGAAAAAAAAAAAAAGCAAACCTTTTTGACAACTTGATTAAAAAAATCCTTTTTCTTTATCTTTTGAAATCGACTTTCTTCGAATTAATAGTCAAAATATTAGGCATGAGGGGAAGAGAATAGTTAGTGCAAGAAACAAGATTCTAGCATAAGTAAAACAAAGATTAATATCTAAAAGCATTAAAATATTTGACAAATTGGAGGATAAAATCACAGATTATATGCATGTTGATTGTTTAGAAGCATCTAAAATACTAACAAGCAATCAATTGTTCCTAAAAAAAGGGTAGTCTAGTGCACGAAGTATTTTGTCTTCACGCAGGGTCCCAATGTTATGTAGACAGTCTACCTTACCCTACCCTAATACAAACACTAATGACTGCTTTCACGATTCGAACCCGTGCAGAGATAACTTTATCGTTGCTCCAATGCTCCATTCTAACTGTTTCTATTTCTAGTTGAAATTGACTACATGGAGATCAATTTTATTCAGGTTCATTTCATTCGAATGGGAAACATAGACCAAGAAATTCTTGACCCATGGCTTTAGGTTTGAGTTAAGATTCTGAAATTCCACTCCCTAGAATCCAACTTTAATTATCCCCTCACAGCATAATCCCTTTTCCCCATTGAGAATAGCATTCTGTGGTCATTTCTATCAATTTTAAGCCAATCATTAACTAGTCAGCCCACCCCACCCCCAACTACTCGAGAGATGATTTTAAATATTCTTATCTTCTTTTTTTGTTTAAGTTTCTTGTCCTTCAAAGTAAAATTAAGTTAACCTCAAAAAGGAAATGGAAGTACAAGAAAGAACAAGAGCACATATTCTCTGCTTTTAAGTGGAGAATATATCATGCAAATAACACAAAGGAAACAACAGAGGATAAGAAGAGGAAGAAAATAAATTGGATAGAAAAAAGCAAATGGGGTTCTACTCTAAAACTGTACGTCCAAAGAGAGAAACAACAGTCATGGCTTTTTGGCAACACCAAGGACAACTTAAGTACTTTCTTGTGACATGCTTATTAGAAAAGAGCTTGGGTCCTTCAAAGCAGTGGCGGAGCCACATTGGCCCAATGGCGCTCAATTGAATTCCTTTTGTTAAAAGTTACCCTATGCATAGGTGAAATCTTTTCTTACTGTTGAATCTTATTAAAACAAAGAAAACTTCCAGTTTAGTGGCAAAGGGGTTCAGATAACATTTTAGGTCATGGTCCGACTCCCAAATGTGTCATTTTAGCATTTTTTTAAATCCACTGGTCCCAGATCCTGCCTCCGCCCCTGCTTCAAAGAGACATGACATTAAAGTTATTATTACGACATGTTTGTAGCGAAAACTCAACAAGCCCAAGTTGTTAACCTTCACAAGCCAAGATTTTCCAAGATGATAGAGTGTTTTGTTTTACATTGATAGGAGAAAAGCTTCCCATTTTCTGTCTTCTCTGTTCATCCTTTCCCTTGATGAAGCCGAGGATGGTCCTTTGAAAAATTAAGATTAGTACTTCAAAAAAATCATCTGTCAAAGTCTTGGTGGACAGAATTACTTGATATCTATGCTAGTAGGATTAACATGTGCAAATTCCAATATATATTATTATTAAGTACCACTCTCATAAGCAAAAATGAATCTAGTTATATGCGATGAAAGAACATTAAAAAACATGAAAACTCTCATATTGATCAATGATGTGGAGCAAACCATAAGCATCAGAGAAAGTATTCAGAGCGAGCAGTTGATACAACTACCCTTATGCCAGAAAAAACATTTGAGATTCTGTTTACCACTTCAACTAAAGGTTGTAATAGATTCCTTTAAACTGAATACAAAATGCAATACTCCAAACTCCATAAAATATTCTAACATATAATAGTCACCTTATTCTTTTTTTTCTGCAAAAGTTCAACTGAAACTAATGTGCATATCATGTCAAGATGAGGAATTTTCACTTGTTTTTTTTATTTTATCAAATTGTACCTAATTAAACATACAAAACATAAGCCTAACCAATAATAATGTCAATTTTTCTTTTCTCCTTTTGGCACCTAGCATTTCTTAATTTTGCAATGCAATAACCTCATTTTGTTCAACAGCGGCAGATTTCAACTTGATTTTCAATAGCCAAAAGGTAGACCCAGGTTCCAATGCTTAGTATGCGAATTTATTCTGCATTATATTGGCTGTTCATCAGTTGATAATATTCTTTGCTTATTTTAATAGGCTGTGTTAATATCCAGGCTATAATCCATTAGCCAAAACATGAAATGAAGGGTGTGGCATGCTTTTCAACTAACATATCATAGCCATTAAATGAAACTTGAAGGACTGATCCAAGAAAATATTCAAAGTATAAATGATCTCCAGGATCAATTCCATAATAACAGTAACAAGATTCTCCTTTGAAAATATCATCCAATGTAATCGTCTATATCTATACAGTAGATTGAAATGCTACACAGCTCAATTTATACTAAAAAGCTCCCTCCCTCCCTCGATCAATCGATGCGAACTACACTCTTTTTTACTCATTGTAATAGTTCCTAATATATTCCTATGAGCGAACATGAAAAAGCAGATATACATAATACACTTAATAACACAAAGTAAACGAGGCAGAGGTGCAAAATAGGATAAGCCTTTAGCTTAGTATGAGTTCCCTGAAATCCCTACAAAAACTTTACAGATAAAAGAGAAGGGCAAAAAGAGTTTCACAAAATTAGGATGTTCTTTTAAGAAGAAAACTATATATTCAACATATGAGGATAAATTAAGTTTCTCAAGCTTGTCCAAGAAAATAGAACTACGATTAAAAACAAAGTGAACTGTATCTTTATGTGGCGCATGGGCACGTTTCAACCCATAAATGGGCACAAAAGTTATCTTGTAAGAAGAGGATATATAGATTCTTCAAGGGTACCTCCAAAACCAATCAAGACTTAAGTCAAGGGATCAGTAAATAGGGATCTTCCAGTTGTGAGTTGTCATGTTTTCCATCAAACAAGTATTGATTTATTTATTCTTTTGAAAGGGGTCCCAATGCTTTGGAGATGGCCATTTCATACCAATAAAAGAATAGAAAACTTTAGCTGGAGGTCCTCTTCTCTCTATTTTAGGCTGAAAAATACCAAGTTTACTGGAGGAGACAACAAGAAAGTATTCTTCATTCAATTCCTAGCCTTCAGACCAAGCGAAGAAGCATCTCTCCACTATTTCTATTTATTTTATTTCTTCATCCATTTTCCCTATTCACATAAATTTTAAAATAGCATACAATGAAAAGAATGCTCAAGATATTCAAGAAGTTCATATCACTATGTACAGGGCAAGATGTTGCATTAAAGTTATTAACCATCCAAAACTGGCATGCTTATGTCTATACTATGGCTGGCAACTGGTCCGGTCCGGTCACGGACCGAAAATTTTTTTCCAGTCCGGTACATTTACTGGGCAAAAACCGGACCCAACCGGTAATTTCCGGTCCGGTCCCCCGGTTGAAAATGGGCCGACCGGATCGTGACCGGTACCGGTGGCCGGTCTACCGGTTTTTTCCGGTCCGGTCCGGCTGGTCATCCGGTAATTTTTTTTTTTTTTTTTAAATTATTGCCTCCTTTATTTAACTTTATAAATAAATGAAAAGTATGTCTCACAGTTAAAACTTAGAATTAAAGAAGTTACAATAATATTCTTACAAACATTGAATTAGTTTCAAATTTTATAATTAGATTCAAACCTTGAATATATACAAAGTTAGTAAAATCATAAATTTTGTAGTAGAAGGAAATTATAAGTTTTTTAAAATATAACAACTAAATATTACTAACTTTGAATATATATTTGAAATGAAAAGTATGTTTCAAAGTTAAAACTTAGAATTAAAGAAGTTACAATAATATTCTTACAAACTTTGAATTAGTTTCAAAATTTATAATTAGATTCAAACCTTGAAATATATACAAACTTAGTAAAATCATAAATTTTGTAGTAGAAGGAAATTATAAGTTTTTTAAAATATAACAACTAAATATTACTAACTTTGAATATATATTTGAAATGAAAAGTATGTTTCAAAGTTAAAACTTAGAATTAAAGAAGTTATAATAATATTCTTACAAACTTTGAATTAGTTTCAAATTTTATAATTAGATTCAAACCTTGACATATACACAAAGTTAGTACAATCATAAAATATAAGAACACAAGAGTTGTGATGTGAACTTGGAGCAATTTTATTAATATGTATTTTGATGTAGAAAATTATATTCTTTTAAACATGCTCGCTAGTTTTTTTAATATAGCCGTAGGCTTTTCCTTAGGAACAGGTTGTTGTTGTTCCGGTTCATCGTCTTCTTCTTGATCTTCTTCATCTTCCGTCTCATTGGTTTGATTCCCGTCTTCGCTTGTTCCGTCGCTCAAAATTTGATCCATGTACGCTCTATCTTTTTTCTTTGAAAGCTCCGGTATTCCAAAGTTTCTTCGCTCTGCTCTGATCCAATCTCTGAATAGAACTCCTGTCTCCATGGCTTCTTCTCTCAATGAATGTCTGTGACCTCCAATATGAAATCTTCCCTGGCTGAAAGCGCTCTCCCGACGCAACTGATGACGCTTGTATTGTCAATATATCGCGGGCCATTTTTGAAAGTATGGGAAATTGTGCTTCTTGACCCTTCCAGTAATCCAATAGATCGTGAGTTCCAAAACTAGTAAGTTTCTTCGGATATTGGATCAAGTAGACTTGGAACTCGCTATATTACTCCCCGTAGTCATCTTGTCCCGAAAGCAGCTTCTGTTCAAGTCCTCCAAAACTGCTCATCCCAGCATGCCGTTTGCTTATTTGAGAAGAACTTTCACCGGTTGAAAGTATCGGTGCAGTTGGTGTAGCACTCTCTGCCCAAGCTCTGTACTTTCCGATAACAGCCTGAAAATCTGTATAAACTTTACCACGAGCAGTATCTACACTAGGGTAGTTATTAGTTGCAATTTCAAGAGGTGTAATATCTAAATTTGCGTATATTTCCCGAACAAGTCGTTCAGTTAACTTTAATTTAAATGCAGGATGCAACACAGAAGCAATGTAAAAAAGTTGAAAAATTGGGAAACAATATTTTTTAAATTTTTCAATCATGGCCTCTACAGCCATTTTATATTCTTTGTATTGCCTATATAATTTTAATAATTCAGATATGCCAGCTATATAATATAACATAGTAGGAGTAGTTGGATAATATTGTCCAGAAAATTTTAAAGTAGCATGATAACATTTTTCTAAAAACTGGAGGAAATGTTCAACAAGGTTCCAATCTTCCTCCTTAAGATGGTAAAGTTCCATAAAATATTTATTATACATTTGAGTTATAGGCTCTCTATATTCGTAAGCAACAGTTAATGCTTCATATAGAGTGTTCCACCTAGTACAAACTTCTTTTGGAACTCTCCTAATCGGCATTTCTAATTCTATACATTTTCTTTCCCATTCTCTTTTTCTTGTTGATTTTTATTTCTAAAAATAAAGGCAATAGCTACTTTAACCTTTTCAATAATGTTGTTAAATAAGTCAAAACCATCTTTGACTACTAAATTGTAGATATGACATGCACATCTAACATGAAAAAATTCCTCAAAAGGGGGGTTTAAAATAGGTCTTAAATTCCTAAGTGCTTCTGTGTTGTTCGTAGCATTATCTACTGTAATACTAAAAACTTTATTAGTCAAACAATAAGCACGATAAATTGATGAAACAGTTTTGGAAATATAATTTCCCGTGTGTGGTTCATCAACTACTTTATATGCAATAATACGTTTTTGGAAGACCCAATCAGGATCTATCCACTGAACAGTAAAAGTAATATAATCGCAGTTATTAGTAGAACGACCCATATCAGTAGTAAGGCATACTCTAGTGTCAAAGTTATCAAATAAATATCTCAAATGATCTCTATATTCGTTTTTAAATTTAATAATATCATTTTTAACAGTTGTTCTTGGAAAACCTTTAAAGGAAGGATTATATGTAGCTTGGATAT
>MCJB01011299.1:145387-171746 GCA_002018475.1 Nicotiana obtusifolia | reverse complement strand
CCCCCCCCCCCCTAAATTGGTCCGATTCCAACCGGTCCGGGCCGGTTTCCGATCCCTAATCGGTCCGGTCCGGTTGAAATCGGACCAGTTGCCAGCCTTAGTCTATACCGTGTCTAAACATCATAGCACTGGACAGAGCACAGAGGCGCTACTGCAGGTACCAACACCAACATAAATTGCGCACCCCGCTCCCCATAAAATTAAAAAAAAAAAACGTGCAAGACCTCGAAGGGACATTCAAACTTCATAAATAGATGAATTTTTCCTCATACCTGAAATAAATATATGCAAGCACAAATCTAGGGAAATGGGAAACGAAATTGGATAGCATGACATGGCTTGACAAACAAATAAGAAAAGAAAAAATTATTACTAGCAAAGCTTTGGTAAAACAATGAGGTTTAGAAACTCAAAGACACTAGATTATTTACTTTTGCCAGGACAAGCTATAATCAACATAATATTCATAGAACGTCCATAACTACACAAACTGAAACCAAAGAAAGAATGTTCATTTTTTTGTTTAGGCGTTCAATAGGAGAAGCATCTCAACCATTTTCTTACCTTTTTGCCTTTTTTTCTTGCATGTATCTAATTCCCAGTACTAGATGCTCCAGTCAATAGAATCTTCCATTCGAAAACGAAGATGGTGTTGTAGTTTTCAAGACATCATAGATAGTGGATTCCTCCAGTCTCCATCAGGGAAAAAAATATTCCACTATTAGTTCTCGGAATATGGTTCCCAAACTTTGCCAGATAAAGAATATGTGTGCATAGCAAAAAGTCTTTGCTGGATCAATTCTTGTACCTATTGTAAGGTGTGTAAGTGTTTCAGGAACTTATAGTGCAGAGGAATATAATGCATGGTGCCTTTCCCATAGATTAGAAAGCGAACTTGCATTCTGGACCCACAAATGTGTAAAACAACACCTTTTTCTTTAGCTGCTATGAAAATTAGATTGGTTGAGAGTCGGAGGCAAATTCAGGATCTAGAATCATTGAGTTCACAATGAGTGTAATCTTATTATATGTATACATTTGAAATGTTTTTTTTTCATAAATATACCCGGTTCGAGCTGAAAACAATTGGTTTAGTTAAACCCATAGAATCTGCCCTTATATCTTTTTTGTGGATTTGGTCAAAGAAAACAATTAGATATATATAGAGTTGTAGCTGACACCATTGTTTAACCAAATGTAAAACAATGTTATATACTGTGAGGAATAGTAAAGAATCATTACTTGCTACTAAAAAGGTAAGAAAAGACTGGAGTCACTGAACCTGAAGCGACATCAGATTCCTTCCACGTACGTGATAAATCCTTTCAGTCGCCCATCATTCCTATAAATCCTACCGTAAGACTTATTTGCTGATCATCATATAATCATATTGTAAGGCCAGAAGATGTACCATCAACACCACCAAGCTGCCAATATGCACCCTCCGACAAGAATGTCTTTCCCTGAAAGGCATCTGTTCCTGCAAGGTGGGAATGTCAATGGAGACTCAGGGCTTGTTCTTTCGACCGATGCTAAGCCAAGATTGAAATGGACAGCAGACCTCCATGAGAGGTTTATAGAAGCAGTTAACCAACTAGGTGGAGCAGACAGTAAGTGCACACAAAATTTGTTAATTTGGATAAGCTCCATATGTATGTTATTTTTTATTGAGATAATTAAATTCACCATTCTTCTTTTGCAGAAGCCACTCCGAAATCAGTTCTGAAACTTATGGGGATCCAGGGACTAACCTTGTACCACTTAAAGAGCCATCTTCAGGTTAGTTTTTATTCATTCCTTGGTTTACAAAATTACATGTGAGGAAACTAGACATTTCAAGAGGGACAAAATCAGACATGAAAAACCTTCATAACATAGCTTCCATACACCATTCCAAACATAAAACATTTGGTTAAGAGCGAAAAAATCTGCCAAATCAACTGGAAAGACCGTTAAAATTGTTTAATGTCAAATAATTGAAGAGCAAACCTGTCATTCAGTCGTTCAGATACGTTTGAATTGCTCATGAAAATCTAATTTTCTATTTTGGCTGGCAGAAATACAGACTAAGTAAGAACCTCCATGGACAAGCAAATATTAGCGGGGCCAATAAATCTGGTAAGAAAAAAAAATCCAATATTTTTCAAGGATATATATATCCAGAAAGCTTCTTCCACAGATAGAGAACCTTCATATACTTATTGTTCGTAAAACATTACAGCAGCCAGTATAGAGAAGATATGCGAGAGCACTGGAACCCCTATGAGCAATATTCCAAGCATTGGACCCCAACAAAACAAGTAAGAATTAAGAGAATTGAATTGTTAATACCATCCTGCTTCATGTCCGAACCATACCTTACACTATCGCGACCATAAATTTCTTTTTGTCCAGCAACATACCAATAAGCGAAGCAATACATATGCAAATTGAAGTCCAACGAAGGCTGCATGAACAGCTTGAGGTAAGAAACTGTTGCAAAATTTTTCTTACATAAGTTAAGTTAGAACCATAAAAGCCAATGCGGAATATGTTAGTAGCAAAAGATGAAACATCATGTGTCATAATCTGAAGAAAAGCCAGAAGCAATAGATTGTTGAAACATTATAAGGCATTTTCATTTTCATTAAAGAATATTGATTTACCAGAACCATATTTCTCATATTCCAATAATCCTAGTCCAAAATAGAGATTTTGCTCTAAGGAGTAATAATTTACAATGTGATTCTATGCAAACATTACTAGTAATGAAAAATCTTCCTTACGGGCTTCTGATGATGACTAATTGAACACCAATATATTACTTAGTCAATTTTCTGGTCCCAGATAGTGCTTTTGTTTTAAGACTTAACGATCTAAATTAAGACTCTGCATAGGTTTACTTCTATCCAAACTTTACAAGTCAATGAAAGCTTTCCTTTGCTGGCATCTAAATGAGGCATAATTGAACTGATATAGGTGCAACGACATTTGCAGCTAAGGATAGAGGCTCAAGGGAAATATTTGCAAGCTGTGCTTGAGAAAGCGCAAGAAACCCTTGGAACACAAAACTTGGGAACAATCGGATTAGAGGCAGCCAAGGATCAACTGTCTGATTTGGTATCCAAAGTATCCAACCAATGCCTTAATTCTGCTTTTTCAGAGATAAAAGAACTTTCAGGATTTCACACCCCACAAACACAAGCAACCCCGCCAGCAGATTGCTCGATGGATAGCTGCTTAACGTCCTCTGAACGCCCCCTGAGGGACCTGCGGGAAATGCATAATAACCAGATTGGTTTGAGGCCTTTAAACTTCGGACCATGTACGAAGGATATTGAAAATGAGACCAGGTTACAGCAGACTGAACTAAGATGGCGTGACGACCTCAAGGAGAACAGAAAACTGTTTCACAAAATGGATGGGGATTCAGAAAAAGAATTTACCAAAGAGACAAATTGGAGCAACTTATCAATGAACATTGGACTTCAAGGAGGAAAACGGAATGTTAGCAGTAGCTACTTTGATGGAAGACTTAATGGAATAGATGCAGACAGTAAACTATTTCATCAATCTTCTGAGAGAAGTGATTCAATGAAACCAAAGAAGCAGATATCGTCACAAGAGTATGAGCTGCCTTACTTTGCTCCTAAGCTGGACCTAAACACGGATGACCAAACTGATGCTGCTTCTAGTTGCAAGCAACTTGACTTAAATGGTTTCAGTTGGAGCTAAGAGATCTCATCTCCACACGGAAGGCGAAGCATGACTAATTATGTCTCATCTCCACCCCGCATGTGGGAAGCAAATAATGTGTAAGAATAGAATTCCAAATTATATATGATACCACTGGATCTGCTGGGATCTCATTTTCTGATCTAATATCTAATATTCTGGGTCGCATAGTTTTTAGCAGTACAGGATATGCATAACCTTTAGCAGTTGAATGTTCCATATATCTATAATTCTTGAAGTAAAAAGCCTTTGCAAGGTCATATACAGAAACCAATTCTAATCAAACAAATCATGTGTTAAGCACTTTCCTCCATTTGCAAATTCAGAAATATTGCAAATGCTTCGTCAATGAGAATCAAGTCTTTAACTCCACAAATCAAAAGTTCTCTGAATTATGTCTAAATATAAGGATAAGAAAACTGTATTACAAATCCATGTTTAGGGGATGGAGAATCTATATAAACATATTTTATAAGAAAATATATCATTCTTCCCCAATTCAAGCTCTTCAACAAAGATGAGAGAAAAGGGAAACGAATTGAAGTGGTGTTCTTTGAGTCAGTTGACAATCAATAATAGATTTTTTCATGCTAAGACTGAAGGTTTTATAACTAATCAGAAATAAGATCCATTCTAAAGCAGTTTTCTCAAGTATCACCGGAACAACTAACGATGAAAAGCAACACAAGTGATATAGATAACTACTTTGGCCTATGAATAAACATCAAAAATAGAGAATTAGTATTTCTCCATTTAAAACTTTTTATAGCGAATGTTTCTGTCCAATTTCCTGTCTTATTATTTTAACCTCAAAATTGTCTTTAAACTTGTTGTTTGTTTTGGATAATACACTTGGATTAATTAATAATTTTGCTCCTGTATTGACCAACATCCGGAATTTCATCACCAAATAAGCATATGGCAGCAATTATCTTCATACCAAAACACTCATGTACTACATGCCATAGGCTTGAACAAACAAAATATCCTATAGATGTGCACAATTGCAGAAATTCAAAGTAATAGGAGTATAATGTTTCGAGAGGCCTATTCATTACAACCTTCGCTTAATAAGAAAATGAACCTTGGGCCTAATTCAAACCCTAAAAGCTAGCTCGAGAATTACCAAAGACCATATAGCTTATAAGAAGACTAATTTCACATTCCCCGCCCAATTGGATCCCATGAATTAAAATTTCAGTAAAGATGTCAGCTACCAATAGCCAAAGAGTAAGAGACAGTACACTTCAACTATAACTTCTTAATAACAATAACAATATTTATGGAATGTGTAAAATAGGCGATTCTACCATTGTACAGCTTCTCACCATTTTGAAACAAGAATCAAAATAGAAAGTGAAAGCCAAATTAAACGAAAAGTAACATCCTTAATCTACCAAAAAAACAAAAGGAGAATCTGTTTTGTAATGATAATCGAGTGAACAGTAAATAAAAGGGCCTAAAGAGACAAATTCCTCTTGTATATATATGCTTCAAATGAGTTGATACCATTGATAAGGTATCGAATTTCTTCTTTTATACAAAGAGATCTTATCTATATCTGCCTCATGAATGCATACCTTACAAGGAAAAAGAAAGAAATGCCCGTTGGCCATTCTCAAAAGCTTTAGCCACGTGATCTCCTGTTTGGACTGATCTTTTACTTTCATGGAAATTCGATACAAGTTTTGTCAAATGAGATATTTCCCCTGCCCATGGAAGAATGACAAAATTGACAAGACAAGACAGCTAGAGGATGGCCCATTCCGAAAGGCTACAATGACTTTGGGCCGAATAGAGGCCCAAATAACATATACTCTAAAGATGAAATAGACACTTTAATCCAAGGGGGGATGAAACAAATACACTGTTAAAAGTTTTATTAAAATTTTTTTGTTTTGAATTTGGAGAAGTCTTACGGTGATATGTCGGGTTCGAGAAGAGGGGAAGGCGACCTAAGAAGTATTAGGGAGAGTTGATCAGGCAGGACATGACGTGACTTTATATTTTCGAGGACATAATCTTTGATAGGAAGACGTGGAGATCGAGCATTAGGGTGGTAGGTTAGGAGGTAGCTGCACGTTTTTCTACTTCATTTCGGGTGGGAGGCTGGTCTGATAAGATTTTTTCCTAGGCTGCTAGCGATTTTTGTTGTGTCTACCCTATTCTTCCGTTTTTCATAGTATCGGGCCTTATTCACTGGTTTTTGGTATTGTTTTTCATCTATTTTCTGGTTCTTATGTGTTGCTATTATTCCTATGGTTCTATTGATGGTACTGATATATCATCTCTTTTTGTCTTCTTGAGCCGAGGGTCTTTCGGAAATAGCCTCTCTACTCTCTATAGTAGGGGTAAGGTCTGCATACACTTTACCCTCCTCAGACCCACTTGTGGGAACTCACTGGGTTATTGTTGTTGTTGCTTATGGTGATTTCTCAGAATTATAATGATTTCCACAATTTTGCAAGTTGTGATGATCATCACAAAATTTTGGCGGTTATATTTTCTTGCAACTGGCCACAAAAATTTAACCAATCATAAAAAAAAATTTGCATTATAGTTGAAAATTCTGGTGTTCGTGTAATACCCCGTCATTTTTGGACTAATTTAACCTTAAATATGGAAATAGAGCTTATGGATGGAATAAACAAACTTTTGTTTGACTTTTGGAAGCAAAAAACGTGGCTGATAGTATATGAGGCCACCGATCTATACTATATTAAAAGCATGAAGGCCTTTAGAGAAATGTCGTTCGCTTTTTTTTCCCTTTAAAAATAAATTTCAAACTGGACAAATTTGTAATTTTAATTTACTTATATTCCTAATATTTTGGACTTTAAAAATCAACTAATTTTTATTTATTAACTTTTTCCTTATTTGAACTAGGTAGAAACTCTTAATATTAAGGAATCTAAAATTGAGTTTAATTTTACTTATATAAACTTTTTTCATATTAAATTGTGTAAGTATTTTCCTTAAATGTTTCCAAGTTTCTAATACGTTAGAAATTTTGTCTTCATTTTAATTTTGAAGTACTAACCACGTAAGAACCATCAAACATGTCAATTTTATTTTTTCCAATTTTGTTTTGCACCATCTTGAGTATTGTTAATTTGAATATTTCACATGCACACAAAGTCTTAAGGTGATTTATAATTTAATATAAAAGTTAGACAATTAATGATGGATAACATGTATATTATGTCATACACATTAAATATAATTTTGTCGTTTAGTTATTTTTTAATATTTATTACTTTAAAATTAACAAAAAAAAAATTATTGCTATAACAATCATGAATATTAAATACAACTAAACTAAGTTGCAACCTGTTTTAACAATAGTTTCTTGAATTAAAGAATGGGAATGTTAAGGTATATTATCTCATGTTTCGAATGATAAATCCAATAAAAAATACTACATTGCCAATTCAAATGAGATAAATGAGTTTGGATATAATGATGAACAAGAATACTTCAAATGAGAAAGTTTACACAAAAATAAGTAAGGGCTAATTGTTATTAAAATCTATATATCAGTCGACACTCCTTGTACATTTGATGATATTTTAGGTTCTCAGGATCAGTGCCATTTTCTTTGTCAATGTATACGATGTATAAGTCTCTTTTTAGATGTTACTATCATTAGCGTTAACAATTTAAATTTATTACGATATTAGTTAATAACCAAAAACACAAAAGAGAATTTGTATTTTTTTGAAAGGAGAAGAAAAAGGAACATATCTTTTAGAACTTTGATATGAAGAAATACTTGAGGGGATATTTAGTAGTAAGAGAAAAAAAAATGCTATAAGATTTTGGTCAAAGGCCAGATATTTGAATATACGGAGATATAATCTATTCTTAATTCATTACTCACAATTAATATAAAAGTATATTTAGAAAGCTTTGTATAATTATTGGGCGAGGAAAAGTAATTAAGATTATCTCATGAATTTTACTAATATTTAGATGTTAGTTTATAGTGAGCTTTGAACAACTAGAGTCGTGTCACTTAAAATTTTGATAAAATCAATGATGGACAATATTTTTCGTATTCAAATTGACTATGAAATGTCGTATTCAAAATCAAGATTTTTTTCTTTATCTATCTATGTCTTTAACATTATTTATTTTTCAAGAATGTACACTTTTTAAAATTTTATTTTGTAACTCAATTATATTATTTAATAATTTTTATTATTTTTGAATTATATACTTATTGATATAGGTACACGCGCAACGCGCGTACACTAAAACTAATAGCCTTATAAATACCATTTACTTGATTAAGAATATATATATTGGGCCAAACTTTAGATTAAATGAGGAAACAAGTGGACTAGCCCAACTTCTTAGTGTTCCTTACTTCACAGAGCCTTAGAATGGGTTAAGGAAAAAAAAAGAAGTTAAACCTCATTAGCTTTGGAATAATTAAGAAAAAGAAGCTGCGGAAGATTTACTTGTGCCCGACGGCAATGTTAAGGAGTAACAAAGAAGAACAATTGTTTGATCTGTTGCTTGGGTCATTATTGTTTGAGGAGTTTAAGAATACATAATTGGCGTGAGCAGAGAACTAGAAAAGGCTTGAAAATTCCTTTGGTGCAATTCAACCAACAATCAGGTATATAGATATATAATCTTATCCCTATAGCGTGCCTTGGATTATATTGGGATTAATGTGATTCAATGGAATAATGACAAGAAGTAAATTAAAAGCAATACAATAAATGCTAAACCCATTTGAGTTGCTGCCAAGTTTTTGAGATTGAGAACGTGATTAAAAATATTAAAATAATAGAAAAATTATTTTCACCTAGTGATAGACAAAGCTTTAAGGATAAAGTGAGGATCAAATTTGAACGTTGCTAGAGTATTTGCATTATTATTATGGTCATGGGTTTTGGATGGTGTTATTTAATGGACATGTAATATTTTTGTTATTAACATATGTTTCCTCCTGTCCATATACCAAGTGGTCAAGGATATTGTAGCAGTAAGCTTGACAGGGAAATACAAACGTTTTTTTTCACATTATGCATTGGTTATATTGAGTAATTCATGACTTAGAAATTAGTTCAATTGGTGGTGAACTGAACTTGTTGAGTATGTCCTGATGATCCTATCCCAAATATTTGTAGATCGTGAATTGTTGAACTCCCAAAAAATTTGAAAGGACGAATTGGAGCTAAGGTTTGAGGTGAGTTGAGGCTTACTCTCCTAGTAGGGAATTTTATTAAAACCCTCGTGCTTCATGTGTTCGATAAATATAAGCCATGTTTTCTTGTACTCCATTTCCTCATTTCACTCCACTCTTATAAGTATTACTTTATCAATGATCAAATTTCAAGATTACTTGAATTACCACTTGTTATGTGCTTTTGTGATAATTAAGTTCAGACTTCAGACCAATATTTAGTTTCAGCATTCATGATTCATGCATTAAATGTGATCACATTCGGAAGGGAGAGCTACCCAACCTCCCCGTGCGTGAGTGCCACCAGGGCCAGGGTTAGCTACCCTACGCTCACAGCGGCTATTGTTTGTTGGAAAGATAGGTTGACACTTCCCGTGAGTGTTGCCAGATCTCACGTACGCAAGGTCACTAAATGTAACCGAAATTCTATTTCATTTTAACTATTACTTAAAGTTCCAATTTTAGTTATTTGTTTACATGTTCAACTTACAGTTTCAGTCTTCAGCCCATTATCAGTTGTCAGATCTTAAAATGCTTATATGCTTTATGTTGATATCTTTTTTTCTTGTTGTGTTTATCCTAGAAGGCCTTGCTCTGCCTTCTTAGGAGGTAGCATATGAGACTTGCTGGGTATTCCGTCGTGATACTTAGCCCGTGAGGGCCTGTTTTTGTTTTTCATGGATGCAGATATTGTTGATCACGTTCCCGGCCCACAGGATAGGCTAGCTTTCAGCTCAGCTATGCCTCACTTCTCTCCTCGATGGGGACTCAAATTTAGTATTTATTTACATTGTTTTAACTTTTGGGGTATGCCCCGAGGACGTAAATGTTAGGTATTCTTAGAGGCTCATGACTTAGTCTAGTAGATATTATACAGTTTCTATTCTTAACTTGGTATTTCGTTGAGATTTATAACTTGGTTCTCATGTTGAATTTAGTTTTCAGCTAATAAATATGCCATGACCTTATTTTTGGGTTAATTCAGTTATCGTGATTCTTATCACATCTTAGTATGGGTTCACTCGAAGTGTTGCTAAGATTGGGTGCCAATCACCTCCCACCCAGTATTTGGGCATGACAAGTTGGTATCAGAGCAACCAGGTTTAGGGAGTCCTATGGAGTCATGAGCCGTATCTAGTAGAGTCCCACTTATGCGTATGTTGTGCACTATACTTATATCTGGGAGGCTGCAGGACATGTTAGGAAAATTTCTTTTCTTTGATTCTTACATTGTGTGTTAGAGCTAAATGTTTCAGAATTCTAACAATCCTTTCGTCTCCCGTTTCAGAACAATATGGTTAGAACAATATCAACTTCATCATCTATTGCTAACAATATTGAGATACCAGCTAGTAATCATCAAGAAGCACCACCAGAGGTGCAGACTACACCTATGGCACCAGCTACTGTTAGAGGTCGTGACAGAGGTAGAGGTAGAGGTCTAGGTCAGAATGCCAGGGGTAGAGGTGGAAATGCCAGGGGTAATCAGGCTCGTGGTAGGGCCACTGGACAAGCACATACTCCTCCTCAGCAGGTTGATAATGATCATGTGGAAGTCGCACCCCCTCTTAACCTACTCAGGGAGAATCAACCACTGCAACGGGATAATCTAATTAACAGAATTTTGGAGTTTCTAGAGTCCCTAGCCCCTCCGGCAAGTGGTCGGGTTGCACCTGTCCATGCTCTTCCTCAAGAGCCTCATGATTCAGATGAAGAAATTATAGAAGATGATTTTCAAGCCCCATCCAGGGTACCACCACCCGCTGTCCCTACAAATATTACCCATCCAATGCAGTTAACAACAGGAAGATTTGACCCACATGCATTTATGAGATTAAAACCTCCTACTTACAATGGTACAGACAAGCCGGATGAGCCAATGTTATTTTTGGAAGAGATAGAGGAAATATTTATTTCTTTGGGTTGCCTTGAAACACAAGCCACAAGGTTAATTGGGTTTTGGTTGAAGGGTACATAAGGGAAATGGTGGAGAGGTTACAAGAAGACCAGAGATTCTGCGTTACCGCCACTTACTTGGCCAAAGTTTAAAGAAGCTTTCAGGGCTAAATTTTTTCCTAGCTATCGGATGGATGAGCACCGACGTCAGTTCGAACATCTTAAATAGGGCACCATGTCAGTGACTGAATACGAGATGGAATTCACAAACTTGGCAGAATATGCACCTAATTTGATACTGATAGAGAGAGAAAAAGTTAGAAAGTTCATTGAAGGCTTGAATCCACATATGGAAAATGATATGACTTCGCATCAGGATGACAAGACTTATCTTCAGATAGTTAATATTGCTACGCGCAAGGAGGCTTTTGATAAAACCAGGGAAGCTAGAGAAAATCGGAAGAAGGCTAGAACCACAGGTAGTTATAGTGCACTTTCAGTTGGGGTAACGAACATGAATCATTCAGCTTAGAGTCATTTAGTAGCTCACTTGTCTCAATATTCAGCTCCATTCAGGCAGGGCCGAGAGAGTAAGGGTCAGGCCCATCAGCGGCACAATTCAACTAGTCAAGGTCAGAAACGGTTCTCCTATCCTATATGTCCTACATGTAACAAAAGACATCTCAGCCAGTGCCTTTTGGGTCAGAGAGGATGTTATCACTGCTATGATCCAGCTCACCTTATGAAAGATTTGTCCACAACTTGGGAAAGCTCCAGGGAAGGTTCCAGCTACTCAGACAACATCCACAGGAAATTCTTTAGTTGCACGTCCTCCAGTTTGGGCACCTAACACTCAGACTGGGCATGGTGCAAATAGAGGTGGAGCTCAGGGAGGAGGCGGGCCAGCCAGACTTTACGCAGTTCTAGACAAACAGAATGCTGGGGCGTGTTTGTGGTCTCTCAGTTTGTGGTCGCCCTGCTTATGTATTAGTTGATCTTGGTTCTACTTTCTCCTATGTGTCTCCTTATTTCTCTATCGAGTTTGAAAAAGCACCAGAAAAATTAAAGTATCCATTTGAGGTTGCTACACATATTAGGGAACCCGTTAAAGTTGAAAGTATATTCAGAAATTACGTCATCACCGTTCAAGATCGAGAAACTTTAGCTGATTTGAACTTATTAAATATGGTTGACTTTGACATCATAGCTGGCATGGACTGGTTATCCTCTTGTCATGCTAAAATTGATTGCCACACAAAGATAGTCAAATTCTCTTTTATTGGGGAAGATCCAGTTTTAATTAGAGGTGAAGTGGGTACACCTATGGGTAGGTTTATTTCTTACCTTAAGGCTAAGAAGCTAGTGAACAACGGTTATTTGGCGTACCTAGCACATGTACAGGATATGAAAGTTAACTCCCCACTACTTGAGTCAGTATCGATTGTGAAAAAGTTTTCAGAAGTATTCCCGAATGATCTTCCAGGGATACCACCAGATAAGGAGATTGAGTTTGGCATAGACACATTGCCAGGAACTCAGCCAATCTCGATTCCTCCTTACAGAATGGCTCCAGCTGGTCTAAATGAACTCAAGAAGCAATTACAAGACATTTTAGATAAGGGTTTTATTCGACCAAGTGTTTCACCCTAGGGTGCTCTAGTGTTGTTCATGAAGAAAAAGGATGGTTCCCTACGGATGTGCATAGATTACTGCCAGCTGAATAAGGTTACTATCAAAAATAAATATCCACTGCCTAGGATAGATGCCTTATTTGATCAGTTACAGGGTGCTAGGTATTTCTCAAAAATAGATCTGAGATCGGGATACCGTCAGTTAAAAATTAGAGAAGTAGATATCCCGAAAACAGCTTTCAGGACTCGATATGGCCCTATGAATTTTTAGTGATGTCTTTTGGGTTGACCAATGCACCAGGTGCTTTTATGGACTTAATGCACAAAGTCTTCAAGCGTTTCTTAGATACCTTTGACATAGTATTTATAGACGATATTCTAGTGTATTCCCGCAGCCGGGAAGAGCATGAGAATTATTTGAGAACAGTTCTTCAGATACTAAAGGAGCGTCATCTTTATGCCAAATTCTTTAAATGTGAATTTTGGCTCGATACAGTTATATTTTTGGGAAACGTGGTTTCTAAAGAAAATAGAAGCAGTTAAAAGTTGGCCTAGGCCAACGACCCCTACAGAGATTCGTAGTTTTTTGGGATTGGCAGGTTACGGTCGTTTTGTCGAAGGGTTCTTTTCACTAGCTGCCCCATTGACAAAGTTAACTCATAAAAATGTGAAGTTTCAATGGTTTGAAGTTTGTGAGAAAAGTTTTCAGGAACTCAAGAACATGTTGACTACAGCCCCAATCCTGACTCTACCTACCCCTACAGGTAGATTTATGATCTATTGTGATGCTTCCCGAGTGGGGTTAGGATGTGTTCTTATGTAGAATTACAAGGTAATTGTTTATGCTTCTAGGCAGTTAAAGAATCATGAGAGGAATTATCCTACCCACGACCTTGAGCTAGCAATAGTTATTTTTGCTTTAAAAATATGGCGTCACTACCTTTATGGAGAGCAATGTGATGTTTATACAGATCATAAAAGTTTGCAGTATATATTTAAGCAGAAAGAGTTAAACCTGAGACAACGCAGGTGGATGGAATTGCTTAAGTATTATGATTGTAATATCCTTTATCATCCAGGCAAAGTGAATGCGGTTGCTGATGCTTTGAGCAGAAGATCCATGGGGAGTTTGGCCAGGTTGTCTGTGGTCGAACATCCAATAGTAAAGGAAGCCCAACAAATAGCTAGCCGAGGGGTTCGTCTTGATGAGAAGTGTGATAGAGGATTAATAGCAAGTATGGGTGCTAAGTCTACTTTAGTAGAGCAAATTAAAGCCGAACAATTCGATGATGCTAGCTTGCTTAAGCTCAAGGAAGGTGCCCTTAATGGCAAGATTCACTTGATGAGAATGGTGTGATGAGACTTAATGGTCGCTTATGCGTGCCTAAAGTGGATGATCTTCGAAGAGCAGTTATGATGGAAGCTCATAGCTCCAACTATTCAATACATCCAGGTTCTACTAAAATGTCTCATGATCTGAAGGATATTTATTGGTGGAATAATATAAAGCAAGATATTACTAATTTTGTATTGCGGTGCCTTAACTGCTAGCATGTAAAAGCTGAACATCAGAGATCAGGCGGCTTAGCTGAAGTCATTGAAATACTAGAATGCAAATGCGAACGACTAAATATGGATTTTATGGTTGGCTTGCCGCAAACTTTTAAGAAGCATGACTCTATTTGTGTAACACCCCAAAGTTTTAACTAATATTTGCATTCTTGATTGAGCATTTTTATAATGAAGATAGATTTTACGTCGTACTTTTTAAACGTGAATTTGACAATATATAACAATTTCTTACTTTAGGTTGTGTTAATATTGACAAAAAAGTTTCATGATGTTGCTATGTGTAACACTTAATATTATTTTGATGAATTTCTATTAAATACATTAGATATTTAAGGTTTTGGGTTGCTAACCTTTATGTATTTATCCAAAGAAGAAAAGTTGGACATCCACCTTTTGTTCATCCTCATCTTTCCTTAAGCACCTCTTCTCATAGTTCATTCTTCCATGCCAAAGAAAACCCCTACCCTCTCCCCTTCTTATCACCTGAAATACTTCATGATAACCATTAGAAATTTTCACTAAACCAGCTCAAGTTATTAGTGTTTTTTTTCGTATCTTCTTGTATGGGGATTTGTTTTAAGTGATACAAGCTTTTCTAGAAAGATATTTCATAGATATATAACTCTTATTCAGGCGCCGAAATCTGGTTTGTCTTTTATTTTTTTTTATCCGAAAATAGGTGATGAAGTACAGGGCAGGTGCTGCCCATATTTTTTGTGTTACAAACCCTCCCTGTACTACTGTTAGTAATTTTAGCATAACGTTTTGTACAAAACTGATATGTGAGTGATTCAAGATTTTCTGAAATGGTAAGACATACATCTACAACTGTAATGAGACCACACAGTCTAGTTTGTCCATTTTCATCTTCAAAACTGAGTCACAACGTAAGACAATGATACTATCCAGAATTTCTATTTAAATTTTTTTGGGTAATTTGCACCAATATCATGTTTAGTTTAACATGTTAAACCACTGAATTTATATAGATATTTGATTATGTATTTAAGGTATATATACCCTTGTAAAATCTAAGGGGAAGTGTTTGAGGAAGTGGACGGATTTGGTTTGTCTATGGCGTAGACGATTCGAATGTTCTCATATTGTGGTTGAACAGTTTTGTCGTAAAATGTCAAGGTTTGTGTATAAACTTTTTACTCTTTTTACTTGCTGGAATATTTTGAAATAACCTGATATTTTATTTTTCTTGTCTTCAATTTATATCGTTGTATTCGTGTTATATCAAGTATTCTAAGATATTCACTAAATCGTCCACTTGTACGGATTTGCTTGATCATTTTGCATTCTTGTTGGGACTTTTTCCTTCTTGTGGAAGTGACTTTGTCACTGATCTTGGCATGCCCCTTGATTTGGATCATTTTGGAGGCTTGTTGGATCTTAAGACCAAACTCTTGTAACTTGAATTTGGTAACTTGTTTTGCTGTTTTAGGGTGTCTTAATAACTGAAGTCTTGTAATATGCTGAATTTACACTGTCTTGTAAAAATGTACAAAGGAAAAGACTAGTTTTATTCTTTTAACTCGCTAGTTTGAAATTTATGTACAATATGAACAGACAGTGATGTTGAACGAAAGTATAATTTTGTCAGGAAGTTGCTTAACGTGTTGACTATTCAAGAAGGGTTGTATCACCTTATGTTGATATTTTGACATTGTATTTTATTTTTTTTAAAAATAATTATGAAGTGTATTTTCAAAAATAAAAATATTGCACTTCGAACCTTTATCGCATGGGCCTATTTCCGCTACTAAATTATTCTGAATGTCTTTATGGATTAATATCTTCTTAATGTTGTAAGTACTAAATTAGATTTATTTCGTAAGTAGCACTCTCCCAAAGAGGTTGCTACAATTTGAGTCATAGTAGGCCGACTCACTAAGTCAGCTCAGTTTTTGCCAGTCAAAACAACCAACACAGCACCTCTGTATGCAGCATTATACATAAAAGAAATTGTTCGGTTGCATGGTTCCCCTGTGTCCATTATTTCTGACAGGGGTGCTCAGTTTACTGCCCAGTTCTGGAAGAGTTTTCAGGAAGGTCTCGGTACCCGAGTTAATCTAAGTACGGGCTTTCACCCTTAAATAAACGGGCAGGCCGAGAGGACAATTCAGACCTTGGAAGATACGTTACGAGCATGTGTTCTTGATTTTAAAAGAAATTGGGATGATCATCTACCTTTGATTGAGTTCGTTGCAAGTATTCAAATGGCCCCATTCGAAGCCCTATACGGGAGGAAGTGTCGTTTGTCTATAAGAATGGTTTGAGATAGGTGAAACAAATCTTATTGGACCAAAAATAGTACAAGATGCCTTGAAAAAGGTGAAACTAGTTCAAGAACGGCTTGAAACAGCTCAAAGCCGTCAAAAGTCATACTCAGATATAAGAAGCCACGATCTTGAGCTCAAAGAGGGTGACCATGTATTTTTAAAGGTATCTCCAATGAAGGGCATTATGAGGTTTGGTAGAAAAGGAAAGCTTAGCCCAAGGTATATGGGGCCTTATCCAATTCTTTAAAGGATTAGGCTTGTGGTGTATCGATTAGCTCTACCTCCAGAGTTATCTTTAGTACATCTAGTTTTTCATGTGTCCATGCTAAAACAGTACTTTCACGACCCGAGTCTTATGATTGATAGGCAAGAGATAAAGGTTGATGATTCTCTGTCCTATGAGGAGGTTCCCATAGCTATACTAGACAGACAGGTTCGTAGACTTCGAACTAAGGATGTCGCTTCGGTAAAAGTATCGTGGAGCAATCACTCAGTTAAGAAGTTACTTGGGAGTCTGAACAGGTTATGATGACAAAAGTATCCCTATTTATTCGATATTTCAGGTATATAACTCATTTTAAACTTTTTAATGAGATAAATTACGGAGTTACGTGATATTAATGCTTATAGTGGCCTGTAATAGCATAAATGTATAAATCGGAGTATCATAATATTTTATATCATTGGAGTAGGTATTTGGATGAGCGAAATATTGTTATTGGGTTATTGGACATGTCAAAAATTTATAGGTAGCTCCAGTTACAAGGAAGACTCTGCCGAAATTTTTAAATATTTAGAGAGTGATTGAAAAATCCGAGTCCCTAAGGTTCTAAGAATGCAAGTCGCCAAAGAAAATATTTCAATCCCTAAGAATGACTACGGTTCCGCGTTCGAGGACGAGCGATATTTAAAGAGGGAAGAATATAATACCCCGTCATTTTTGGACTAATTTAACGTTAAATATGGAAATAGAGCTTATGATGGAATAACCAAACTTTTGTTTGACTTGGAGGCCAAAAGCGTGGCTGACAGTATATGGGGCCATCAATAGCCTTATAAATACCATTTACTTGATTAAAAATATATATATTGGGTGACATTTTAGATTAAATGAGGAAACAAGTGGGCCAGCCCAACTTGTTAGTGTTTCTTACTTTACAGAGCCTTAGAATGGGTTAAGGAAAAAAAAAGTTAAACCTCATTAGCTTTGGAATAATTAAGAAAAAGAAGTTGCGGAAGACTTACTTGTGCCCGACGGCCACGTTGAGTAACAAAGAAGAATAATTGTTTGATCTGTTGCTTGGGTCATTATTATTTGAGGAGTTTGAGGATATATAATTGACGTGAGTAGATAACTAGAAAAGCTTGAAAATTCCTTTGTGCAATTCAACCAACAATCTGGTATATAGATATATAATCTTACCCCTATAGCGTGCCCTGGATTACATTAGGATTGATGTGGATATCAAATTCTTTGGAATGGTGACAAGAAGTAAATTAAAAGCAATATGATAAATGCTAAACCCATTTGGGTTGCTGCCAAGTTTTTGAGATTGGGAACGTGATTAAAAATATTAAAATAATGGAGAAATTAATTTCACCTAGTAATGGACAAAGCTTTAAGGGTAAAGTGAGGATCAGATTTGAACGTCGCTAGAGTATTTGAATTATTATTATGGTCATGGGTTTTGGATGGTGTTATTTAAGCAAGGACATGTAATATTTTTGATATTAACATATGTTTCCTCCTCTCCATATATCAAGTGGTCAAGCATATTGTAGCAGTAAGCTTGAGAGGGAAATACAAATGTTTTTTTTTCATATTAGGCATTAATTATATTGAGTAATTCATGACTTAGAAATTAGTTCAATTGGTGGTGAATTGAACTTGTTGAGTATGTCTTGATGATTCTAGCCCAAATATTTTGTAGATCGTGATTTGTTGAACTCCCAGGAAATTTGAAAGGACGAATTGGAGCTAAGATTTGAGGTGAGTGAGGCTTACTCTCCTAGTAGAAAATTTTATTAAAACCCACGTGCTTCATGTGTTCGATAAATATAAGCCATATTTTCTTGTACTCCATTTCTCATTTTACTCCACTCTTATAAGTATTACTTTATCTGTGACAGAATTTCAAGATTACTTGTATTACCACTTGTTATGTGCCTTTGTGATAATTAAGTTCAGTTCAATATCTCAGCATTCATGATTCATGCATTAAATGTGATCACATTCAGAAGGGAGAGCTAGCCGACCTCGCCATGCGTGATTGCCACCAGGGCCAGGGTTAGCTACCCCATGCTCGCAGGGGCTATTCTTCGTTGGGAAGATAAGCCGACACTTCCAGTGCGTGTTTCCAGATCTCACGTACGCGCACGCAGGGCCACTATGTATAACCGAAATTCTATTTCATTTTAACTTTACTTAAAGTTTCAATTTTAATTATTTGTTTACATTTTCGACTTACAGTTTCAGTCTTCAGCCCATTATTAGTTGTCAGATCTTGAACTGTTTACATGCTTTATGTCGATATCTTTTCTTCTTGTTGTGTTTATCCTAAAAAGCCTCGCTCTGCCTTTTTAGGGGGTAGCCTATGAGACTTGCTGGGTATCGCGTCGTGATACTTAGCCTGTGAGGGCCTGTTTTCGTTTTTATTGATGTAAATATTGTTGATTACATTCCCGGCTCTAGAGGATAGGACTAGCTTTCAGCTTAGCTATGCCCCACTTCTCTCCTTGATGGTTAACTTTTAGGGTATGCCCCGATAACGTAAATGTTAGGTATTCTTAGAGGCTCATGACTTAGTCTAGTAGATATTACACAGTTTCTATTCTCAACTTGATATTTCGTTGAGATTTATAACTTAGTCTCATATTGAATTTACAAAAAGAAACTCCAGATATTTGAGATCTTTCTCTTTGAATCATTCCGAAGTAGAAGGGGGGATAAGATCCTTGTCGAATCGAAGGCCTTTTGCAGGGAAGGCCTTGGATCATGCAAATGGCACGAAGGTTTCCTTGTTTGGTACTACGGCCATACAATGATGGCATTGTGGATCTCATTCGTATTCTAATTTTTTTGGACAAAAGTTAGATGTCCCTCATGTTGAACAGTCTGACATCAAGTTTTCAGCTAATAAAAATGCCATGACCTTATTTTTGGGTTCACTCAAAGTGTTACTTAGATCGGGTGTCAATCTCGTCTCGCCCTAGTATTCGGGGCGTGACAGTTCGTGATGCTTGCTGGTGCTTGAAAATTATGATCAATGTATTTTAAAATTTTGACCAACGTGCTTTAATTCTAATGTATAGCTATTTTCCTTGAATTTCTTAACAAGGTCAAAATATAAAAAATACTTGTAATTTTTAAAAATTTCATCCATCGTCATTTTCAGTGAATCCAAAGTGATCTCATTTGCCAACTACAGTAATTACTCCGTTAGAGCAAAATTTTATCCTCATGAACGTCCAAAGGTGGTCTTCGTCGGAATATTCGCCGGAATGAGCGACGGTAAGCCGTCGAAAATTATTAGGACGACCCTTTTTTCGACGAACACTGGTAACTCGTCTGTGTTCTTTGTCCTTTGATACCTTGTTTGAGTGTATGCAGTTTTTAATTTGGGTACAAATATTTTAAGAGAAAACACTATTAATTTTATAAATAAAGGCGGTAAAGTAAATAAACTGAAGACAAGTATAGAGAGAGATTGATATATTATTTAATTTCACACTGATGTACTTAATGAACTGAAAACTCCTCTATTTATAGAAAAGAAGCAGCCGCAAGACTTTTCAGGAAGCAGCTGCAAGTTTTTTTAGGAAGCAGCTGCCATACTTTTCTTGAGCTGCTTGTAAGCTGACTGCATGAGTTGCTCGCAACATGCCTGTTTAACAAAAAGCTGCTGCAAATCATTTCATTGAGTTGCTTACAACCTGCTTGCATCAGCTTCTTGTAGATAAACTTCAATAGAGTACTAAACGGATAATCTTCTTTAGGAAGATTATCTATAGCGGAGTAATAAATGGACATCCACAATAAAATATTTTCATAACACTCTCCATTGGATGTTCATTAAAAGATAATGTGTCTTGTTAAAACCTTACTAGGAAAAACCTAGTAGAAAAAATCCTAGTGAAGGAAAAAGAGTACACATATTTAGTAGTAGGCATTTCTTGTTGCCTCATTAAAAATCTTACAATAAAAACCTCATGGAAAAACCCTTAGTAAGGGAAAAAGAGTACAACACGTATTTCATTCCCCCTGATGAAAAAATCTTGTTTCAAATATTCAAGTCTCCACATTCCAATCTCATATGTCATCTTCTTGAAGGTTGTAGTTGGCAAAGATTTGGTGAACAAATCTGCCTGGTTTTAGCTTGAACGGATTTATTGCATATCAATGTCACCATTTTTCTCAAGATTGTGTGTGTAGAATAGTTTTGGTGAAGTGTGCTTCGTTCTATCTCCTTTTATAAATCCTCCCTTCAATTGGGCTATGCATGCAACATTGTCTTTGTATAAAATTGTGGGTCTTATATCACATTCCAGACCACATTTTTCTCGAATAAAATGAATCACTAATCTCAACTATATGCGCTCCCTACTTGCTTCATGAATACCTATTATCTCAGCATGAATTGAAGATATATCAACAATAGATTTCTTTTGAAGTGCTTATATGACAGTATCTCTATATGTGAACACGTAGCTGGTTTGAGATCGAGCTTTATAGGGATCAGATACATAACCTACATCTGCATAACCAACAAGATCTGCACTTCGTTTGTTAGCACAAAATAAACTCATATCAAGAGTTCCCTTTAAATATCATAATATACTTAATCCCGTTTCAATATCTCCGTGTAGGAGAAGAGCTATATCTTATTAGTAAATTAACAACAAATGCTATGTGAGGACTTGTAGCATTAGCAAGATACATTAACTGCACTAATTGCACAGAGATAGGGCATTTTAGGACCAAGGAGTACCTCATCCTCTTTTGGAGGTCGGAACGGATACTTATTCACTTCAAGTGAACGAACAACCATTGGTGTACTCAATAGATACACTTTATCCATGTAAAAGCGTTTTAAGACCCTTTCTGTATAGGTAGAAATATTCAATTTGCAGACCAAGATAAAGTTTTATCTTTCCAAGATCTTTCATCTCAAATTCTTACTTAAGATATTCAATTGCCTTTTGGAGTTCTTCTGGAGTTCCAAAAAGATTTATGTCATCAACATAAATAGCAAGTATAACAAATTATGATGACGTTTTGCTTTATAAAAATACATGGACAAATAAAACTTTTATGTAACCTTCTTTCAGAAAATATTAACTGAGGCAATTATACCAGATGCGCCCAGATTGCTTTAAATCGTACACAGATTTTTTTATAATTTAATCGAGTACATGAATTATATGTTTCAAGCATTTTAAATCCTTCAAGGATCTTCATATAAATTTGATCAAATGAGTCATATAGGTTATGACATGCATTTAAATGGCATGACATCTTTAGTTGTATGGACTACAGGTCCGATCATCACAATCTTTTATAATATTGTGCGCTATATTGTATCAAATGTTCCTAAGCCACATAACTTGTTGAGATCTCATCACTTTCTTTATTTTTAGGTACCTAAACTTCTTTTGGAGTTTCATGAAATGTTATGTCGTGAGCTCTTCTAGAGCTCATTTCCTCCTCATTATGATCATTTTGATCATTTTCTCCTATCATTTTTCAAGGATTGTTACCTATGGAACCGATCGGTTTACTATGCTTCATGCTTGCAGTAAACTTTATCCTTCAGGGACTTTAATTTTAATAGGAGCATTTGCAGCTGACATATGATATATATTTTGGATTAGCAAATGTTTCTGGCATTTGACTTGATTATCTTCTAAATGAGGATCATATTAATGATAATTCAATTCATATAGCATATTCTCTAGCTGCTTATTCCATCCTCCAAATGTTAGAAAAACTAAAATATATCCCCAATCTCTTTGGGAAATCTATCTTTGTGCATTGTGGTAGAGAAATTAATCATATACCACACATCAAAAGTTATTAGATAGTAGAAATATTTGGTTTCTGATCCTAAACCAATTGTGAGGGGATGACTTATCATATATTGTTGGTCTGATGCATACAAGTGCTAATGTATTCAATTTAGAAAATCTTAGACCAACACATGAAGCTTTCATCTTATAAGCAATAGTTTAGCCATTAATAGGAGGTATTCAATGCTAAACCAGCATTATCAAGTTGAACTGTCATGATTTTCATAATCTAAAAATTATGCTCTTATTTGAGAAAAGCAATTTCAAATGCCAAACTGCAGGTTGACAATAATTACAAATGTAACTATTTCATATATGCATCTATAAGTGGTTCACATGATAAGTGAATGGGCCCACATTCACCTTTTATATATTTCAGAATCAGGGGTCTTAGTCCCAACTTTAGCTGGTATAATCAATTTATTATAAGAACAAGCAACACAAGAGAATTCTTGAAGAATCTTTTAGTTCTTCAGTATATGCTTATCAGAATTCTCAATTAGCTCATCATATTTAAACTGGATGGCAAATAAAAACTTTCAATTTATCATGGCATATGCTATCTTTTAGTAAACTTCCGATTTACTATGGCATAAACTTTTGTATCAGTAAACTTCTTATTTACTGTGGCTACTTTTATATCGGTAAATTTCTGATTTATTGTAGCTACTTTTGCCTCAGTAAAAACTTCTGGTTTATTGTGACACGTGATGTAGTACAAATTGAAGAATAAGGCGGGTAGCTTCTCACATACATATTTACCCCTTATGATTGTAGAAACAAGAAGATTTTCAATCTTTCAATCATTTTGTAATCTCAGTATGATAGTCATTTGTATTAGTAAACTTCGGGTTTATCATAACATATGTTTTGACCAAAATAATGACAAATGAGCTCTTCGAGAGCCTTCAATTTATTGTCCACAATCAAATATTATTCAGACACTACTTGTGTCATGTGTCTTCTAGACAAACAGTTAGCTCTTCAGGAGCTTTTGATAAATTTTATACTACCAAATATTGCTCCGACACTTTTGGTGTCATGAGAGAAAATCATAATCAAATGAATAATATAAAGACAATTCTAAATTTATAAATGACGAAAATTAAGAATATTATTATTTTAACCACTACATAATATTTTCTTGCTTCAGGAGGAAATTCTAATTATTTACTTCAGGAGTAATTTGAAATATGAAATACTGAGAATATATTCTCTCAATCGTATTACCTCTTCTAGAGGTAAATTTTGATATCTTCACACTTAAGTGTGTGTTGTTAAGTAGGGATTTTGACTGCTTATTAACACCTTTTTGCCTTTATTTTATTCCGAAAATATTGAATTGTGTTCTCGAAACTAATGAAATTGCGCAAATTGCAGAAAAGTTGGAAGTTTGGCCTCCCATTATGAAATCTGACTCAAAAAGGAGTATTCCAAAACACAAGTCAATAAAAGGCACAGAAGCAGAGATGTGCGGTCCGCAGAAAGAATTCTGCGGCCACAGAAGAAATTGCGGCCATAAAATAAATGTGTGGACCGCACATGAGTTGTGCGGCCGCAAAATAGGGTCTTCACTGACAAATATTTTCAAGTTCGGAGAATGTGAAGAAGACCAAGTCTTGACGCCTTTCAAAAGTGCCGATCGTAACAGAACTGTGCGGCCACAAAAGTTGCTTCGCAGCCGCAGTCCATAAATGTGCGGCTGTAGAATCCTTCTTCCTGCCAACTGAAGAAATCTGCGGACCACACATGGAATTGTGCGGCCGCAAAACCTCTCGAGGGACATTTTGTCAGCGATTTTTTGCCTAGTATAAATAGACAAGTTTCACAAATTTAGGTTAAGTTTGAACATTAAAAGCTGTCGTAGCCATTTCTTTTTACTACCTTAGAAAGGTTTACATTATTTTGGTGTTTAAACGTTAGGTTTCATCATTTTAATATTTCATTATGAGTTTAATTAGCTTTTCTTCTTTATTTTCTTCAATTCCCATTATGAGTAGCTAGATTTTTTCTAGGGTTGTAACCCAACCTAGTGTGTAAACATTATGGGTATTTTAATTTAATGCTTGTTTATGATTGTGTGTTGATTATTTGGCTTAGTTCATGCTTCAATCTTAGAATTAATGGTTGCAAGCATTGATTTATGCCTATTTGACTTAGTCTCTACTTGAGAAAGAGGGATCTAGTATAGGATAACTTAGCTAACAAGGAATTAGGTTAATTGAGAGATTGATTAACCTAATTAAATGGTTCAAACTAGAGATAGTAAGAACCCAACTTGAGCTCATATCAACTATTTTGTTTGATACCCATTTGGACTTGAGAAAGCCAAATTGAAAAAAAATCATTCTTTGACCGATAGGTATTGCGTGGATATGTAGAGTGGAGAGCTATAATACACCCCAATCAATAAAACAAGCATTAAAATCTTTATCCCATTAGGAAAATACCTAGGTCATGGTCACATCCCTAAGCTTTTAAACTATTTGAAAAAGCACCAAAAACATTCATCTCTAATCTATTTTCCTTAGCTTACAATCATTGGATTAATAGTAGAAGTAGAAATCAAAACTTTATTGTGGAAGTGCAATTTTAGGTAGTCCATTTGCTTGCTTAAAATATATACTCCTAGCACCCCTCATAACTCCCTGTGGATTCGACCCCCACTCATAGTTGGATGATTTATATTACATACTACCGTATCATATCTCTTATCGAGGTGTGTTGTGGACGTCATTAATTTTTGGTACTGTTGCCAGGGAGTTAAAACGGTGTTAGCTATATATTTGGATTTATTTTTGGAATATCTTCTTTTCCTTCAGTGTTACTGACTTGTTAAAAAGTCATAGGTACAATCATGGAGAACAATGAGCTCGAAAATTTGCCTCTGGGGGATTTGGATGCGGAGGACGACCAAGTAGAGGAGGTACCTCATGAGCCACAAGCCAATTAGAGAGGCCGGGTACCTTATGAAAATGTTCCCGTTCCACCCTCACTCTACCACGAGCGGCTCCGCATCGGATATTGCCCAATGAAGGATATGCAAGTGCAATAGTCCATCCACGTATTAGGGTAGGCAACTTACAAATCACCAATGTGATGCTCACTTTGCTTGAGAAACGGGGTTTCTTCACCGATGCTCCAACTCAAAATGAGTACAAACATTTGAAGGGATTTGTGGACACTTGTTGGGTGAGCAAGCAAACGAATGTCTCCGAGGATGTTGAGGCTAAGGCTTTTTTCCTTCTCTCTACGGTGGAAAGTTTTAGATTTGTTGGAACGATTACGGAATCATTTCCATTCACACTTGGGATGAGGTGGCGGAAAAGTTTTTTTCTAAGTTCATCTCTCCGGGTGTCACGACCCTAATTTCTCTCCATAGGATGCCGTGATGGCACCTAGTCTCTAATACTAGGTAAGCCTAACAGTTTACGAAATAACTAAATAATAAACTGAACTCAAATCTCAACACATGATATATAAATAGAGACTGCGAATTAATAATTACAACTCCCAAAACCCGATGGAAATAAGTCACAAGCTTCTAAGAGAAAATACTAAGTGTCTCTATACTTCAAAGTCTACAGAGAACAAGGGAAAACAACATTATAAGGATAGAGGGGGACTCTGAGGTCTGCGGATGCTGGCAGATATACCTTGAAGTCTCCACGTGCGGTCCAACTCACTAGTGTCTGGTCTGGTAAAAAGAACCTGGATCTGCACAAAAAGATGTGCAGAAATGTAGTATGAGTACACCACAATGGTACCCAGTAAGTGCTAAGCCTAACTTCGGTAGAGTAGTGACGAGGTCAAGTCAGGGCCCTACTGGTTAAAAAGATAAGCAAGGCAGAAGATATAATAATATATTAAAATAATTGAGAATTTAAACAACGAGAACTTTCAGAAAATAACAACACAACAAATAGAAGTAAACAACAGGGGCGCTCCCGAGGTACCGTCTCGTAGTCCTAAATGTAAATATGCAAGACAGGGGG
>MCJB01011299.1:134271-145367 GCA_002018475.1 Nicotiana obtusifolia | reverse complement strand
GGGGGGGGAATCTCCCGAGGAACTGCCTCGTAGTCCCAAAGTAAATATGCAATACAAGGGATCTCTTGAGGAACCACCTCGTAGTCCCAAAGTAAATATGCAGTACAAGGGGATCTCCCGAGGGACCGCCTCATAGTCCCAAAGTAAATATGCAGCAGTTAACCGAAGCAACAATGAATTTACAGCAAGAAATCTTACAGTTAAAGATTTAGTTCTTATCAAGGGAAGTAGGTAATTCAACTAAGCATGTTGCACAGATTGCAAGTAAGAGTTAAGGCACGTGGACATGCGATACTAGGCGAATCATGATCACTACTTATGCTAAGGAAACTCAGTTAAGGAATTTAAAAGAAGACAACTCAGCAAGAGCTGAAATTTCCACAATTAGCCCATGTACGCACTCGTCACCTCGCGTACATGGCGCTCACATATCACAAATTGTAACAACGGTACAAAATCCTAAGGGGAATTTCCCCCACACAAAGTTACACAAGTAACTTAGCTCAAATCTCACCCAAATCCTCTTTTGCGCCTTGCCCACCGCACCTGCAAGAATAGCTCCGCAGGTGCGATTGCACCAAAAGGCAGAAAATTCTAGCTTTTTCCTTAAGTCCATATTTGATCCGTTAACCATCCGAAACTCACCCGAGACCCCCAGGACCTCAACCAAATATACCAACAAGTCCTAAAACATCATACAGACTTAGTCGAGCCCTTAAATCACATCAAACAACTCTAAAAACACAAATCGCGCAGAACTTCAACTTCTACATCTGACGCCGAAACCTATCAAATCAAGTTCGATTGACCTCAAATTTTGCGCATAAGTCATAATTGACATTACAGATCTACTCCAACTTCCAGAATCAGAGTCCGGCCCCGATATCAAAAGTCTACTCCCGATCAAACTTTCCAAAAATTATCAATTTTTTCCAACTTTCGCCAATTGACACTAAAATGACCTACGGACCTCAGATTCAACATCTGATCACGCTCTTAAGACCAAAATCACCCTATGGAGCTATTAGAACCGTCAAAACTCTATTTCGAGGTCGTCTTCACCCATTTCGAAATACGGTAAAATCCTACGACTTAAACTTCTATCTTAGGGATTATGTGTTCCATTTCACTCCGAAACCGAAAATAAATCCTCCCGGCGAGTCACAAAACCCAAAAATGAAATAGAGGGAGCAATAATTAGGGGTTCGGGGCTAATACTCTCAAAATGACCGGCGGGCTTGTTACATCCTCCCCCACTTAAAATAAACGTTCGTCCTTGAACGAGTATAAAGACATACCTGAAGTGGTGAAAAGATGAGGATAACTACTGCGCACATCATGCTCGATCTCCCAAGTCGCCTCCTCGACTAGATGACCCCTTCTTCGACCTCAACTTTCGAACCTGCCTGTCCAAATTGGCCACCGGATCCTTCACATAAGATAGATCCTTGTCCAACTGAACTGAGCTAAAGTCTAACACATGAGATGGATCGCCGTGATACTTGATGTGCCGGAGAATTTCGGCACATTTGATACTAATTGCTTAGATTTTAGCTTGTTTTAAATGCAATTTCCCTTTGTACTTATGTAATTTTAGTATTTTTGCAGTGTATGAGGCATAAGGACCTAAGAGCATTGAAAAGAGTTCAAAAAGGCACAAAAAAATAAAAAAAGAGCAAAAAGGCATCGCAAACGTGGATATGCTATCGCAAAACCCATATGCGAGCCGCATATTTCACACCGAGATTGCGGATCAAAACAGATTTTTGGGCAAAGGTCAACGTAAAAAATGCGGTCTCATTTGCGATCGCATAACCTATTTGCGAGCCGCAGAAGTAACCGCAAACTAAACATGAAGTCTACTGAAGGAAGAAAATGCGATGCAAGATGCGGTCGTATTTCTACAATGCGGACCGCAAACAATGAATGCGGTGAAGGTGAAACTAGGGTTACAATCTGCCATGGCCATGTCAAAAATGCAGACCGCATGTCTGTTATGCGACAAAAATGCTGTCGCATATTCAACCTGAAAGGGCAATTTTGTCCATTTTTTGTCCCGATTTTTGGCCCTCTATAAATAGATTTAATAGGGTTTTGTGGGCTCTATCTTGTCTGACTTTAAAAGCTACAAAATAATGCATTAATATTCCTCTCTTTTGGAAGCTTTTGGGTCAAGAATCTTTCACTTTGTAAGCTTTATGGAATTTAATATTCTCTTGCTTTTGTATTTTAGTATGAGTAGCTAACTTTAAATACTAAGGTTGTGGACCCTAAATGGGTGTTATGTTAATGGGTGTTTAACATTGAATATATATATAATGTTTGGTTGATATTTATTTACTTCTCATTCTTCATTTATTGTTGGTGGTTGCAAACATTAACAAGTGCCATTAAATTCTTGCTTTGCTTGGGAAAACGTGGTAGAATTTGGTAGAAGTAAATACCAAAGACTCAAGGCTTTAAACTTTGTTTAATAAAATCGCTTAGGAATAAGTGGGTTTTATTTGGCATAAATTGATTGTTCTTAATTGCAACTCTTTTATATTTGGAAAAATTATAAAGAGGAAATACTACCTAACTATTGGAAAATATTGGGTAGTCATTTAGACATCATTTGCATATCAAAAGGACCTTCCATTAGAAATATATCATATTAACACCGGTAGCATTACACTTCATTAATGGGGACATAACCTTGGTTTCTTTAATCAAATTATCTACATTCTCAATATTTCAATTAGCCATCACCTAAAACCAAACTCAATTCATACTCTTGTTACCATTAATACATACTCTTGTTACGGTTAACTGGATAGAATTATGACTTTAGTCGAGTAACACACTAGTCAAGTAACCTTTTCACACCTATTCTCTGTGGGATTCGACCCCAACCTTGTGGTTATTATATTTGACATCGACCGCCTTACACTATTTATTAAAGTGTAATTTGAGCGTATCAAATTTTGGCGCCGTTGCCGGGGAATACGGTTTTGAAATTACTAATTAGTGTGTGCTTTACTGTACGTCTTATTCTATTCTATCACACTTTGCTTGATTTGCTTGGTGTTGATAGGAAAACATGTCAGAATATGGTGAAGACGTCGAGGCAGAAATGGAAGAAAATCCTTTTGAGGATATCGAGGAGTACAGTGAGGATACAAATGCTATTGTACCTCCGGCCGTTGGCGCTGCAACTTTCAAGGTGGAACACGGTTTAATCCTTATTCTCAAAGCGGAGAGGTTTTTCAGGAATTCCACTGATGATGATCCAACACAACATCTTAGAAACTTCTTGGGTGTGCAATGCATAAGCAGAACAATGTCTCTGATGATGCCCTAAGGTTGAGATGCTTCAAGTACTCTCTAGCGGGGGACGCAAGGAAATAGCTTCAAAATCTTCCCCCAAACTCCATTCATTCTTGGATCGAACTTGTCCGAGCCTTCTTGTCTAAATGATTCTCGCAAAGTAAGAAGTCTGAGCTCCGGGACAAAATCTTCTTTTTCAAGCAAGTACCGGGAGAACATCTACATGAGGCATAGATCGTTTCAAATTATATTTGGTGAGATCTCCCAACCATGGTTTCCCGGATTCTATTTTGTTGGAGAAATTCTACATGGGCTTGGATCCGATGAACCAATCTATAGCCAAGAATGCAGCTGACGGATCTTTCATGGACAAATCATTCGCAAGGGTGACACAAATACTTGACAAAATGGCAAAGCATAATCAAGAATGGCATTCCGAGGACACCACAGGTGGAATTACATATGGCTTTCCTTCCTTAAGCAACATGATCAAGGAAAATCAAGAGAGAGATCAAGTGATTGCAGGGCTTGCTACAAATATTAATGTGTTGACAAAGATGTTCACCGAAAGCCAAACGAAGAAGGTAAATGTGGTTGAGGATGTGCAACCTGTATCAAATGAGGATTTTGAGGAAGGAAATTATGTGAACAACTCTCAAGGAGGGTATCAAAGGCAAAAATACGAAGGTCAAGGACCACAAAATCAATGGAGGCCAAACCTGCAAGGGCAAGGCCACCAACAATGGCGAAATGACCAAGGTAGCTTAAACCAAGAAAATTGGAACAACAACAACAACTTCTCAAACCGGAGTTCAAATCACTATGTTCCCCCAAAGGGTCAATATTCAAATCAAGGTTCCTCAAGCGAGTCTAAGTTGGAAAGTATGCTTGAACGGGTATTGCAAAATCAAGAAAAATCCGACACTTCTATGAGGAACATGACCGAGCTTGTTGGCTCTTATACCGCATCTATTCAAAAATTGGAGATGCAAATGAGAGACCTCTCTGGGAAGCAAAATCCAAAGCAAAAGGGAAAACTCCCTTGTGACACAATTGCGAACCCAAAGGGTAGTGGGAGTGGCCCAACTTCTCATGTCATGACAATTATTACTAGGAGTGGGAAGGTACTACAAGGAGAGGGTGAACAAGTGGTTGAGGTAGAAGAGTTCGAGAAAGGGGTTGAGGTTGAAGTGCCAAGTGTTGTCAAAATTGAGAAAATTCCGAAAGATGTGCAAGTGCAAGAAGAGAACCGGGAAGTGGTAAAGGAAAAGGCAAAAGAGACACCAAAAATTCTTCTGCCTATTCCTAGACCTCCTCCTCCTTTTCCTCAAAGACTTTAAGAAGGATTGAGGATATCAAACTCGAGAAGTTCTATGACATTCTAAAGCAATTATCGGTAAACATCCCATTCTCGAAAGCTTTTCAAGAGATGCCAGGCTTTGCCAAATATTTGAAATATTTGATCACCAAGAAGAGGACCACCAAGTATGAGGTGGTGAACATGACTCACCGGGTTAGTTCCATTATTGCCACAACCACAGTTCAAAAGAAAGAAGACCCGGGAGCCTTTACTATTCCATGCACTATCGAGGCGCGTGATTTTGTAAGGGCCCTTTGTGATAATGGGGCTAGTATTAACTTAATGCCGCTTGCCATTTACAAACAAGTGGGATTAGGAATGCCAAGGCCAACAAATATGAGATTGCAAATGGCCGATCGTTCCATCAAGAGACCGATAGGAATTGTTGATGACCTGATTGTAAAAGTGGGAGAGTTTCATTTACCCACCGATTTTGTAATCCTTGATTGTGCTGTTGACAAAGAGATCCCTATCATATTGGGGAGACCATTCCTAGCCACGAGAAGAGCACTCATGGATTCGGAACGGAATGAAATCAAATTCCGTGTGAATGATGAAGAGGTCACATTCCAAGCAAGCAAGGGTATGAAACTACCGCATGAGTATGAAAGCATTTCGATGATTGATATTGTTGATGAGGTGGAAGATGCGGTTGAAATGAAAATGGAAGAACAATGCCTCGGTGAAGCATTGGCGGCTATTTTAGTGAGCTTTGATGGTGAGGATATGGAGGGATATATGGAAGGTAAATGCACTGGAGGGGCTTGGTTCTTACACTTATGCTCCGGCAAAGCTCTCTCTCGACTTGGAGAATAGAGACACACCTCCCGCAAAGCCATCTATTATTGAGCCACCACAACTAGAGCTCAAACCACTTCCTCCGCACTTGAGGTATAAATTTTTTTGGCTCAAATGATACTTTACCGGTAATCATTTCTTCTTTGTTAAATGATGTGCAGGTGGAACGATTGTTGAAAGTCTTGAAGGAGCATAGGCAAGCCATTGGATGGACAATTGCGGATATTCGTGGGATTCCCGCGGGAATTTGCGAGCATAAAATCCAATTGGAAAGTAAGACCAAACCGAGTGTGGAACATCAACGACAGTTGAACCCGTAAATGCAAGAGGTGGTAAAGAAAGAAATCATCAAATGGTTGGATGCCGGGGTAGTCTACCCCATTGCCGATAGTTCTTGGGTGAGCCCGGTGCAATGTGTGCCGAAAAAGGGAGGAATGACCGTAATTGAAAATGAGAAATATGAGCTCATCCCCACAAGAACGGTGACCGGCTGGAGGGTGTGTATGGATTATCGAAAACTTAACAGTGCCACATGCAAGGACCATTTCCCTATGCCTTTTATTGATCAAATGCTTGATCGGCTTGCGGGAAGGTCATTCTATTGTTTCCTTGATGGATATTCCGGCTACAACCAAATCAACATAGTATTGGAAGATCAAGAGAAGATGACATTCACTTACCCCTATGGAACGTTTGCTTTTAGCCGGATGCCATTTGGTTTATGCAACGCTCCGACTACTTTTCAACGATGCATGATGTCCATTTTCTCCGACATGTTAGAGGATTTTCTAGAAGTCTTCATGGACGACTTCTCGGTGGTAGGTGAGTCTTTTGAGCATTGTCTTAACAATCTTAGAAAAGTGCTTAAGAGATGTGAAGAGACCAACCTTGTGCTCAATTGGGAGAAATGTCGCATCATGGTGGATGAAGGCATCGTGTTGGGGCATAAAATTTCAAAGCATGGCGTAGAGGTTGACCGGGCAAAGATAGAGATTATTTCTAAGCTTCCTCCACCTACTTCCGTTAAGGGTGTTCGAAGTTTCTTAGGGCATGCCGGGTTCTATAGGCGCTTTATCAAGGACTTCTCCAAGATTGCAAATCCTATGTGCAAACTCCTTGAGAAGGATGCCAAATTTGTGTTTGATGAGAAATGCCTCAAAGCCTTTGAGGAGTTGAAGCAAAGGCTCACCACGACACCTATTATTATCACACCCGATTGGTCTCTTCCTTTCGAGCTCATGTGTGACGCCAGTGGTGTAGCCATTGGGGAAAGTTGAGGTTTCCAACCGGGAGATCAAGAGCATTCAAGCAAAGACTGATAATGCAAACAGGACCGACTAGTCAAGGAAGCTAGATGACGCATTGTGGGCGTACCGTACGATGTACAAGACTCTTATTGGTACTTCTCCTTATGGGTTAGTCTTCGAAAAAGCTTGTCATCTGCCCGTGGAATTGGAGCACAAGGCTATGTGGGCGTTAAAAAGGTTGAACTTGGAATGGGCTGAAGCTGCAAATTTGAGGTTAACACAACTCAATGAAATGGAGGAATTCCGTTTCCATGCTTATGAAAGTGCAGCTGTGTACAAAGAAAGGATGAAGTTCGTCCATGACAAGAAGATCTTGAAAAGAGAGTTCAAGTCGGGTGACTTGGTATTGCTCTTTAACTCAAGGCTCAAATTATTTCCGGACAAGCTCAAATCAAAATGGTCTGGTCTATTCAAAGCGGTCAATGTCTCTCCTTTTGGAGCTGTGGAACTAGCATCGGAAGATGGGCTCCGGACATTCAAAGTAAATGGCCAATGAATCAAACACTAATTGGGCACAAATGGCGAAAAACATTTGGTGGAGCAGCTGGCTCTCGAAGATGGTCCGTGCCCGACCATTGAGTGACTCCAAAGGAACACCAACTTCGTCGTGCCCCGACGCTAAATCAAGCGCTTCATGGGAGGCAACCTATGTGTGGTAACACTTTTTTTGTTCTTTAAATTTTGAATTTTTGATAGATAGATTTACTTGAGCAATTTAAAGTGTGTGTTAGATTGCAGGGGATTCAAAAGATCACAACACTGGAAGGAATGCATAAAAAAAATGGGAAGAAAAACCACTGCGTGAAGTTTGCTGCAAAGATGCGGTCGCGTTTTCAGTATGCGGATCGCATTTTGGTCGCAAACTAAAACAGTAAGTTTGGCTAAAATCGTTGATCAGAATGCGACAAGGTGATGCACTTTGCGGTCCGCATTTCAATTATGCGATCGCATTGTGCTTCGCATTGTTACCCCTTCAGCAAGTCAAATGAGTCGCATAAGTGTTATGCGGTGACTTTCCCATTGCAAAGTGTCAGGTACGTCGTCGCATTCTCTCATATCTCACTCATTCAAAACAAAACAAAACAAAACAAAAAAAAAAGAAAAAGAAAAAAAAGAACAAACAGAAAAGAGAGGCAAATAGAGATCGAAAAAAAAAGAGGGGCAAAAATGGCTAGTAATCGAATCTTACAAAGGACGAATACCCATTCATAATCTCCATAGTGCTCGTACTCCTCTTCACTGGTATGTGTCCCTGCCCTAATTTTTCATTTTCAAGTTCACTTCTATCTTTTCTGTGGTCTTCTTTATTTGCGTTCTGCATTTTTGATTGTGTTGTTTGTCGTAGTTGTTTGTACATATCGTGGTCGTTTCTAGGTAGAAAACATATCTGGGGTGCTGGGTAGAGAGAAATAGGACCGCCATTGTTGAGGGATGAATTGAATCGTGAGAACGAAGGCATTTGCGGCCCGCAAAATCATAATGCGGTCCGCATTTTGGCCGCATAATTAAACCCTAGTCTTCTGAGGATGATGATGAAATGTGGTGACATTTACGATCGCATAACTAATATGCGGACCGCAAAGTCACCGCAAACTGAAACAGACCACCTAGTTAAAACCTTGCTATCTGCGGTTGTTTTGCGATCGCATTTCCCACTTTGCGGTGGAGTTTGCGATCGCATTTTGTTATTTTGTTTTGTGTTGTGGGAAAATCAGTTCTGCGATGGTTATGCGGTCCGCATAGTGGTTATGCGATCTCATAACCCATCGCAGACTGAGATCCAGTAGTGCACAATCAAGATTGCGACAAGTTTGCGGTCTGCATAGTGGTTATGCGACCGCAAAACATGTCGCATTTTTTGAATTTTTCGTTGAATTCTTCTATTTTCTTTTCACTGTTGTTTACAATGTCGCTCACATTTCACCTTTGTACAGATATGGCTCCCTAAAAGCATACAGCCTCTTCCCAGAAAAGGGCATCTTCCAGTCGTCACACATTGCAGGAAAAATGATCACGGACGGACACCTATACAAGCCCTGACTCCTATACAATCTTCAGTGACAGCTCTCCAACAACAACAAACAATGTATGGGGATTGCTTGCAGCAGCTTGATTTAAGGGTTGAGAAGATAGAGCGCGGTGAGGTTAGTGGTTAGCCTAAGCTACGGGAGGAGGTTGCTTCTATGAAGACCGAGCTCCACAAGATGCAGACTTTAGAGTTCGATCTATCATCCCTCCTGCCCAAGGATAGTGAGCAGGGAGCCGACACAACAGCACCAGACTTGGGTCTCGATTTCACGACTATGATGGAAGACATTGCACCTCAGACTGCCGGGGTTTCCCAACCTCCAGCTCCTCCTGTACGTATTGATATTCATGACGAGGAGACTTTCGGACATTCTTCAGAGTCCGAGGGCGAGGAGGCAAACGAGGGGGAGGATGAGGAGGATTCATGGTCCTCGAAGGATGATGGCCCTCGGGAGAAGGGCAAGCAGATTACTGCTCCTACAGTGGAGGATGAGGAGCAAGCAGACATTCAGAGGGCGATAGAACACTCGCTAGCAGATTTGGCCGCCCCTGCCGACTCATCAGCCACTCAGCCATCAGCGAGCGAGGCTAGCAGCTCACAGGCCCCAACTCCAGTTCCGGACTAGCCAGAGATCCCTACTCCATCAGTGGAGGTCACTCCTCAGGCCGAGCCCTCATTGGTCCCAGCTTCAGCATCAAGAGGGTGACCTCACCATCACTCACCCGGCCACCGACTCCCATAGCGCTTAGTGCGCCTCAAGAAGCCCCTTCAACTCTACTCTATGTTCATATGCATTGGGGACAATGCATGCTTTTAGTTGGAGGTGGTAGCCTTGTCTATACTTTTGAAAAATAATATTAATGTCTATACTTTTGACAAACAATTAGCCTTGTCTATACTTTTGTGACACTAGCAAGTGTTGTACATATTCATGTTTTTATGTTATAAACAAACTTATGTACTCATGTGTATTTTGTTCGTGATTTTGTATATATTAATGCTTTGTGATTTCCGTACATAAGTTATGTTATCCTTGTGCATATGTATATATATATTAAAAAAAACCAACAAAAACTAGTAGATAGTTGTCCATCTTTAGTAATTAGCAATGAATTCCTTTTGTTTTTTCTTTGCCGGGTTCTTTTCCAAGGGTGTAATAGTAGAACCAGGACAGCAGAATGAAACATGTTGACCGGGTTGGTGTAATTGTCTAGTCTCAAGCATGTGTGTCTGTACATAGCCTATACCCTTCCACAAAAAGAAAACAATAAAAAAAAGAGATCAACTGTGTGAACTTGAGGCTCGCTCTATGACTCTACATCTACCTAGAATTATGCATGTATATATGATGAAAGCTTTGAGTTGCCAAATGTTGACCCGAGGGCTTTAAACTATGTGATCAAACAGTTCGTGTGCCATGTGTGTGAGTTCTTTGTGTAGATAATTCTTGTGTTTGCTTCTGCCATCTAAAACTTGCCCGGTTGGTTTTTCGATGCTTATAATAATTACACTTGGTTGGAGGGATGATCTTAGGCATTCTTTGTTTTATTTGCGAAACCTCTTTAGCCTTTCAAGCCTACCATTGCATAAATAATATCACTAGTGCCCTATTCGAGCCTTTAACCTTTTCTAACCTTTCCTTTTTGTAAAATAATTTCCTCTTTTGAACCCGTTCCTCCTTGAACATTGAGAATGAGGCTAAAAACCTAAGTTGGGGGTGTGTTGTCAAAGTGGAAATGGGTAAGGTTGTACATTGAGTGTAGGAGCATATACCTCAAAGTGTTCATATGAAATTATTCAAGCTCCAAAACAAAAATGTGTGTGTGTGTGTGTGTGTGTATATATATATATAATTATAGAGCCTTGAAGAAAATTAGAGAGGTATTTAAGGTGGTTCTATATTGGGAACTAGATGCCAATGTGGCTATGGGGTTTGAAAAGAAATAAAGTGCAAAAAGAAAAGAAAATGTGATTAGTGTTCAAGGAGGGTGTAGTCACTTGTATCTAAATGCTTATCGGACCCTTCCCTAAACCTACATTACAAGCCTAAAAAGTCCTTATGGGATCTCCAACCGAGCGTTCTTAGAATTAAGCGACGAATTAAAATAAGGGCAAGCCTATCGTATGGTATGCTGTAACACTTGAAACTCTTTTCTGAGAGTGAGTGTATTTGTGAATTCGTCCCTTTTTGTTGTCATTGTAAATATTGTGATTTTGGGACTTTCTTTCTAGTGAGGGCACATGAACTGTGAGGTGGAACAAAAGTTGAGTTTTTGAGTCAAACGCAAGTGCACTC
>MCJB01011299.1:108239-134240 GCA_002018475.1 Nicotiana obtusifolia | reverse complement strand
AAAGTTCACAAGTTGATTAGTTTTCCCTGTATATATCGATGGTTCAGGAAGGGTAAAACACTCGAAGATGCATGCTTGAAATACTAACAACAAACACCGTCCATCGTCACTATTGTTTCATGTCTTGTAGATGGAGTCTAGAATAGGATAGTGTCATCTTAGTTGCTTGATGACAAGCAAGAGTTTAAGTTGGGGGTGTTGATGTGCTGGAGAATTTCGGCACATTTGATACTAATTTCTTAGATTTTAGCTTGTTTTAAATGCAATTTCCCTTTGTACTTATGTAATTTTAGTATTTTTGCAGTGTATGAGGCGTAAGGACCTAAGAGCATGGAAAAGAGTTCAAAAAGCCACAAAAAGACAAGAAAAGAGCAAAAAGGCATCGCAAATGTGGATATGCTATAGCAAAAACCACATGCGAGCCGCATATTTCACACCGAGATCGCAGATCAAAACAGATTTCTGGCCAAAGTTCAACGTCAAAAATGCGGTCTCATCTGCGATCGCATAACCTGTTTGCGAGCCGCAGAAGTAACCGCAAACTAAACATGAAGCCTACTGAAGGAAGAAAATACGATGCAAGATGCGGTCGCATTTCTACAATGCGGACCGCAAACCATGAATGCGGTGAAGGCGAAACTAGGGTTACAATCTGCCATGGCCATGTCAAAAATGCAGACCGCATGTCTGTTATGCGACAGAAATGCTGTCGCATATTCAACCTGAAAGGGAAATTTTGTCCGATTTTTGTCCTGATTTTTGGCCCTCTATAAATAGATTTATTGGGGTTTTGTAGGGTCTATCTTGTCTGACTTTAAAAGCTACAAAAAAAATGCATTAATATTCCTCTCTTTTGGAAGCTTTTGGGTCAAGAATCTTTCACTTTGTAAGCTTTATGGCATTTAATATTCTCTTGCTTTTGTATTTTAGTATGAGTAGCTAACTTTAAATACTAAGGTTGTGGACCCTAAATGGGTGTTATGTTAATGGGTGTTTAACATTGAATATATATATATAATGTTTGGTTGATATTTATTTACTTCTCATTCTTCATTTATTGTTGGTGGTTGCAAACATTAACAAGTGCCATTAAATTCTTGCTTTGCTTGGGAAAGCGTGGTAGAATTTGGTAGAAGTAAATACCAAAGACTCAAGGCTTTAAACTTTGTTTAATAAATCGCTTAGGAATAAGTGGGTTTTATTTGGCCTAAATTGATTGTTCTTAATTGCAACTCTTTTATATTTGGAAAAATTATAAAGAGGAAATACTACCTAACTATTGGAAAATATTGGGTAGTCATTTAGACATCATTTGCATATCAAAAGGACCTTCCATTAGAAATATATCATATTAACACCGGTAGCATTACACTTCATTAATGAGGACATAACCTTGGTTTTTTTAATCAAATTATCTACATTCTCAATATTTCAATTAGCCATCACCTAAAACCAAACTCAATTCATACTCTTGTTACCATTAATACATACTCTTGTACGGTTAACTGGATAGAATTACGACTTTAGTCGAGTAACACACTAGTCAAGTAACCTTTTCACACCTATTCCCTGTGGGATTCGACCCCTACCTTTTTGGGTTATTATATTTGACATCGACCGCCTTACACTATTTGTTAAAGTGTAATTTGAGCGTGTCAATACTTCCGGAGCATGGAAACATGGAACACTAGATGAACTGCAGAGAGACTAGGTGGTAGTGCAAGACCCGCTCCCTAGGGCTCAACTTGCCCTTCCTCTCGAACCTCATAACACCCTTCATGGGTGAAACCCGGAGCAAGACCCGCTCCCTAACCATGAATGTAACGCCACATACCTTCCGGTCTGCATAACTCTTCTGTTTGGACTGGGTTGTACGAAGTCGATCTTGAATCAATTTAACTTTTCCCAAGGCATCTTGAACCAAGTCTGTACCCAATAACCTAGCCTCATCCAGCTCAAACCAACCCACTGGTGACCAGCACTATCAACCACACATGCACGAAGCATATCCTCCAATATTTGAATAGTGGGCTCGGACTGTCTGTCCGTTTGAGGGTGAAATGCTGTACTCAACTCCATAAGAGTACCCAACTCATGATGCATAGCTCTCCAGCACCGTTATGTAATATGCGTACCCTGGTCAGAGATGATAGATACTGGTACACCATGAAGTTTGACAATCTTTCGAATGTAAACCTGAGCCAGCTGCTCTGAAGAGTAAGTAGTAACAACAGGAATGAAATGATCTGACTTGGTTAATCTATCCACAATCACCTAAGCCGCATAGAGCTTCCTTTGAGTCCGTGGGAGCCCAACAACGAAATCCATAGTGATCCGCTCCTATTTCCACTATAGAATCTCTATCTTCTGAAGCAATCCACCTGGTTGCTGATGCTCATATTTCACCTGCTAACAATTTAGGCAACGAGCTACATATTTCACTATGTCCTTCTTTATTCGCATCCACCAATAGTGCTGCCTCAAATCCTGATACATCTTCGCGGAACCTGGGTGAATGGAATACCGCAAACTGTGAGTCTCCTGGAGAATCAACTCACACAAACCATCTACATTCGGCACACATAGCCTGCCCTGCATCCGCAATACACTGTTATCCCTAATAGTGACTTCCTTGGAATCGCTGTGCTAAACCATGTCCTTAAGGACAAGCAGATAGGGGTCATCATACTGATGCTCTCTGATACGATCATAAAGAGAAGACTGAGCAACCACCCAAGCCAAAACTCGGCTCAGCTCGGAAACATCCAATCTAATAAATTGGTTGGCCAAGGCCTGAACTTCCAAGGCTAAAGGCCTCTTTGCTACTGGTAGATATGCTAAACTGCCCAAACTCTCTGCCTTACGACTCAAAGCATCGGCCACCACATTGGCCTTCTGAGTCAATCTAGTCATAGGTGTTGCAATAGACGAGAAACCCTCTACAAATCCACGGTAATACCCGCCAAGCCAAGAAAACTCTGGATCTTCGTAGCCGAGGACGGTCTGGGCCAACTCTGCACTGCTTCAATCTTCTTCGGATCTACCTTGAGCCCCTCACTCAATACCACATGACTCAAAAATGCCACTGAATCTAGCTAGAATTCACACTTCAAAATTTTTGCATATAACTTCTTCTCTTTCAAGGTTTGAAGCACATTCCTCAGTGCTGCTCATGATCCTCCCGACTCTAGGAGTATACCAGAATATCATCAATAAACACAATGACGAAAGAGTCAAGATAGGGCTGAAATACACTGTTCATCAAGTGATGAATGTTGTTGTGGCGTCGGTCAGCCCAAAAGACATCACAAGGAACTCATAATGGCCATACCAAGTCCTGAAAGCAGTCTTCGGGATATCTGGCTCCCAAATCTTCAACTGATGATAGCCTGAATGCAAGTCAATCTTAGAGAACACTCTGGCACCCTGAAGCTGATCAAATACATCATCAACACGTGGCAATGGATATATGTTCTTCATTGTAACCTTGTTCAACTGGCGATAATCGGTACACATTCGCATAGAACCATCCTTCTTCTTCACAAACAAGACAGGGGCACCCCCAAGGCGACACACTGGGCCGAATGAAACCCTTATCAAGAAACTCTTGCAACTATTCCTTTAATTTTTTCAACTCTGCTGGGGCCATATGATAAGGTGAAATAGAAATAGGCTGATTCCCGGTAAAAAAGCAATGCCAAAGTCAATATCCCTATCGGGCAGCATGCCCAGAAGATCCGCCGGGAATACATTTGAATAGTCCCTCACTACCGGAGCGGACTCGAGGGTAGAGTATCAACACTAACATCCCTCACATAGGCTAGATACACATCGCATCCCTTCTCAACCATTCGCTGATCCTTAAGAAATGAGACAACCCTGCTAGGAACACGATCTAAGGTACCTCTCCACTCTAGTCGCGGTAGACCTGGCATACCAACATCACTGTCTTGGAATGACAATCAAGGATAGCATGATAGGGCGACAACAGTCCATGCCCAAAATAACATCGAAATCCACCATACTGAGTAATAATAAGTCAGCTCTGGTCTCAAAACCACTAAGAACAATCAAACACGACCGATATAGACGGTAAACAATAATAGAATCGCCCACAGGTGTAGACACATAAACAGGTCAACTCAGAGAATCACGGGATACACCCAAATATGGGCAAAATAAGATGACACATAGGAGTAAGTCGAGTATGAATCAAATAAGATTGATGCATCTCTATGACAGACCGGAACAATACGTGTGATAACAGAATTTGATACAACTGCCTCTGTCCTAGCAGGAAGGGCATAAATCTGGCCTGGCCTCCCCCTCTAGGGCGACCTTTACCTGACCGACCTCCACCTCTAGCTGGTTGTGCAGGTGGGGTGGTAGTTGGTGCTGTAACCATAGCGTGAGGACCCGGTGGGGCACGCGATGCCAAAGAAATCTGTGGAGGTGCACCCCTCCTAAATCTGGGGCAATCCCTCACCAAATGGCGAGTGTCACCACACTCAAAACAAGCTCTCAGAGGACATGGTTGCTGCGACTGGCTCAGGCCTGATCGACCAGACTGACTACTAGAAGCACCCCATACAGGATGTACGCTAGACACTAGTGGTGCATAATAAGGATCCTGGGGCCTAGTAGTGGCCGGAGCAGCACTGGCGGCTGGAAGTGCTGAATGAACATGGCGACCCATATAGCCCCTACCCTGACGAGCTGCCCCTGGGGCACGAGTACCACTATAAGTGCCAGACTCTCGAGACCTCTTGGCCTCTCTCTCCTCTCTATCCCGAGTCACCATACCCTCCAACCTCCTAACAGTCCTTACTACCTGCTGGTACGCAATATCCATCTCTAGCTCTTGGACCATGCTCAATAAGATACTGGGGGTTGAGCTCCTCAATAAATCGATGAACCCTCTCTCGAACGGTAGCAACCAAGGCCGGGGCATGCCTAGGCAAATCACTGAATCGGACCGCATACTCTAACATAGTCATAGAACCCTAGCGCAACTGCTCAAAATCTGCGCACCATGCATCTCTGAGACTCTGGGAAACATACTCCTTCAAGAACATATTTGAAAACTAAGTCCAAGTGAGTGAAGCTGCCTCAGCTGGACTATCCAACTCGTATGCGTGCCACCACTGATAGGCCACTCCTCTAAGCTGGGATGTAGTGAAAGAAACCCCACTAGTCTCTGCCACACCCATAGTACAGAGGATATGGTGGAACTTCTCAAGATAACCCTGGGCATCCTCTAATGCCAAGCCATCGAAAGTAGGAGGGTGTTACTTCTTGTACCTCTCGAGCTTGAGCTGCTCCGCCTCAGAAAATGCCGCCCTAACCTCGGGCTGAACTGGAGCTACCGACTGTATTAGTATAATCTCTGGAACCTGGTTAACTTGAACCCGCTACTCTGGGGTATCAGCGACGGGAGTCTGTGATCCTCCCCTGGCCTGAGATGTGGCAGGAACAAACGGTATCAATCCTGCCTGAGTCAAGGTGTTGAACATGCTCAGAAACTGGACTGGAGTCTCCTGGAGGGCTTGTGCAGTAACAGGCGTCTCAGGTGCCTACCCTCCAACTGGAGCTACTAGTGGATCCTCTGTAGCAGCTCGTGCGGATGCTTTGGATGCACTATGTGGACGTCCTTAGCCTCTACCCTGGCCCCGGCCTTTTGCGGCTCTAGCAGGGGGCATGGGTGTCTGTTCATCCGATCCAACTGTACATGTCCTCACCATCGGTGAGAGAATAAAAAGACAAAATTTAGAGTTCAAAGTCAAAATCTCGCATGATAAGGAATCAAGAAAGTGAATCTTTTCCTAACATCCATAGCCTCCCGAAGATAAGTACAGACGTCTCCGTACCGTCCGCGAGACTCTACTAAACCTGCTTGTGACTCATGACACCTATGAATCTGGTGCTCTAATACTAACTTTTCACGACCCTAATTTCCCTCGTAGGATGTTGTGACGGCACCTAGTCTCTAAGACTAGGTAAACCTAACAGTTTACGGAATAACTAAATAATAAACTGAACTCAAATCTCAACACATGATATAAAAATAGAAACTGCGAGTTAAGCGATTATAACCCCCAAAACCCAGTGGAAATAAGTCACAAGCTTCTAAGAGAAAATACTAACTGTCTCTATACATGAAAGTCTAAAGAGAATAAGGGAAAACAACATTGTAAGGATAGAGGGGGACTCCGAGGTCTGCGGATGCTGGCAGATATACTTTAAAGTCTCCACGTGCGGTCCAACTCACTGGTGTCTCGTCTGGTAAGAAGAACCTGGATCTGCACAAAACGATGTGCAGAAGTGTAGCATGAGTACACCACAACGGTACCTATGAAGTGCCAAGTCTAACCTCGGTAGAGTAGTGATGAGGTCAAGTTAGGGCCCTACTGATTTAAAAGATAAGCAAGGCAGAAGATATAATAATATATTGAAATAAGTAAGAATTTAAACAACGAGAAGTTTCAGAAAATAACAGCAGAATAAATAGAGGAAACAACAGGGCGCTCCCGAGGTACCGCCTCGTAGTCCCACAAATATAAATATGCAAGACAGGGGGGATCTCTCGAGGAACCACCTCATAGTCCCAAAGTAAATATGCAGTACAGGCGGATCTCCCGAGGAACCACCTCGTAGTCCCAAAGTAAATATGCAGCATAGGGGGATCTCCTAAGAAACCATCTCGTAGTCCCAAAGTAAATATGCAGTATAAGGGGATCTCCTGAGAAATCGCCTCGTAGTCCCAAAGTAAATATGCAGCAGTTATCCGAAGGAACAACGAATTTACAGCAAGAAATCTTACTGTTAAATATTTAATTCAAATCAAGGGAAGTAGGTAATTCAACTAAGCATGTTGCACATGTTGCAAGTAAGAGTTAAGGCACTTAGACATGTAATACTAGGCTAATCATGATCACTGCATATGCTAAGACAACTCAGTTAAGGGGAATTTCCACAATTAGCCCGTGTACGCACTCGTCACCTCGTGTACACGGTGCTCACATATTAGAAATTTACAACGGTACCAAATCCTAAGGGGAATTTCTCTCACACAAAGTTAGACAAGTCACTTACCTCAAAGCTCGCTCAATCAATCGGTAAGAATACCTTCCCCTTGACTTTCCAACTCCGATCGGCTCGAATCTAGCTAAACAATTTCATACTATAAATATAACTGCAAGAAACTAATTAAAATAATGAAACTACAACTTAAGCGAAGAATTGAAAATTCGGCCCAAAAAGTTGACCCGGCCCACGTATCGAAATCGGGGAAAAAAATCACAAATTGCGAACACCCATTTGATATTGAGTTCACTCATACCAAAATTACCAAAATCCGACACCAAGTCGGCACTCAAATCCCCAAATCACACTCTCCAAATCCCTAGATTCAAACTCCCGCATTACACCTTAAAACACACACAATCTAGATGAGAAAGTCAATGGGGAAACAAGATTATTGGTCAAAAATAAGTACAAGATACTTACCTCAAGAAACCTCTTGAAAATGCTCTCAAAAATCGCCAAACCCGAGCTCAAAATGTCCAATAATGATAAAAATCCCGAGTCCTTGAATTAATAGAAACTGCCCAGGGGTTCCGCTTCTGTGGTCCACTTAGCCGCACCTGCAGCACCGCTTTTGCAGAAACTCAACCATTTTTGCAGTTCCCTTTGCTTCTACGGGCAAGAGGTATGCTCCTGCGGACCCGCATTTGCAATCGCTTCTTCGCATCTGCGACACTGGCTGCCTTTCCTTCACTCCGCATCTGCGGAGCCTTGCTCGCACCAGCGAGCTCGCAGATGGGAAATCCCTCACGCACCTGCGGCATATCCCCAGGCCAAGCTAAATCCGCTTCTGCGCCTTGCCAACTACCCCTGCGGTTGCGCACTTGCGAGAATAGCTCTGCAGGTACGATTGCACTAGAAGTTAGAAAATCCTAGATTTTTCCTTAAGTCCAAATTTGATTCGTTAACTATCCGAAATTCACCCGAGGCCCCCGGGTCCTCAAGAAAATATACCAACAAGTCCTAAAATATCATACAGACTTAGTCGAGCCCTTAAATCACATCAAGCAATGCTAAAAACACAAATTGTGCATCAATTCAAACCTAATGAACTTTAGTACTTCAACTTCTACATCCGACGCAGAAACCTATTAAATCAGGTTCGACTAACCTCAAATTTTGCACACTAGTCATAATTAACATTATAGAACTATTCCAGCTTCCGAAATCGGAATCTGACCCCGATATCAAAAAGTCTGCTCCCAGTCAAACTTTCCAAAAATCATCAAAATAATCAACTTTCGCCAATTAACGCTAAAATGACCTACGGACCTCCAATTCAACATCCGAACATGCTCCGAAGACCTAAATCACCCTACAGAGCTATTGAAATTGTCAAAACTCTATTCCAAGGTTGTCTTCTCCCAGTTCAAACTACGGTCAAATCCTATGACTTAAACTTCCATTTTAGGTACTATGTGTCCCGTTTCACTCCGAAACTGAAAAAAATCCTCCCCACGAGTCACAAAACCCAAAAATGAAATAGAAGGAGCAATAATTAGGGGTTCAGGGCTAATACTCTCAAAACGACTGGCCGGGTCGTTACACCTAGACACATGGCTACACTTTGGGATGAGATTTTGGAATTCAAGCAAGAGCCAAATAAACCACTACATGAGATATGGGAATATTACATAATGATGGTTAAGGAATGTCCCAACAACTATGTGACGGAGAATATCATTCAACAAACTTTCTATCACGAGATTAACATAACCAATCAATGTGTAGTGAATCAACTTGTCGGTGGGAATTTTATGACTATGCCTTATGTAGAGGCATGTGAGATCTTGGATGAGATGGTAGAAATGTCATCAGCTTGACAATCCCGGGCCAATGTTCCACAAGGTGACCCAAACATGATTCACCTTCACAAAGAATTGCAAGATCATGGACAAGCCATTGCCGAGTTGATAACCACCATGACGTAACTAGTAGAGGCCCAACTAAATTAAGTGCAGGATTCCAAGCAAGTCAATGCCATGGAGGGAGCAAACATGATGGTGAACAAAAGGAGGATCAAGAGTCCACAAGTGCTAAATTGAGTGGAGAATTATGTGCAAGAAGATGGGTGGTTTTGAGAAAGATGATTCTTATAATGAACAAGAAGAGAAAGTGCAATATGTGAACAACTTTCAAGGGCAAAGAAATAATTTCCAAGGCCCAAAGCAACAACACTGGCGACCTCAAAACAATCAAGGCAATTGGAATTCTAACAATCAAGGCCATTGGAGCGGAAACAACAATCAAGGGAATTGTCATAACAACTATCAAGGAAGTTGGAGTGGATATGATTAAGGAAATTGTGCATTCAATGGCTCCTAAGTTGGAGGATCCCAGTGCTTTCACGATTCCTTGTACAATTGGAAGAACCGAGTTTGCTAAAGCTCTTTGTGATCTTGGGGTAAGTATCAATTTGATGCCCTATTTGGTTTTCAAGACTTTGGGAATTGGGAAACCAAGACCTACCTCTATGAGATTGCAAATGATCGATCGTACTATGAAGAGGCTCTTGGGAGTGATTCAAGATGTCTTGGTTCATGTTGATAAATTCATTCTTCCGGCGGATTTTGTCACTCTTGATTGTGAGCTTTGATTATGAAGTGCCAATTATTCTTGGGAGACCTTTCCTTTCTACGGTGAAGGCTCTTTGTGATGTTGAAGCCGAAGAAGTTACATTCCAGGTGGGTGATGAAAACGTGGTATTCCATGAGCGTAAGTCCATGCGGCAACCAAATAGCAATGAGGTGTGTTCTTTTGTGGACTTGGTGACTGATGTTATTGTTGATGAAACAAGTTTTACAATCAGTATTGGTGATATGTTGGAGGCCGTCTTGCTCAACTTTGATGATGACGAGATGGATGGCTTCATGGAATGTGTGAACTCTTTGTAAGGAATGGGGTCGTACAAATATCCACCCCAGAAACTATCTTTGGATCTTGAAAATAGGACAACTCCCTACAAAGCCTTCTATTGAAGAGCCTCCTACCTTGGAGTTGAAGCCATTGCCTCCACATCTTCGGTATGAATTTCTTGGCCCTTGTTCTACTTTACTGGTTGTTCTTTCCTCTTGTTTGACAAACATGCAGGTAGATTCCACATTGGCGGTGCTACAAAAGAGGAAGAAGGCTATTGGGTGGACATGGCGGATATTCGAGGGATAAGCCCCACCTTTTGCATGCATAAGATCAAGTTGGAGGATGGAGCCAAACCATCTATTGAACATCAAAGGAGACTCAATGAGGCTATGCAAGAAGTTTTCAAGAAAGAGATTATCAAGTGGTTAGATGCGGAGGTTGTCTACCCCATCTTCTGTAGTTCGTGGACTTCTCCGGTTAATGTATCCCAAAGAAGGGGGGCATGACGGTGGTCACCAATGACAATAATGAGTTGATTCCTACAAGAACGGTGACTAGATGGAGGGTGTGTATGGACTATCGCAAGCTCAACAAAGTCACAAGAAAGGATCACTTTCCCCTTCCCTTCTTAGATCAAATGCTCGACAGATTGGCCGGCCGTGCTTTCTATTGCTTTCTTGATGTGTATTCGGGCTACAACCAAATTCATATTTCTCTGGAAGATTAAGAGAAAACAACCTTTACATGTCCCTATGGTACTTTCGCCTTCAAGCGGATGCCATTTGGTTTGTGCAATGCACCAATGACCTTTCAAAGGTTTATGATGGCTATCTTCACGAACATGGTGGAGGATTACCTTGAAGTTTTCATGGATGACTTCTCGATGGTTGGCGATTCTCTTGATGATCGTCTTGCAAATTTGGATAAAGTGTTGGCTAGATGTGAAGAAACAAATTTGGTGCTTAATTGGGAGAAACAACATTTCATGGTCGAGGAAGGCATTGTTCTTGGCCACAAAATCTCAAAGAACGGAATTGAAGTAGACAAAGCAAAGATTGAGGTGATTTCTAAACTTCCGCCTTCAACTTCGGTGAAGGGTGTGCGGAGTTTCTTAGGCCACGCAGGTTTTTACCGTCGCTTCATACAAAATTTCTCTAAGGTGGTGAATCCGTTGTGCAAGCTTCTTTAGAAGGATGCTAAGTTCAACTTCAATGATGATTGCATGAGAGATTTTGAATTTTTGAAGTTCAAGTTGACAACTACTCCCATCATCACCGCTCCAAATTGGAGTGTCCCTTTTGAACTCGTGTGTGATGCAAATGACATAGTGGTTGGGGCTATTTTGGGGCAACGCATCAACAAAAATTTTCATCCGGTCTACTAGGATAGTAACACCATAAATAGTGCCTAAGTCAACTATACCGTTATGGAGAAAGATCTCCGTGCCATTGTGTTTGCAATTGAGAAGTTCCACCCGTACTTGATGGGTGCAAAAGTCATTGTCCAGACGGAACATGCGGCGCTTTGTTATCTTATGAGAAAAAGGACTCCAAAGCTCGGTTTATGAGATGAGTGCTCTTGTTGCAAGAGTTTGATATTGACATCCAAGATAGAAAAGGTAGAGAAAATCAAGTGGTAGACCACTTGTCTCTTTTGGAGGAGGAGGAGTGGAAGCCAAACGATGGCCTTCCTGATGAGCAACTCCTGGAAATTTCAATGAAATAGATACCATGATTCGTGGATCTAGCAAATTTTCTTGTGTGTGGAATCTTTCTGGATGGGTTCTCTTCAAACAAAAGGAAAATGCTCAAATGGGATTGTCAAGATTATTATTGGGATGAACCATACCTTTTCCGAATTTGTGCGGATAGGGTGATTAGAAGATGTGTACCGGAAGAAGAGCAAGGTTAAATTCTTGGGGCTTGTCATTCTTCGCCATATGGTGGTCATCATGGTGGAGCAAGAACAATGGCCAAAGTGCTTAGTTGCGGTTTCTATTGGCCAACTCTTTACAAGGATGCAAGTGAGTTAGTAAAAAGATGTGATGAATGACAACGGGCCGGTGGGATCTCAAAGAAGAATGAAAAGCATCTCACAACCATTTTGGAGATGGATATTTTCGATGTGTGGGGTATTCAATTCATGGGCCCTTTATGAGTTCTTGTGAAAACACCTACATCTTGGTCGCGGTTGATTATGTGTCCAAATGGGTTGAGGTCGTTGTTTTACCGAAAAATGAGGCGAGAAGTGTGGTGGCTTTCTTGAAGAAGAATATTTTCACAAGGTTTGGTACTCCATGTGCAATTATAAGCGATGGGGGTCACATTTTTGCAACAAAGCTTTCGACACTTTGCTTAGAAAGTACGATGTTACTCACAAAGTCATGACTCCTTATCACCCACAAGCTAGTGGGCAAGTGGAAGTCTCCAATCGGGAGATAAAGAGTATCTTGTCCAAAATGGTGAATGCTAATTGGACAGATTGGTCTAAGAACCTTGATGATGCATTATGGGCTTATTGGACGGCTTACAAAACACCTATCAAAATGCCGCCATATCGGTTGGTGTTTGGAAAAGCTTGTCATCTTCCGGTGGAACTAGAGCACAAGGCCATGTGGGCTCTAAAGAAGTTGAATCTTGATTGAGGGTGGCACACTTGAATGAATTGGATGAGTTCTGGTACCATGCTTATGTAAATTCGTCCTTGTACAAAGAAAAGATGAAATATCTTCATGACAAATACATTTGGAACAAAGAGTTAGAGGTGGGTAATCTTGTATTGTTGTTCAATTCAAGGTTGAGGATGTTTCCCGGGAAGCTAAAATCTAAATGGAGTGGTCCTTTTGAAATTGTGGGTATGACTCGTTTGGTGCATTAGAGTTGAAGAACAAAAGCAATGAAGTATTTCGAGTCAATGGTCACCCGGTGAAGCATTACTTGGGAAAAGATGGAGATAGCCACTTCGTGGCGGTCATTTATTTCACTTGAGGGTATTCTACGTCGTGCCGTGACGTTAAATTAGGCGCTTCTTGGGAGGCAACCCATGTTTATTTTCCTTTGTCTTTTGTAGTTAGGTGTTATTTTTGTTCTAAGTTGATTTGAAGCGTGCTAAAGGGCTGAGTGTGACTTACAGGAATTGTGGACCAAAGATTTGGCTAAGTGTTCTAAGAATTGCGGACCACAGTTGATTTGTGCGGATCACACATTTGTAGGTGTTGTAGCATAAGAGCATTGCAGTCACACAATTAGCTTGCAGACCGCAATGAGATGTTGAAAATACCAACTCTCTGAAAGTTTAGCCTGTCAGAGAGGAGGTAGATCTGCGACCACACAAGAAATATGCGGCCACACGTGAAATTGTGCGGACCGCAGGTGAAATGCTGCGATGAGGTATTCAGGTAATAGAGTGTGGACCACACTCGCCCTTCTTTCCCTTAACAAACAAGTAGTATAAATAGAGGAACATGGCCATTGTTACTTCTTCTTTTTTTACTCTCTGAACAAAACAATAGTGATCTATTGAAATTTCTTGGTGATTTCATCTGTCGACACACACAACAACTTTGATCAGTCACTCATTACACACACCCTATCTGGTATACTTCAAATTTAGAATTAATTTTCTTAGTTAGTTTAATTTGTAGATTTTTAGGCCATTTGTTATTCAAGTTCAATTGTGTGTCCATAAATATGTAATGGTTAGCTTGATATATGCTCTATGGGGACTGGGTTAGTGTAATTTCAAGTTTTTATAATGTTGCAATGTGAAATTATACACGAAATTGAAAAATGTAAGTGGAAAATTTTGACATGTGTATCACTTCTGAAATCTGTGGCCGCACTTGAATTTGTGCAGTCCGCAGATATTGATTTTAGGGCAACTTAGTGAAGTAGGGATCTGTGGCCGCATGTTAAAATATGCAGACTGCAAAATTCCCATCGCGGCCGCAGAACAACAATTTTACTATCATCAGAGAGTCCCTACCTTGAGACTCTATTTTGCGGCCGCAAGCTAAAATGTACAGACCACAGGTATCTAGTTGCGGCCGCACATTAGCCAATTCTCTGTCATCAGAGAGTTGGCATTTTTGGATTTTAGAGCTGCGGCCGCAAGTGAAATTGTGCAGTCCACACTTCACTTTTGCGGCCGTACAACCGCAATAACATATCTTGTTCCCTACAAGCATGATCTAACTGAACACCCTCACTGTGTACTATGGTTATCCTTTACTTGTATGTCTTCTGTGTATGTTTGAACATTGAATTTCAACTAACAATCTCCTTTGCTTGATACAGACAATGGTCCAATCTAGAGGACGAGACGACACTTCAAAAGGGAGAGGTGAACCTTCTCGGGGCCGAAGCAAGAGTGCCTTACCCTTGGCCAACCAAAGACAATAAGGAAGAAAGCAACAGCCGGCAGAGGGAGAGGTGCATATCTCTTCGAGATGAGTTCATATGTCCCGTCTAGGGAAGTATCAGAGGGAAACTCAGCCTCTGTTCAGGCGTAGCCGGCTGTACAGTCGAGGCCGTCAGGGAGATACCAGCTTAGGTTTGAGCCATCCTCATCTCATTTCACTTCTGAGGGATCGGAGAGTGCTTGTCAGGCTTCTGAGCCATCGCCTACACCAGTCCCTAAGGCACAGGATGCACTAGTTCGTGATATCCCCGATGATGGCAGAGAGGGAGATGCTACAGTTTTCGGTCTTGAAAGATCGAAGAAGAAAGAGGTTTGGGAGGACCGGTTTGTCAGCCTTGCCGCCTTCACCATCTTCCACGTGTGGTGGCCAGTGAGGTTGCTAACTTTTGAGCGACAATTTCTATTGACAGATTTGGAAAGGTACAACCCAGCAGTTTTGAGACAATTCAGGGCACGCAAGGGGTGGATGCGGTTCACTCAGAGTGTAGTGGATGTCAAAGAGTACCTTGTCCGTGAATTCTATGCCAATGTGGCTCACATCAAAAAGGGGACAAAGGTAACTAAAGTACGTAACCTAAAAGTGAGGCTTGATCAGCATACGCTCAACATGTACTTGGTATTTGAAGATGTTGAGCCGAAGGAGTATTTGGAGAAGTGTTCACTGGGGGACGAGGTCCGACCATGGTTAGCAGAGATTCTGGCATAACTAGGGCCACCACATCCATAGATTGCTGCTGGGGTTCCCATCCACTAGAGCATGTTGAGCTTTGAGGCAAAGGGGTGGCAAACATTTGTATGCATTAGGTTGGATCCACGCCACAATGAGACTCGCCTTCCGATTCCTCGAGCAGTTCTAGTTGCTTGTATTATGGTTGGGTACCCAATAAATGTGGGTGCCGTGAAGTCAGCCAACATCTCAGTGATCGATCGACAAGATGATTCGTCCTACCCGTATCCTAACACCATTACAGAATATCTCACCGATGCAAAGGTAGAGCCGAGGGATTATGATACAAAGGTGAAGCCGAAGAAGCCTTTTCTTGGTACTCACTGATGGATGCGAACAACCCGAAAAGGAAAGTTCAGGACAACCTGATGAGCCATCAATTGTAGCTCCTGAGGCAGTTGATGTTCCACCCACTTCGATTGAGCCTTCCTCCAGTGCCGTAGCTGTGCCTCCGCCATCATCCACAACCCCTACTACAGCTCCTGCCGCACTTCCCATCTCGACTTTGAAGCCAGTGCCTATGCCTATTGTCCCTCTCTCTGCGCTGCGAATCTCTCAGACATTGGCGAGTCTCAATAACTAAATGCAGACAACTACTGTAAAACTGTCTGACTTGTCCAGTACTATTGTAATGCAGTCCATTTCTCAGGTACCTCAGGTTCCCTCGACTATTGAAGAGACATTAAAGAAAATTTTGGAGAACCAGAAGACAATTATGAGCACCTTGGTACAACACGGGTTGGTGATTGAAGAGCTGGGAAAGAAGTAAAGAAGATGAGGAAATCCCAGGCCAGCAAGAAGTTAGTGAATAAGCTCCGGAAAGAGGTGAACAGAATTGCTACAGCTGGAGACCTTCCCTTTGACATGCTACTTGACCCCCACCATTCTGCCCTAGATCCTTCAACACCATCTGCACAGGTGGCACCAACTGGCCAGTCTGACAAGCCAGACCTTGCTGCTGACACTGATGAGGTAGTGTGTCAGATGTTCGCCGACCCAGCCACATCTAGAGTTGAGGATGATGAGGTTCAGTTGGCCGATCCTGAGGGCGATGACATTGTTGGGGACACAGAGATGTCCAAGGATCCATAGGGATTTTTTCTTCACCTTTTCCCTCTTTTACTCTTATTTTGCTAAGCATTAAGAACAATGCTTATTTTTATTTGGGGGGGGGGGGGGTGAATTTTATTTGACACATTTGGTGCTTTGATACATTTGGCCTATAATGATTTGATGATATTTTCTCTTTTATTATTTATATGTATATATCTTCTCTCTCTCTCTCTCTCTCTCTCTCATTATGTATGTTCATTCTATCTTTAGTAGTTTATGTTTATTAGCTTCTTTGTTTTTGTTTTTGTATTAGTTTTTGTTTTATTAAGTAGCTTCTTTTTATGTTTTAGTAGATAATAATCCTTTGGTTTTTTTAACGCCACGGTTCTTTCCAAAGATAGTTGTTGTGTGAACCGGGTGACTTGTCCCAACGATAGATGGCGTGACAACCTTCTTAAAGGAATGAGTCTGTTTTGTGTTTAGGTAATAATAGTAGTAGTAATGAATAAGAAGACCTAATTAAGTCATGCTCGAAGAGTTAACCATGCTTCAATTGGCACCAATACACTTAACTACGTGCTTATGGTTAAAGATAAGGTTTTTGATAGAAATAACTCTAGTTAGTGACTTTGTGACTCTTGTGTTGACTTTGGCAATCATCGAGTGGTTTAATTGGACCATAGTGATCTTTAAACTTGAATGTGGTCATTATGGGCCCTGGACTCTATCCTCTTTTACAATCTAGTTGCGTGAGGGGTGAGATGAATTGCTGCTGGTCCAAGTATCCGTGCAAAGGGTCTAGAACTTGCCCCGAATGTGTTTCAAGGCGAAATCCTAAGTTTTACTTGGTTTGAGAAGTGATTGTAGGCTCTCCTTGGCCCGTCTGAGTTTTCTATTGCCAACCAATGTCATTATCCCTAGTTAACTCCTTTAAGCCTCTAGCCTTTCTCATTTGATAACCATGTTACGAGCCTTTACCCGTTTTGTCGTGACCCTATCTTGACACTCGAGCATTCCTTAACACTCTTGTGAAACAAATGGCTTAAAATGTAAGTTTGGGGGAGAGATGAGGATGTTGAAAAAGGTATCAAGGCACAAAAAGAGAAAATAAATGATCTGTATGAGACGAGAAGGCACGAAAAGAAAAAAACAAAAACAAAAATGCAAAAAGTGAATAAGTGGAAGGGTTGAATGGATTAAAAAAAAAGTAATGATCCCAAGCATTGAGAAATATAAAAGGGAGAAAAATAATGAAATGAACAAGAAAGAGTGATGTTAAGTCTCTAGTCCCCAATGAAAAGAAAATGCCTCTAAGACTTGGCAAGTGTGAGCCGAGAAATGAAAGATGGAGTGCTTAAGGAAAGGTGTAACCATTTGCCCATACGGTATCCTACTCTAACCCAATAGCCTTCATTACATCCCGAAAGAAGTCCTACTTGATTTCAAACCGAGTGAGCTTACATTAGTGGCGATCTACATGAGGGCAAAGCCTACGGTACTTGAAGTCGTACTTGTGACATTCTCTTATGAGAGATGAGTGAACCTTTCATGAATCTTCGGATTGAGTGCTAACTTCTTAAAGTGAGCTTGGCACATGGAAATTAGAGGCGGAAGATTTTTGAGTCCACCATGGCCTACATGCTAGAGCAAGTCAATTCTTGAAGCTCAAATGTCACTTTGGAACTATATGTGCATGAATGTTTAACTTGTCGGCTTGTCGATAATGCATGAGTAGTGTGGGTAATTGTTGGTCCCAACTGATGTGTGAATAGCTCACCTTTGACTTGCTGAAATGACCCTTAACTTTAGGAAATGGGAACTAATTTATTTGCTTGAGGACAAGCAAAGACTTAAGTTTGGGGGAGTTGATAAGTGTTGATTTTGACTACTTATTAACACCTTTTGCTTTTGTTTTAGTCCGAAAGTATTGAATTGTATTCCCGAAACTAATGAAATTCTGCAAGTTGCAGGAATGTTGGATTTGGTCTCCCATGATGAAATCCGACTCAAAAAGGAGTGTTCCGAAGCACAAGGAAATAAAGAGTGCAGAAGTAGAGATGTGCAGTCAGTAGAAGGAATTCTGCGACCTCCTGAGAAATTGCAGACAACAGAATTCCATCTGTGGCCGCAACCTAAGCTAATGTTCCCAACAGGAGTTTGACAAATGCGCGGACTGCACATGAATTGTCCGGCTGCAAAATAGGGTCTGCACTGACAAATATTTTCAAGTTCAGAGAATGTGCAGAAGACCAAGTCCTGATGCCTTTCAAAAGTGCATACCGCACAAGAATTGTGCGGCTGCAGAAGTTGCTTCGCAGCCATAGTCCAGAAATGTGCGGCTGTGGAATCCTCCTTCCTGCCAACTGAAGAAATTTGTGGACCGCATGGAATTGTGCGGCTGCAGAACCTCCCGAGGGGCATTTTTGTCAGTGATTTTTGGCCCAGTATAAATAAACGAGTTTCAAAAATTTAGGCCAAGTATGAACATTAAAAGCTTCTGTCGCCGTTTCTTTTTACTACTTTAGGAAGTTATATATTAATTTTGTGTTTAAACATTAGATTTCGTCATTTTAATCTTTCATTATGAGTTTAATTAGCTTTTTTTCTTTATTTTCTTCAATTCTCATTATGAGTAGCTAGATTTTTACTAGGGTTGTGACCCAACTCTAGTGTGTAAACCTTATGTATATTTAATTTAATGCTTGTTTATGATTGGGTGTTGATTATTTAGCTTAGTTCACGCTTCAATTTTAGAATTAATGGTTGAAAAAATTGATTCATGTTTACTTGAATTAGTTTCTACTTGAGAAAGAGGGACCTAGTCTAGGATAACTTGGCTAACAAGGAATTAGGTTAATTGAGAGATTGATTAGCCTAATTAAAGGGTATGTAAGAACCCGACTTGAGCTCATATCAACTATTTTGTTTGATACCCATTTGGACTTGAGAAAGAGAAATTGGGCAAAATCACTCTCTGACTGAGAGGTATAGAGTGGGTAATGTAGAGTTGAGAGCTATAATACACCCCAATCAACAAAGCAAGCGTTAACGCCTTTATCCCATTAGGCAAACACATCGGTAATGGTCACATATCTAGGCTTTTAAACTATTTGAAAAAACACCAAAAACATTCATCTCTAATCTATTTTCCTTAGCTTGCAATCATTAGAGTAATAGTATAAGTAGAAATCAAAACTTTGTTGTGGAAGTGCAATTTTAAGTAGTCCATTTACTTGCTTCAAATATATACTCCTAACACCCCTCATAACTCCCTGTGAATTCGACCCCGACTCATAGTTGGGTGATTTATATTGCATACCACCATTTCATATCTCTTATCGAGGTGTGTTGTGGACATCATCACGTGTTCATATTTATAAGCTTTATTAATATTGTCACATTCACTTATGAAAATTAATCAATATTTATCAAAGCTCTCAACTATAATGATCCAACCGGTTGTTTTAAGCTCTAGTGTCGTTTGGCGATTTGAGGCCGTGAGTAGCTTCACTTCATACTTTATGACTTGTACGCGTAATCGGAACTGAATTTTGGGAGGTTCGACGTTGATTTGAAAAGAAAATTCTCAATTCGGAAGCTTTAAGTTGGAAGAGTTGATTAAGTTTTGAATTTTGAGTAAACGATCTCAAAATCAGGATTTGAAGGTTCCAATAGGTTCTTGGCGTATGTCTGGGTTGAGTATCGGGTGGTCCGGGATCATTTTGGCACTTATTATTGAAAATCGGCATTTTGAAAGTTTAAGAATTTCCTAAGTTAGATTTGAAGTGGACTTTGGAGTTATCGATGTTCGTTTGAGATTCGAGCATTGGAATAGGTTCGTACTGTAATTTATAACTTGTACGTAAAGTTTGGCGTCATTCCGAATGTTTAAGTATGAATCGGACGCGTTCGTCGAAGTTTATAGGTTTAAAGAAAGGTTTCAATCATCGATTAGTGGTTTAGTGTTATTAATGTGATTTGAAGCTTCGAGTGAGTTCGTATGATGTTTTAGGACTTGTTGGTACGTTTGGTTGAGGTCCCGAGGGCCTCGAGTGGATTTTAGATGGTTAACGGATTGAAATTCGACTTAGGGGATTTGCTAAAGTTGCTGTCATGACAGTTTCTAGTTTCCTTGTACACGATTGCGAGTGGAAGTCAGCGATCGCGAAGAGTTGTTTGGGGTGACTAGTGAAATTGTTCTATGCGGTTGCAAGATTAGGCCTGCGATCGCAGTGCTATGGTCAGTTGTACTACGCGAATGCGAGGGTTGTACTGCGTTTGCAAAGAAGGAAGGAGGAGTGGCTTGATGCTACGCGTTTGTTCATCACGATCGCATTAGGAGGGGTGCGATCGCGAAAAGTTAAGTCCCTGTACATTGAGTTCGCACTTGGCTTTCTGCGTTCACGATCGATTAATTTTTGGCAGCTTGAATTTGTGCTTCGCAATCGCGAAGAAGAAGGACTTGGGCAGACTTGTTTTAAATCAGGATTTAGCTCTCCTTTCTTCATTTTGCACTTGGATGGCCGAACTTGGGGAGCCATTTGGAGGAGTCATTATCAAGCAACACAAGGTATGATTCCCACTTAATGCAAGTTAAATACATGAGTTATATATGGATTTAAACATGAAAATTTATAAAAATTATGAGATTTTGTGAGAAAACCTAGAAATGATATTTTTTGAATTCGACCACAAAATTGGACATGAAATTTAGAATAAATTATATATTTGAGTTCGTGGGGTTATGGGTAATGTTTATCTTCAAATAATTTTTGGATCTGGGCACGTGGGCCTGAGGGTTGACTTTGTTGACTTTTCAAGTGGAGTTGGAAATTATTATAAATTGTTAAATTATATGCATCTGGAGTATATTTTGATTGATTTGCACGTCGTTTGACTAGTTTTGGATCGTTTGGCTTTGAATTGAAGAGTTAGAGAGGCATTGGAGCTAGTTATGGAACTTCGGAGCGAGGTAAGTCTCCTGCCAAATCTTGTGAGGAGGAAATTACCCCTAGGTGATATAATTTTATGTGCTACTAGTTGTGGGTGCTACTTACGCACGAGGTGACGAGAATCCGTACATAGCTAAAACATGTTTATGTCCGGGTAGACTCAGGATTTTATCATGTAATATTTGAATTATTTGAACTCCATTTGTTAGCTTAAATAATTGAATTTATAATCGAAATTGATTTATAAATACACATATATTAGGCCGAGCTTTATCACCCTGAGCTGTTGGCCAATTATTTGAGAAATGGTAAATGCTATATTAACTTTATGCTCCAGTACCTGTATTGTAAGCATGTGCCTCGTAATTTGAAAAGTTCCTTCCTTTCTTGTGGAGCGGCCGAACGCCTCGGCAGTATAATAGATACATCTATAGTTCGTGCCGGTCAACCCTCGGCAGTGTACACATTATTTTGGATGGGGCCGTACGACCTCGGTATAATTGTGCATTATATCGCTAGCAATCCGAATATTCACGAGATTTTCTTCCACTGATGCCTGCCATTTATTATGGCATTCCTTATCCGCTTGTTATTGGCACCTAATATATCTGAGCTGTTGAGATAGAATACGAGATTGATAAATTCATATCTTTAATGTATCTTGAAAGATTATGTAAATTACAGTTTTACCCCATTATTGTTGTTGTGCTTCATATCTGTTTATGATTTATCATACTGCTTTATTGGACCTCTAGTAAGTGTCGATACTGATCCCTCGTCACTACTTCTCCCGGGTTAGGTTAGATACTTACTGAGTACACGTTGATTTACGTACTCATGCTCCAATTCTACACTAAATGTGCAGGATTTGACAGGTTCATTTGGTGGTCATCTTGGCACGTAAGAACAGTTATTGAGGAGACTTTTGGTGAGCTGTATTCCAGGCTACGTGTCACAGCCCACAGAGTCTCTATCGTACTGTTTACTCTATCCTGTCTTATTTACATTTCGGACAAATGTTGTATTATTATTGTACTCGTTAGTAAATGCTCATGCACTTGTGACACCGGATTTTGGGGATACTCCCGTGATTGTTATGGTTCGGCTTAATATTGTCATCTTTTATTTTATATCTTACTAATATTTTAAGTATTCATGATTTTTAAACGCATTGAATCCTTCACTTAACAAGACTTATGATTTTAAGAATAATAAAATGAATAATCAAGCTAATAGTTCATCGTTGGCTTGTCTAACGGCGACGTTAGGCGCCATCATGAACTATAGTGGGTTTTGGGTCGTGACATCCTCCTCCAGAGAATGGAAAATAATTATCTAAACATGCATAATCACATCAAATTGTGATGCTTGGAACCTCTTTTAAGATATTTGCTACTTCAGGAGCAAATCGAGGTATGCATATAATATAGATAATTTTCTCTAACTTATCTTCATTGTAATCATAGCAAGCCTAAATTATCACATTTGATGATGTTATTAAATTAGTTACAATAAGATATATGTGATCTACCCTTTTTCTGGTGATCGTATTTCACTTTCAAACTCTACCAAAGTTGCAAGCAAACTTATTGTCTTTGCTCGCCTTTGGAATCAAGTTATAGGACTTCAATTTAAGGCAAAAACCTTACCTGATAAGCATGAAATGCTTTTAAAGTGGTGCTTGAGTTTTAGACATGATAGACGATGATGCTCATGAAATCATCGTAACCAAGAGCATGACTTTAGATGGAACACTTCCAAACAATATAGCCAAGCATACTTTAATTGGAATTAAATAGTTATGAGCATAATACCACACAAGATAACCATGTCATGCAAAGCTACCATATCTTCAACCGGGAAGGACGTTACTGCCAGCATCTCAACACCTCAGTCTGTCAGAACTTAAACTTAATCTTAAAGCTTCACTGTTCACCACCTTAAGGATGTAATATGCCTTATGATTTAACAAGATCTAACCACCGATGTAAGAGCTTCGCTTTACATCAGAGATGAACACAGAAATAAAAATTAAATTTGAAGTAAGTGCTCAAAATGATAGAATCTCGTGCTGATAACGTATTATAAAATAAAGACTGTAAAGTAAATAAATTGAAGATAAGTATAGAGAAATTGATATATTATTCAACTTCAAACTGATGTACATAATGAACTGAAAACTCCTCTATTTATAGAAGAAAGGAAGCAGCTGTGAGGCTTTTCAAGAAGCAGTTGCGAGTCTTTTTAGGAAGCAGTTACGAGGCTTTTCTTGAGCTACTTGTAACATGTCTGTATGAGCTGCTCGCAACCTGCCTGTTTAACAAGAAGCTGCTGCAAATCATTTAATTGAGTTGTTTACAACCTGCTTGCATCAGCTGCTTATAGATAAACTTTAATAGAGTACTAAATGGATAATCTTCTTCAGGAAGATTATCTATAGCGGAGTATAAATGGACATCCACAATATAGTATTTTCATAAGATTTGCGTATTTATTTTATTTATAGAACACATGCTCTTTTAGATCAACTGCTATAATTGTGCTTTATTTGATTCAGGAATCTATCGAAAACAGTTTTTCTACCTTAAAAATTAAGATTGCATATACATTTTTTTCCTTAGATTGCACTTGTGAAATTACAATTGATTGATTGTTGTTGTTAGACAGAGAACACATGCCCCGCTCCTTTTTCTGAATAAAGTTTAATCAAACAAGAGGCACCTTATTGGGTGGTTAACGTATTGGAATTCTTCCCTGTAAATAAAGACATCATACTGTAAATTTTGTACGAATTAAAGATAAAGACTTACTTTAAGACTTGAGAAATATAATTGTAATAGTCAAGCGTTAGAAGTCCAATAGGCGGTGGCCGCCTAGCAATAACGACAAGTGTCAGTGTCTCCTAACCAAACCACCAAATACAAAATCCAATAGTCGAAAAAGTTTACAAAAGATTATATTTTCCCAGGGTTAAAAAGATATACGTAATTAGGAAAAAGAAAAACTCAGAAAGGTTTTGTTTTTTCTTTTTTAAACGTGGGGTGGCAAAAGTAGATAGTGACCTTTTGGTAAGGAAATGATGAGGAGGGAATATTTGTCTGATACGTCTGAAAAGTATCTTCAAATTTCAATCTTGGTTTTCTATTTTAGGTGTCTTGAAACTTTATCGGGAAGTTCATTCCCTGTACTTGGACAATCATACTTCTTTTAGAAAGTCACCATTCCTTAATAAGTTTTATTTTAATATCGAAAGTGGAAAGAAAATTTCTTTCTTCTTTGTTACTTGCGCGGGGCATGAGAAGCTGAGATTACATGATCCTAAGTCATTGAGCGTGCACTAGTGCACTTAACATTTTTGTGTGAAAAGCGAACAAAAGCAAGATCGAATCTATGAGCATTATCGTCATTTGAAACGAGGAAACAACATGCGACATTCAACCTTTTAAAATAAAAATGTTGCCCTATTGATTTGCTTTTTGTTCTTCTAAATTATTCGATGCTCGAAATACACTAATTCAATTAATTTGAATTCTTATAGATAGGCCAATTAAGAGAAGTAAAATGTTCCGTAACAGTATGTTTACCTTCAAAATCAGATACAATTAAATTTGTAAGTGATTTTTAAGAATACGAGGATTAATTTGATACAAAGCGATAAATTAAGTCAAATTGAACAAACAAAGATAAGATGGATTCAAACCACACAAGAAAGATAGTTTCAGCTTTAGTGAAATATTCGCCCTCGATCCAGGCTTGCTATGGCCAGTACTGATGAACAAGAGAAAGAGCTAATAACAGAGAAAATAATAATATATTGCTTTAGAATGCGTGTTACAATGTGTTTAATGAAGTATCAGACCCCCTTTATATAGTAGGAGAATCCTACTCTAGGTATAACTCTATAAAAGGTAAAACAATCCTCTGATTAACTGATTGCCGGTTCATCATCGACAGGTTCCGAGATCCCCGCCGTGATATCGGCCGGTCAAGGATATAGCGACCCTCCGTTGGTCATGCTTGATTGCACGACAATATTCTTCGAAGTCTCTCAAGGCTAGGACCGATTTCAAACCATGACCCTGATATTCTCGAGGGCGAGCGTTATGCCCCGGATTTTGACTCGATGAAACTTTTGCCTCGATTTCGGACCCTGTCATCATGTCTCGAGCTTGGCTTATTTTTTTGGAGACCGGGGTGTACCATGAGCCCGGTTTTACCCGTATACAGATAGTTCCCTCATTTCTCGGAGAGTAAATGACAAGAAACGACATGAGCTCCCGATTCTTAGTTCGACACATCGCGACAGAAATGACATCACCTGAAAGGTCTCCTCAGTCATGTAATAACGACATTAAATGCATGTCAGCCACCAATCGGCTGTCCCTGGACGCAAAACGTTGCTAAACTCCTATAAATACCCCTCCTCTGTCTATTTTTCACGTTACACCAAATCTTCTACCTCCGTACCTTCAGGATTTTAATACTCTCTAGCGTTTTTACCTCCGTTACTCAAGGTTCTTCAGTACTTTACAAAAACTTTTACTCATCTCCTACTCAAGTCAACAAGTCTGATCTTTCAATTTTCGAAGCTTTTTCTTCCATAACAATAGCAAAAACCTCAAAATCTGTTCCTCAGAAGGATGCTTCTTCTTCCTCGTGACTGACCACTGAGGTCGAGGAGACCGTCCCCGATATGGTTGTTGATGAACCGGCGGAAGAGCCCCCTTGAAGATGTTCATTCCCCGTGGCTGTTCGGTCATCGATGACTTCAAGGTTGAGAATCCTTCTTCTATACAGGGTGAACAAAATCGATGGGTGCTCGTTCTTTATGAACAAAATCAATGGGTGCTCGTTCACCATCGATCATCTACTCCGCTTATATAGTCCTCGAATCTTCTCTTGGGGGGG